>JAHRHZ010000084.1:2601434-2683226 GCA_024137785.1 Ginglymostoma cirratum
TGGGTTGCTTTTCTGTGGAAGTTGAGGATTTGATCTGTGTGGGTTGCTTTTCTGTGTACTGGAACTCCCCGTTTGTTAGTCATTCTACCTTAACATCCAGAAACGGAAATTGATTGGTTTCTTCTTCCCTTGTGAATTTAATCCCTGCAGATATGCTGTTGATGAGGTGGTGGGTCTCTTCTAATTTGCTGCTTTAAATAATGACAAATGTGTCGTCTACATACCAGATCCATAGTTTAGTTTTATGTTCTTGAAGGTGTCGAGGAACTAGTGGGTTGAGTGGATAGAATGAGGTGATCCATCTACTCGGTGTTTCAGTCTCTGTTGTAGGTCCTTGGCCAGTTTGTGTGAAGCTGTGCCTGGTAGGGAGACAATGGGTCTGAGATCCACCTAAACTGTGGATCCGGTATGTAGATGACACATTTGTCATTATTAAACACAGCAAAATAGGAGAGACCCGCCACCTCATCAACAGCGTATTCACAGGATTAAATTTACAAGTGAAGCAGAAACCAACAATCAACTTCCATTTCTGGATGTTAAGGTAGAACAACTAACAAACGGGGAGTTCCAAACCTCAGTATACAGAAAAGCAACCCATACAGATCAAATCCTCAACTTCTGCAGCAACCACCCCAACACCCACAAAGAAAGCTGCACAGGACACTATTTAAATGGGCCAGGACACACTGCAACACTCCAGAATTATACCAGGAAGAAGATCAACTCTTATACAAGGTCCTTGCCTTAAACAGATATCCCTGCAAGTTCATCCACAGATGCTTACATAACAGGCAACAACAGGAGGAAGTTACTGTTACAGTCTAACTGTCACTAGCATAATTCTGTTAGCAAAAGATTGACGACCTAACACACTTACCACACTTTCCCACATCAGGAACATATTGGAATTGACAACAAGACACCTAAGACCACTAGGAACCACGGTGGCCCACAAACCCACAGCCACCCTACGACAAACACTTAGAAGGATTAAAGACCCCATTCCCACAACATGCAGAAGAATGTGGTTTACAAAATACCGTGCAATGACTATCGCAAACATTACGTTGCATAGACAAGAAGGAAACTAGCCATCAGAATACATACAGCTTAGCTAGCAGCAAAATGGCACGATGAACTGTCCTTAATACCTGTACATTCAGACAATGAAGGCCATCAGTTTAACTGGGACAAAGCAACCATAGTAGCCCAAGCCAAACATAGACACATACGGGAATTCCTGGAGGTGTGGTTGTCAATCCATAATGCAATCAACAAACATATAGAATTGGACCCCATACATAAACCCATACGATCAAAACCGGAAATGACAGTAGTCACCGTAACGGACTGGACAGTATAAATTCCAAGCGGAGTAGAATAACATCGCTTCATCGGCGCCTCCGCTGATGATATCACCTAGCATGGTAACAAAATGTCCAAACAAAAACAAGCCAGCTCGGTGAGTAAGTCAACAACCTCGTCAACAATCTCATCCACAACCCGAGCTACAGATCTTTGCCAATACTTTAAATTATCACTATGACGCCACCTCCCTGTTTAGGGCAAAGGAACTTAAAACTCACCATTTTGCCTACCTGTGTACCTAATTAGTTTCTCTGGATTTCAAGTTGTGGGTCTTTTAGTCTCTGGCTGCCTATCTTAAATGAATCCTTTTTGTAACAGGCCGGAAAACCATGTAGTCCCTTGAACCAAATCACCTCAATTCCTAACGTTTAAGAGTTAAACATTAATCTCACTGAACCTTTGTGATATCGTGACTGCAAAAGAAAGTTAGAGGTTCAGTATCCTGCTGGGAGTTACTCAGGGTCTGATTGCATAAATCTTTCCATCAAATGTAAGGCAATTGTCTGGAATGTGTAGGAATGCTCTCCTGTTGCCTTCGTGAGAACAACTCTTAAGAAAATTGATCGCTTGAGACCAGGCATCCACTTGAGTGGTGCCCCATTCACCACCTTAAAGGTTAATTCCCTCTTCACTGGTAATTGTGACTGCAGTGTGTGCTATTTCAAGATGCACAACAGGAACTACCAAATCCATAGTCTATTATTTGGAAGATCATGAGGAACAGACATATGGGGAAAACCATCACCTTCAGAATTCCCTCCAAGAGTTGGAAATACGTCATTGTGCCTTTGCATTTGGGCAAAAATATTGTAACTCCTTTCTTAGCAGCACTCTGTGAGTGTCTTCACCATATGGACTGCAGCAATTCAGGCATGCAGCTTGCCATCATCTTCGTGGGTAATAAAAGAAGGGCACGTGGAATGCTGATCTTGCCAGCCACAGTCACGCCCTGTGAGTTAAGATAAAATTTAACTCAATCTTTTACTAACAGAATTATGCAAGTGACAGTTAGATTGTAACAGTAACTTCTTTCAATGCTGATAATGAGGATTATAAGAATGACTTGTATCATTGAAGGATAGATCTGTTTTGAATACCACTCTAAAACAAAATTTAACCTTTTATGGAAACTATTCATGGTGGCATTGTTCAGTTTGCCAGTTGTGAACTTCACTCAGGAGATTTGCAGCTGGAGCTGATCCTGGACTGAAAATTTAATCCAGGGACCAGGACAGGCTCTTGTTTTGCCAGTTTGAGCTAGGTAACTGTACTGGGAGAAAAAACTCAGCTGGAGGATAAAGATGGTGAGTTGTACCAAGAAGGTAATGAATGAATGAGTGTGTCACTGTTTGCCTCATTTGTTCTAAGCTTGACATTCTTCCATTCATTGTCCTTTGTGAAACTGGAAAGAGGGAACTTATATTGGGGCTGTGGAGAAGCAAATTGGAAAATTGGGACTGTTCTTATTCAACAGAGTCATTTGGCCGATGATCTGGGGTGGAAAGTCTGTTTGATTTCCAGTCCCATCCCATCAGCTATAGCATTCAATAGTAGTCACTCTCAGAAGCTAATTAGATTTTAATCAGCTGTCAGCTGCGGATCAGCTGTTAATGCCATTTTGCCTTCGCTGGCCCCATTCTGTCCTGTAAAGGCCATTTTCTTTTGTGTGATTTATCCCATGCTGCCCTACATCTACTTAAAAAATAGCTAGACTCAGGAGTGTAGTGGCAAGACCTTCTCATGGCCTAAAGCTGATATCTGAGCTCTTTTGGCACGTAATTATCAATCTCTCCAGTAGTTGACGAAGTTTAAGATTGGATGAGGCTAGGCATAGCTTGAATTGTTAAGCAGCTTTATTCCACAGTCAAGTACATGCAGCTATGATTCGACTTAGTAGTTCAATAAGTATACCTTCGCTCACATTAACGTAAAAATAATGAACACGCCAACCATCCTACTTCATTGATCAATCTTATTTGATTGCTACAGACTAACTCCTCCCAATTCTTAGCTCTTGGTCAAGGCATAACATCTCTGCTTTAAGCAGTTCTTTGTCATCTGACTGTCTATTTGTTTTTGCATATTTTCACAATTTTCTTCTCTCTTGGAGAATGCAATGGAGTGTTAGAAGGAGTTTGCAAGCTGATTTACACTTGCTTTAAACTACTTGAATACCCCACTGTGATAAACAAGTCCTGGAGTGAGACTCGAATCTGGGGCAGTTGTTATGTCTCATTGCCAGTATGCCTTTAAGAGACATGCTTTTGACATCATCACTGTATCATAGCACGTAGCTTGAGGGTATGAAGATCTCAGACTCAAATCACTGGAACTATGACGGTCTACATAAAGCATGCTGCTCTATAACTTAATGGCTTATTATCAGTCTCGACATTGATGTACCTGTGTTATAAAAAAATCGTGCTATATAAATAATGGGGCCTATGGGAAAAGCAGGAGTAGGTGCACAAAGGACACATAACAATTACATTTTCCAAAATTCTTCCTCATCTGTGTAGCTTAATTCTTATAGCTGCAGTTATAATGACAGTTTATCAGACGGGTGATGCTGCAAAGAGAGAGTACTTTTACGAACCTGACCTTGTATTTCCAATGAAGTGGTAGCTGGGCTTTAAATAGAGTTCTACCACTGGAAATGCGAGCAATGGCCAGTGCTGTAATGATAGTGCAAGCATGATCCAAAAGAGGTGAGCAGTGCAAAATTGTGTGAGATAGAGCTCACAGCCAGCAACCCTCCATGAAACTCCCCTGAAATTGATACATCGGCTGTTTTTAGTAAAATTCCCGCCTTCATTTATGTGCTGATCTGACCTGACATTCCATCGACGCAGACTCCTGGATAGATTTTCAGACAAGTGAAGCAGAGGAATTTGACCTTTCTTTCCTATAAACCCATTGGCATTGAAGTTAATTGTAGGATTAAAATGCCTTGTTAGTGTGAGTAACATTGTATTTGAAATAGTGCTGGAAAAGAGCAGGTTGTAACACAGACGACTTTTGGTATAAATGATTTGCATGAGCAAGTTCAAAAATTCTTACATATTAAATATGTAACAATCTAGGCAAAAATACTAAACACAAAGATGTCTGTTTTAACAGCAGTCATATTATTTTAAACTATACTTCATTTTTTACTTCTACCATAAATTTAGCATTGGAGCCCATTCTTCTATTTAAATGAGCTGCATTTTTTTAAAAATAATGCTGATGCATTTAATGTGTTCAGTATAAACTCTTCAAACTAAGACTTCACATATTTTCCTAATAATACGGTTGTTCTCTGTGTGATATTATATTTGAGGTTTATGACTTGCGATTCCATTGAGAATGAATTGTGTTATAGCCAATTTGTGTTTTACAAATCTAGTTCCCCTCTTCGTCAATCATGTTATAGCCAATTCACGTTGCCAGAACACGCATCATAGGAGAATGCTCTGTATTTTTATATAATTGCTAGTTGTATTGAGGAATCCAAGATCTTTCGTAGCATAACGTCTATGGCTGGTTTCTTGCATATCAAAGGATAACATAAGTGTTGCTGCATCAGGTAAAATCCCCTGCTGGAGGAAAAACTCACATCAAGGAATGCTGCTGTCTGAGCCATGATGTCTGTCAACTGACTGTCTATGCAGCATCCTGCTTCTAAAAGTTTTCAATTCTTATCCCTTTTCTTTGCAGGCAGAGATTAAAGGGCTTTCTATCACGTGGATAATG
This sequence comes from Ginglymostoma cirratum, assembly GCA_024137785.1. Taxonomy (NCBI): domain Eukaryota; kingdom Metazoa; phylum Chordata; class Chondrichthyes; order Orectolobiformes; family Ginglymostomatidae; genus Ginglymostoma; species Ginglymostoma cirratum. The sequence continues at coordinate 2,606,541 of JAHRHZ010000084.1, forward strand.
GTATTGTTCTGATCAGAAAAGCTAACCAATTATTTCTTTGGTCTTTGGGGGTAAAATAGCATGCATCCAGTAAATTTAATCGTTAGAGATTTTTTTTAAGTCATAGAAATAGACTGAAACAAAAGCAAAATACTGCAATTTTAAAAAGAAAACAGAAAATTCTAGAGGCATTTCACAGGTCAAGCATTTTTTATAGAGTCAGAAGCAAATTGGATTTTGTGGGCCATGATAAAGTAAAAACACTTGCCATCATTTTACTCACAGCTGCCTATAAAGATTTGACCGGCTTTTAATTGTGGAGACATTCTGTCATTGGGCATCCATTCCAGTTGACTTCCTCCGCAGGAAATCTGGCACAGGAACATTAAAAAAAGGGAGCAGAAGTAGGTCATTTGGCCCCTCATGTTAAATGATAGGGCAAACGAGATTATGGTTGATCTGGCCCAGACCCTAACTCCACTTTTGTGCTAGTTCAGCATAGCTGTCAACTCCCTGATATTTTAAAAGTCTACAAACGACCTCCTTAAATACACACAGCGATCTAGTGTCAACAAATCTCTGGGGTAGAAAATTCCAGACATTCTCTACACTCTGCACCACCCAACTTCAAGTCATTAGTGTAGACATAAATAATTGACGCCCTAAGATCCGTCTTTGTCGCACTTCACAGGTTATATCTTTACAACCTGAAAAAGACCCATTAATTCCAACACTGCATATGTGGGTTAATGAATCCTTAATCCATACTAATGACATTACCCTAATAGGTAAGCTTCTGTCTTATGAAATAACCTTATCGCATGCATTCTGAAAATCCAAATACACTACATCCACCTGTTCCCCTTTATCAAATTGGCTTGTTATATCCTTAAAGAACACTAACAAATTTGTCAAATGTGATTTGCCTTTCACAAAACCGTATTGACTCTTTTTGTTTGTGTTAAACTTTTCTTAATGCTCTGCCATTTCTTCCTTAATAATGGACTGTAGCATTTTCCCAAATATGTTATACTATTCTTTATAAAAAACAAAATACTGCAATGCTGTATATTTGAAATAAAACTGAAGTGTGAGAAAAATTTCAACAGGTTTGTAGAGAAAGAAGCAGTTCATGTTTGGAGTCTAGTGTGACTCTTCCTTGGAACTGATGTACCTCCTCCCTCACCCCAATCCCAGGCACCAAGAAGACTTTCCACATCAGGCAGATGTTCACCTGCACATCTGCCAATGTGGTATACTGCATCCGCTGTACCCGTTGTGGCTTCCTCTACATCGGGGAAACCAAGCGGAGGCTTGGGGACCGCTTTGCAGAACACCTGCGCTCAGTTCGCAACAAACAACTGGACCTCCCAGTCGCGAACCATTTCAACTCCCTCTCCCACTCCTCAGATGACATGCCCCTTCTGGGCCTCCTACAATGCCACAGTGATGCCACCCGAAGGCTGCAGGAACAGCAAATCCTATTCAGCCTGGGAACCCTGCAGCCCAATAGTATCAATGTGGATTTCACAAGCTTCAAAATCTCCCCTCCCCCAACCGCATCCCAAAACCAGCCCAGCTCATCTCCACCTCCCTAACCTGTTTTTCCTCTCACCTATCCCCTCCTCCCACCTCAAGCCCCACCCCCATCTCCTATCTACTAACATCATCCCGCCCCCTTGACTTGTCCGTCCTCCCTGGACTGACCTATCTCCTCCCTACCCCCCCACCTACACTCACCTTTACTGGCTCCATCCCCGCCTCTTCGACTTGTCTACCTCCTCTCCACCTATCCTCTCCTCTACCCGCCTCCCCCTCTCTCCCTATTTATTTCAGAACCCTCTTCCCCTCCCCCATTTCTGATGAAGGGTCTAGGCCCGAAACATCAAGTTTTCCTGCTCCTATGACGCTGCTTGGCCTGCTGTGTTCGTCCAGCCCCACGCCTTGTTATCTCGGATTCTCCAGCATCTGCAGTACCTTTTATCTCTGATACCATCTTAGATATTAGGCTACTGGCCTATAGTTCTCTACCTTCTGTCTCTCTTCCTTCTTGAATTGGTATGTTGCATTAGTGGTTTTCCCATCTTTTAGAATCCTTGGTGAATTCTGAAATGTTTTGTTCAGTTCCTGCACGATCTATTGCAGCCACTTCATTTGTAACCTTTGGATGCAGACCATCAGGTGCTGGCAGCTTGTCTGCATTTAAATCTGTTGGTTTGTCAAATACTTTGTCCCTTCTGAAAAAGACTGTTATACGATCTTTCCTGTCATTAGCACCTTGCTCCTCTGTTATCTTTGGAATGCACTGGTGGTCATTTTTCAAATTTCTGTTAACTCTGGAATCCCACACTTCTACAAAAAAGGAGATGGTAAACAGTTATAGACCTTCAGCCTGATATCGATAATAGGGAAATGCTGCAGTCCATTATAAAGGAATTAAAAGCAGAGCACTTGGAAAACAATGACAAGATTTGATTGAGTTTGCATGGATTTATGAGAGGGAAATCGTTTTTGACTAATCTACTGGAATTTTGAAAAGATGTAACTATTGGATTTGATAAATGGGAGCATTATTTTCAAAAGGCTTCTGATAAGGTCTCTCATAAGAGATTAGTATGTAAAATTAAAGTGCATAGGTTTGGGGATAGTGTACTGACGTGGATAGATTACTGGCAGAAGAAAACAGAATACGAATGAGCGGGTCATTTTCAGAGTGAAAAACAGTGACCACTGTGGTACTGTAGCGACCAGCGTTTGTGCCCTAACTATTTACTATATAGATTAAAGATTGGAGGAGAGAAATAAAAGTAATATATCTAAGTTTCCAGAAGACACAAAGAAGAGTGGGCTATATCGAATTGTGGGGAGAAATCCAGAGGTATGATGCTGCCTGGCCTGTTGTGTCCCTCCAGCTCCACAGTTATATATGTAATTTGGACAAGTTGGGTTAGTGGGCAAATGCGTGACAGATGGAATATAGTGTGTATAAGTGTGAGGTTATCTGCTTTGGTGGTGAAAACAGAAAGGCACATTATCTGAACAGTGATAGATCTTGTCGCACTTCCCCCTTTCCTAAACTGAGTGTCTTTGTACACCATTCGCTGAATGTAAACATGCAGGTGCAGCAGTTGGTGAAGAAGACAAATGATATGTTGGCTAATAAAAACCAAAAGAACTGTGGATGCTGTAAATCAGGAACAAAAACAAAGTTACTGGGAAAGTTCAGCAGGTCTGGCAGCACCTGTGAAGGAAAAAACAGAGTTAACGTTTCAGGTCCGGCGACCCTTCCTCAGGTCACCGGACCCGAAAGGTTAACTCTGTTTTTTCCTTCACAGATGCTACCAGACCTGCTGAGCTTTTCCAGCAACTTTGTTTTTGTTGTAAATGATATGTTGGTCTTCATTGTGAGAGGATTTGAGTACAGGAATAGGGATGTCTTGTTGCAAGTGCACGGGACTTTGTTGAGATCACGCCTGGAGTATCGTGTGCAGTTTTGATCATCTGATCCGACGAAGGATGTTCAGGCTATGATGGGAGTGTGATGGAGATTCAGCAGACTGATTCCTAGGATGGAAGGACTGTATGAAAATGTATGAAGAGACAGGATTGATTAAGATTATGTTTGCTGGAGATGAGAATAATGAGTCGGAACCTCATAGAAATATATAAAATTCTGACAGGATTTGACAAGGGTGAGCATAGGAAGGATGTTCCTAATGACTGTAGAGTCCATTACCAGAGTTCATATTCTAAGGATGGAGGAAAGGCCATTTAGGGCTGAGATGAAGAGAAGTTTCTTCACCCAGAGAGTGGTGAGTCTGTGGAATTCTCTGCCATGAAAAATGATTGAGGTCAAAACATTGAATGTTTTCAAGAAGAAGTTAGACAAAGTTCTTTGTTTAAATCACCATATTCCTGTTATTAATTCCCCAGTTGCATCCTCCAAGGGTCTTATACTTAAGCTCCTCACTTTACATACCTATAGCAGGTATTGCTGTTTCTTTTTATGTTTCTTCCTAATTTACTTTTGTAATTAATACCTACCTCTTTATTAGGGTTTTTTAGTCATCTGCTGCTGGTTCCTAAAATAAATCCCAATCCTGTGGCCTACCACTAGTTTTTACACTTAATGTACCTTAGTTTTGATAGTCTCTTTGTCATCCTTTGTTAATCATGGATGATCTATCCTTCTCATCAAGTCCTTATTTTTGGCTGTATGAATTTTTGCTGAGCGTTATGAAATATCTGTTTAATTGTCTGAGACTGCTCATCAGCTGTCTTTAGTCTAATTTCCCAGCCCACTTTAGCGTCGATGAGCGATGTTAAAACTCGGCAAAGGCACTGGTCTGATACAGTGTTGTTAATAGCCAAATGCCTTGTCATCTAATTAGTGACACGCAACTCTTTTCTTTTAATCCGTGCTAAGGTCCCACTTTCTCAACCTTGTCCCTTGCCTGAGGCGTGGTCGCCCTCCGGTTAAACCATCAGTCGTGTCTCTCTATTGAAAGAGCAGCCCTATAGTCCTTTATGGTGACTTTACTCCATGTGGGGAAAGGTCCTTCAACCTAAAAGATTTTGGGAACCATTGTTCTATGCAATGTCTCAAATCAACAAGTAATAATAAAGTTACTTTGTTTCTTTGCAGCAACATGATGTTTCTGAAAATCAACCAAATGACACAAGTTGAAGAGATCTAAATAAAGGAATGGCAAACAAGGCAGACAGCCAACATGTCGAGACTTTGTTTGCAGAGCGGCAGAATTCCAGCAACCAAACAAAAGGAGTGGACTGGACTGTCATTGCACTAACCTGCCAATACAAGGATAGTATTTATGCCTTCCAGAGAGGTAGGTGGGGCAGGACAGACATAAAAATCTAGATGTGAACAGATTATCTGTCTATCAGATATGATCTCAGCCTATTAAATGGGAACTGTATCTCTACTTAATCGTATTTAGAGGTCAGTATTGTAGTGCTAATCAAGTTACTTTTCAAGAGCTTGCAAGGTGCCCACTGTGAATTGAATTTGACTATTCCACAGCATGTAGAAATGTAGGGTTAGGTATGGTGTAGTTGGTGAACGGAATCCTTTTACAGCTAGTATTATAATCAACAACTCTCAAGTCAGGTGTAGCATGGATTGTCAACGTTGAAGCAGTTACAAAGCATCTATCCAGTTGTCTGGACATTCCATAGCTAACTGTTTGTTCTTGTGTCATATTTAAAATTCTAGATCTCAACTGTTCATTCAAGCTAAAAGGTTTTCTCACTGAAATATCTTCACTTGCTGCCATTGGCCTGCGAATTTCCTGACTTCCCATCCTTGGTGATTTCAGCTTCCATTTTCAATTCATCCTGAACTCTCTCCTCTGATTTCATTGCCCTCCTTCATCCCTTAATTTCTCACTCCTTGATAGTACCCAACCTAAATTCATGGACTATATACTTGACTTTGACAGCTCACGAGCCATTGCTACTTGTGTCAATCACAGTTGAGGCCATCTTTGATCACTTCCTTGTATAATAATTTGTTCTCTTGTGGGATGTGGCTATCACTGACTGGCCAGTCTTGATTGCCCATTCTAGTTTCCTTTGTGAAGGTGGTGCTGAGCTGCCTTCTTGAACAGCTGCAGTCTATTTGGTGTACGCACACCAACAATGCCTTTAAGGAGGGAATTCCAGACTGTCGACGCACTGACACTGAAGGATTGATTGATTTTATTGTCACATTTTCCAAAATACAGTGAAAAGCTTTGTTTATGAGCAGTGCTGGCAGATCATAGTAAGCAAAGGATGTACAGATCAAAAAGACTTAGAGGCATACAGGTTACATTGCAGGTTACATAATTTGACGCTAGAGTCCATTCAACACTCTGATAGAAGAAGCTGTTCCGTAACCTACTTGTTCGTGTGTTCAGGCTTCTGTATCTTCTGCCTGATGGAAGAGGTTGTGGGAGGTCATTACCTGGGTGTGATGGGTCTTTGATGTTGCCCACCTTTCTGTGGCGGTGAGCTGTGTAAATAGAGTCCATGGATGGAAGGTTGGCTTCCGTGATGATCTGGGCTGTGCACCCCACCTTCTGTAGTTTCTTACGGTGCTGGGCAGAGCAGTTGCCATACCAGGCCGTTATGCACCCAAACAGCGTGCTTTCAATGGTACGATATATTTCCAAATCTGGTGAGTAGTTTGGAGAATTTCAGGAGATGATGTTTGCATGTCTTTTGGTGCCTTTGTTTTAAGCGGTGATGATATGGGTTTGGAAGGTGCTGTCTAAAGAACCTTGAGACAGTTATGCAGATTTGAAATCCCCCATGCTTGGGGAAAAAAAAACCTACTATTAAGCCTATCTCATTTTTCCATAAATCTCTTTATGGTCACCTGTCAAAATCCTATGCTCCAGTGAGAAAAGTCCCAACTTAACAGCATTTCTTTATAACTCAAACTTTCCATACCCAACAACATCCTGGTGAATTTCTTCTGAACCCTCCCTAGTTAAATATCCTTCCTGTAACTGGGCGACCAGAACTGGACACAGTACTCCAGAAGAGGCCTCACCAGTGTCCTGCACAACCTCAACATGGCTTCCCAACTCCTATTATCAAAGAACTGAGCAATGAAGGCAAGCGTGCTAAATGCCTCTTTAACCACCCAGTCTACATGTGATGCAAACTTCAAAGAATTATGTACCTGAACCCGTAGGTTCCTCTATTCTACAACACTATTCAACACCCTGCCATTAATCGTAAAACTCCTGCCCCTGTTTGTTGTACCAAAATGCAATCTGTCACAATTATCTAAATTGAACTGCATCTGCTATTTTTCAGCCCATTGATCCATTTGATCAAGATCCCATTGTAGTCTTAGGAGACAATGAAGAAAGTTTTCTATGCTATCAATTTTGGTGTCATCTGCAGACTTACTAACCATATCTCCTAAATTCTCATCCAAATCATTTGTATAAATGACAAACAAAAGAGGACCCAGAACCAATCCCTGTGGAACACCGCTGGTGACAGGCCTCCAGTCGGAAAACAACCCTCCACCACCACTCTGTCTCCTGCCATTTAGCCAATTATGTATCCAATTTGCAAGCTCACCCTGAATCCCATGTAACCTAACTTCACTAATTAGTTTACCATGCAGAACCTTGTCAAAAGCTTTACTGAAGTACAAGTAAACAATGTCTGCTGCTAGGCCCTCCTCAATCTTTCGTCTGAAGCTAGAATTGAACCTGGATACCTGGTGCTGTGAGGCAGCAGTGCTAACCATTGACCCACTGTGCTGCCCTTAAATTTGTCAGTGTTTTTCTCTTGAATTGGTATTTTTTGTAAATTGTCCTAGAAATAGAGGATACAAAGCTTTGACAATATTGTCTTTTTTTTCAGCCATATTCCAAGTAAATGGTAACGAGAGAATGGAGGAGAAGTAGGGAAGGAAACCAGTTGAGAATAAGTACTAGAGTCTGAAATAACTCTACAGAGGCCGGTATCCCGTCACCAATTCACCCTTTACTTACACATGGAAAGTCCTTGACACTGATCCAGCTTCATCAGAGCCAGCTCTCAGAGTGAACAGTACCTTTGACACTTCTGTTTTATATCTGTCAGCCAGGGTTCCCTGATTGGGGCCGTAAATCTGGTCTAATCAGGGAACTCATATTCTGTGAGGTCTACCTGGGTGACCTCATTAAAATCACTATGGAGTGTCTTGTTGAACTCTGCCTTGGTTATGTAGAAGAGATGGGGAGTGGATAGATGGTAAAAGGGCGAGTGGTGCTGATGGGAGGGAGGATCAATTATGTAACAGATCATTAATGTAAATGAAAGAGCAAGGAAAATGAGTGAATGTGGTTGTGATTGGAAGGGAGCAAGTAATGACTTGGGCCAAATTTACTGCAGTAACCATCAACAGCCTGCAGTTTTCAGCAGCTGTTTTGCCCTTTTGTTCCACAGTACAACAATCACCAGCTCCATCCAAAAAGGAAGGTATTGACAATATAAAAATGCAGAAACAAAGAGAAGTTGAAAGAAAGGCACATATGCAAGGGGCAATGGAAACATGAAGACTATGAGCAAGGAAAAGAAAAGACAAGACCATTTTTTTTGACCTAACATGAAAAATTCAATAGCGTATTATGTTTCATTGTGCATGACAAAGCAAGAATTGCTTTATCACACTTCTTTAGTCTTCCTTTCTGACACAGATATAATTATTTGAAAATGCTATTTTTAACCAGTTCTCTGGGTGTATGCAATGATGGTAAAGCTGTATTTGATTCATACTCTGTGCTTCCTCAAGGGAGTACCAGCACAGCCTTTATGGTTGTACTGTTCTCATTGATGGTGGTAGCTAAGGAATTCAAAGTTTTTATTCTGTTGATGAAAGAATAACAGTAAATATTCAAATCTGGAGGGTGTGTGGCTTGGTGATGATGGTGTTCAAAAAGAGATGCTGCTCCTCTTCACTTGGGGATGTAGATATTTGTATGCTTTTGCTTTTGTTAGGAACTGGTTGCAGAGGAGGGAGTTGCTTAGTAAATGCTCTTGATGAATTGTATAGCATGCTAAACATTGGCTGTAGTATATACATTATGTGTTAGTGCTAGAGGGAATGAACATTGATCACAACAGCAGAGGCCCTGATGAGGTAACTGAATCTGTTCTGGATAATGTTGAGTTTCTTAAATTGAGGTTGCATCAATCCAGTAAACTGATGTGTATCCTGTCCCACCCCTGATCTAAGCCTGATGTAAGATGATGCAAAAACAGTGAGGCGTCTGCGGGCTGATCACATGCTGCCAGCCATTTATTTGCTCTTGAAGATTGTCCAATTCAGTTTTAATCGTCGATGACCCTGGAAGTATGGGAGCAGCAGGTATGAATGATTCCAATGAGTAGAGGTTTTTGTCTTTTAAACCCTCTTGCCTGTTGATTTCTGTTTTGATGAACTACTTTAACTTGTGGGATGCGGGCCTTGCAGTCTGGCCAGCATTTTTACTGCCCATCCCTAGTTGTTGTTAAGGTGGCTGTAAGTTGCCTTGTTGAACTGCTGCAGTCCACATGTAGGTAGACCGACAATGCCCTTAAGGAGGAAATTCCAGGATATTGACCCAGTGACACTGAAGAAACAGTGATATATTTCCAAGTCAGGATGGTGACTGGCTTGAAGGTGGACTTGCAGGTGATAGTGTTCCCATGTCTGTTCTGCCCTTGTCCTTCTAGATGGAAGTGATTGCGGGCTTGGAATGTGCCATCTATGTTAAGTGCCACTTTGATGCTGAGGTTTGTTTCTCATGCCTGTTCTTTGGATCTAAGTAGTTCTTGTGAAACTTGAACGAAGCATTGGTGAAACGACTATTGGAAAATTATATGACAGCATTACTGGTTGCTTCTTCCATTACTTTATCAGTTTACTTCCAGTTTCTATTCAATCTTTAAATATCATGTTTGGACTGTCCTGTTTTGTGGATAGGACAGAATCAACCAATCTTTCACAATGGATGGGCAATAAATACCAGCTCCAGACAGATCTGTAATTTTAAAAATAAGAGTGAGGATTTACAGTGGTTTCAAGTTGTCAGATATGTTTAATGAATAAGCCAAATTTGCTGAAAATGTGGAGAAGGCCAAGATGAATCATCCATTTGGCACTTATGGCCAAAGCCAATTGCAAACACTTTGAACCTCCTTAAAAGTCATGTTGGTATCCAGTATTCATGTAGTCTTCTTCCCTGTGGCCTACCATCATTGTCAACTGGATGTAGTAAGACCATAGTACTTTGATCTATTGGTTCAGTCACTAACATATTGCTTTTGATTCTGAGGAAGGGTCACTGGACCCGAAACGTTAGCTCTGATTTTTTTCTTCACAGATGCTGCTAGACCAGCTGAGCTTTTCCAGCAACTTCTGTTTTTGTTCTTGTTATTGCTTTTGGTGTTTGGGACCCAAATAGCCCTTTTGTAGCAGCTTCATGAAGTTGATGTCGCATTTTAGAGTATGATTGATGATACTCTCGGCCTTACATTCAAAAGATAATGGGTCATTGTTTAAATTGCAGTGTCACACTCAATTGTTTGTGTTTCACTGTATCCTTTTCTTTGCTTGGTTTATACTGGCTGGATGAAAGCTGGTATATTTATATAATGCCCTGTTGTGCAGGAGGACTTGGTACCATCTGACTGGCCTAGGATTTGTGTAGTCTCTTCCTATCTGAGTTGTTGTAGATTGGTCTGTCCAATTTCTTTCATAATACTGAATTTCACAGTTATTCATTTTTTATGAAATGTCTCCAGTCTGAAATGTTAATTCAGTTTCTCTCTCCACAGATGCTGCCAGACCTGCTGAGGGTTTCCAGCATTTTCTGTTCGTATTATGCAGGATGAACAGCTGCTTAATCTGATCATTTGTTTTAGGTGGTTTTGGTTGAAAGGTGAATGCAGGACAGGGCATTGGCAATCTACTACTTTTACTGCTGTATTCCCCCTACCTGAGAAGTTACCTTTCATCCAAACCTGACATCAATGTGGAGATACAATGTTGCATCTATCTGTGAGTATCATCTTTGCTCATCTAAGGGTGAGAGTCTTTGATAACTGTGATATCTGTGCTGAAAGAAGATCCTTGTGTTTAAGGCAATCATCTTTCTGACCCTTCTATATGGCTTCGAAACTTGGACTATGTATAGGCGCCACCTCAAGACTCTTGAGAAGTACCATCAATGTTACTTAAGGCAAATCCTCCACATCAGTGGGAGGACAGGCATACTAACATCAGCATCCTTGAAGCAGCTAAAAGCAGTAACATTGAGACCATGATCATCCGAAACCAAATCCAATGGGCTGGCCATGTGCTTAGGATGTCCGAGTTCCACCTACCAAAACAAACCATCTTTTCCCAGTTTAAGGAAGGTCCTTGAATGAATAGACAGGGAGCTGTGATTATTTCCTCTTTGTTGTATGCATTTTGTCCTAAAGGAGCCAGCACTGTGTGAACATTCAGACAGTTTCAAGAGTTTGCTACTTTTGACTGAGTTTGCTACTTTTGACTGAGTTTGCTAAGTTCAATTCTGTCTAGTAACGGGTTGGCCTTGTTGCGAAATTTCAGTGGGTCACTCATAATAATTCAGGAGTCACTGAAACACAGTTCCAGAATCACAGTAAGAGGGAGGAGAAAATAAAACCGGACAAAGGCAGGTTTCGCACAGACAAAATAATGTTGAACGGCGTTGATGAAGGCACGACTTGGGTCCACTGGATGCGTACATTCAGAACTTAGGATCAAGTTCTAGGAGTCAGTAGGTACAGCTAAATGTTGTGGTTAGGGCTAAGGAAAGGTCCTGGAAACTGTGGTGGCACCAAAGAAGCCAGGAGCCATTAATAGTTCAGTGCAGCTGTGAGTAGGGCTACAGGAAATCCACAAACAGTATTTGCTTTTCACAACTGAGAAAAATGTAGGAAAAATCCAGGGGCAAGACTAACATGGTGAAGCTAGCTGTTTGAGTAATTGCTGAAGTTCAGTTGCAGTTTGTGGTCCTATACGGTTGAGACAGCTGAACCCTTCTATGGTTTCTAAATATGAACACGCGGGTACAACGGGAGCAGAAGTAGACCATTCTGTCCCTCAAGCGTGCTCCGCCATTCAGTTAGATCTTTGTTATTCGGTTTGTGTTTCTAATTCCACATTCTCATCTACCCTTCGTAACATTTGCTTCCACTGTCTAACAAGAATCTATATATCTCTGCTATAAAAATATTAAGTGACATTGCTTCCACCACCTTTTAAGGCAAAGAGTCCCCAAGTCTCTCAGCTCTTGGAAAATAATTCTCCTCCTTTCTGTACTAAAAGGATGCCCCTAATTCTGGACTGGCTCACAAAGGAAATGTTCTTTCTATGTCCAGATTTTCAAGAACATTCAGGAACTTGTTAAGTTCAATCAGGTCATCCTTCATACTTCTAAATCCAATGGAAACCAGCCCAGTCTGTTCAATCTTTCCTCATAAAGCAACCCACTCCTTCCAGGGTTCAATCCAGTAAACCTCCCCGAACCACTTTCAATTTTTTACATCTTTCCTTAAATCTGGAGTTTGCACATTCTTCTTGTGTCTGCATGAGTTTCCTCTGGGTGCTCCAGTTTCCTCCAACAGTGAGTAGATGTGCAGGTTAGGTGGATTGGTCATGCTAAATGGCCCATAGTGTCCAGGGATATGCTGGCTAGGTGAATCAGCCATGGGAAAATGCAGGGTTACCGGGATAGGGTGAGGGTGTGGGTCTGGGTGGGATGCTGTTCCAAGGTTGGTGTGGACTCGATGGACTGAATGGCCTGCTTCCACACTATGGGGATTCTATGATTTTATGACAACTTCTACTGCTTCTGGGCTTTAATTAGAACCTGGGAGCATTAACTCTGTTTCTCTCTGTAAATGCAACCTGACCTCCTGAGTGTTTTTATTTTACATTGGAGAGCTATCTCTTCTTTGAACTGAGAGTGCCATGTGATTTTTCTCCAACCCGTTCAGGAGGTAGATAGCATCTGTGTTTAAGATTTCATCAAGGGGAATAATTCCATTAATGTACCCCTGTTCGCACTGTCTGACTTGTGTGTATGGGTTTAAGAGAAACAAAGAATATGCACCTAAGATAGCTCCTTTTAATGATTCTGGATGCTCCAAAGAATTTTTACAGCCAATTGACCGTGTTTTGAAGCCTAATCACTGTTGGAACATTGGAACCAAGCAACCAATTTTGCACAAAGTAAATTCTTGCCATCAGCAATTTTTGTTTTAAGAGATACATTTTAAGAGATCACTAGAGATGACCTCTGCTCTCTTAATACTATTGATGAATTCAGTTCAGGTGACAGGGTTGATGTTGCCTCCATTTATCATTGCACATGAAAGTGCTGCATTGCACTATCAGCCTAGATGATCAAAGGTCTTGGACTGCTGCTTAAGTTAGGGATGCAGGGAGGAGGCAGCCAGAGCTCACTGCAAAGACTACTCGTTGATCCAAACTGACACTTATTGAATATGGCAATAGATCATCTTGTACAACACCAACAGGTAATAGCTACATCTCACCGTTGGAAGGGTTTGACGGGTACTGTTTTCTGTTCTTCTCCCTTGTTCTTATTTTCGTGCCTTTAAATTATTTTCATTTTTCCAATTTTCCTCTTAGCGATGTTGTGACACTTAGAATCATAGAACCCCTACAGTGGAGAAAGAGGCCATTAGGCCCGTCGAGTCAGCACTGGCCCTCTGAACAGCATCCCACCCAGATCCAGCTCCCTGCCCTATTCCCATAACCCTGCGTGGCTAAATCACCTAATCTGAACATCCCTAGACGTCACGTGCTATTTAGCATGGCCAAGCCACCTAACCTGCACATCTTTGGACTGTGGGAGGAAACCTACACAGACATGGGGAAAATGTGCAAACTCTGCACAGACAGTCACCCGAGGCTGGAATTGAACCCAGGTTCCTTATGCTGTGAGGCTGCAGTATCAACTGCAGAGCCGCCATGCTGCTCATTGGTAAATGTTAACAATAAAACCTTTTAAACAGTGAAAAAGAAAGCTTAGTCATTGAAATATCGTATGGAGCTGAGTTTTTTAACAGCATGATTTACAAAAATAAGTGACCTCTTTAATTCAACAAGATTGAGAATGGACAAATGTGCTCACTGTGGGTGATTTGTCACCTTGATTTCTCACTCTTGGGAAAAAGTTTTAATTACCTTTTTTAGGCCAATACATGCCCTCCATTTAACCTCTCTTTCAGGGTGTTATTTAATTGTGAAACATCGATTGGGCAGAATGCCATCAAACATATCTCCTCATGCACTATGACTTGCTGTATGTCATTGTTCAGCTCCGATATGATTTCTATATCTGGGCATTATTTAAAGTTCAGGTACCCATTCTAGCAAGTTCTGGAGTATTACCTGTAGTTCAGTATTTTGCTTTTTTGCTCAAGTCAGTACACAACTTTGTTTGCTCCTTCAGGGTTCTTCACAGATTGGAAATTAAACATAATGAACTTGAGAGATAGGGGTAATTATTTAGAACAGATGCTTTCACTTCAGAAAACCCAGCAGTTTCCATGGAAATTTGATTTACAGCCGTTCTTACTGCATGGTATTCTCAATGTGGCCATGCAGAAAACATCCTTTTAAATAAGATTTTGCTCTGATTAATCATGAGAGGAGAATGGCTTATTTCTGGTGTATCCTGAGGCTAAAGGACTTCGCGATCTGTGAACTATAATTTTGCTGACTGTTCCCTTTTCTTGGTTGCGGTCTGGTTTTGTGGTGCTTGTTGTAGCTACATTATAAATGCTCACAAACCCTTTGTGGAATACAGCATGCTTTCTTTTAAATATAAAAATGAAATGCATATGTATTTGAAACTTGTACTTTCTCTGCTTCACTCTTCTGCCTCTAACTGAAAAGTTGATACTCTAAACCCTATACCAAGTGTTCAAGCGTATTGAAGCATCGCTTTTTTTTAAGCAAACTTTCATTTTCACAGAATTTTGTGCAGAAGGGACATTACCTGAATAGCAGTACTTCCCTTCCCTGCCCAACCCAACCCCTCAACACCGCCGCCTTTTGCTGCTTCTCATCATCTGCTCCCTTCCACTTGTAGCTGCTGTCACTCACGAGTGAAAGGGATTCAGCTAGCATGAGAGAGGGTTGCAGAGGAAGGCAGCAAGTGGGAAGCAATGATATGCAGCACAGTTGGACGAAGGAGATTGCAAGCAAGCGTGCCAGTAAGGGAAGCAACAAGTATGGGAGGCGGTGAGAAGGTAAGAATTCTTGAGGATAATTGGGCCAGTTAGGATCAAGGTAACCGGTGGTTTTTAATGTAATAATTACAGGTCAGGAATATAGTGCAACCTGATTACATGCTTTCTTGTGTTGAAAGTGATTTTCTTTGCACACCATTAGGAATATGTCAGGAGAATTAGCTGAGGGATCGCTGTTGTTTAAATTGATGCCCCAGTACAGTACTAAAGGTGTGCTGCTTGTTACAGGTACCTCTGTTCAGAGGATATGTTAAGCAAAGGCCCAGTGGTACAAGTTCAAGGTTCAAGTGCAATTTAAAATTCCATTGCACAGCTTGAGGAAGAGGAAGAAGTTCTCCAGGTATCTAAGGCTAATCTGTCATTCCTATGCTCTTTGTGGATTGCTTTGTGCAAAAAACCTGCTGTGCTTCATGTTTTTCCTCTTAACAGTCATCGTGCTCACTCTGTTTGAGGTTCCTTTTAGATGTTCGACATGTGTAAAATATGAATACATTTAAAACATGCATGCACAGAAACTACCTACCTCTCCTATAATGGACAATGCAATGAGGAAAGGTATTGTTTTGTGGTGAGAGAAATCAGATGATTTAGGTAGAGCAATTTATTTTTTAAAAGCAAAAGTGCTAAAGCTGTTGCCTATAGAAAAAAAGGTGGTGAAAATACACAGCAGCTTTGTTGGTATCTGAAGAAACATATTAACTGATATTTTTCAGTGCAGATTCTTCACCAGGCTGGTCACTCATTCACCCTGAAGCACTTTCCTGTGTATCCTTGTCAAAGACTGAATAGTGTTGATGCACAGTAGAGTAGTTAACATATCAGTGTTGATTGATAGCAATTTTGACTTCATGAGCAAGCACTTTGGGCAGGTCATTGAAACTGGTGTCTGCAACGTTTTTTTAACTTTTCATGTGAGAAACGAGCAACAGTGGATTCACTGCAGACAGGTGCAGACAAATTTAATAATAATCATAGAAATGATGTATCATGTTGAGTATTTTGTTGTTTAACTTATTAAATCTAGCAGGGGGAAGAATTTTGACCTTAAATTTGTTCATTCAGTGTGCTAATAAAGGATTTCAACATTTCTTCAGTTGGAAATTTTCACACATTGGGCTTAGTGCTGTACAAAATCTAAACCCGCCGCCTGATGGAGTATTGGAAACTCCAGCAAAATACAACAATTGTAGGTATCTGAACTAAAAACAAAGAAGAGGTGCTAAAAAGGCTGATAGCCTTCCAGGTAAAGAAATCGTTAGGCCCAGATGTGATGCATCCTAGATAGTTGAGAGAGTTAAGGGAGCAAGTGTTCCTGATCTCTCAACACAGGATTGGTCCTGGGGGACTGGAGGATTGCAAATGTGAGACATTGTTTAAGAAAGGGACAATGGATAACCCAGGAAACTGCAGACCTGTCAGCTTGACATCAGTAGTGAGAAAACTGGAGGCCATAATACGAGATAAGGTAAATATATGCTCACAGCAGGTACCCGGGTTCGATTCCAGCCTCGGGCGACCATGTTTGCACATTCTCCCATTGTCTGCATGGGTTTCCTCCAGGTACTCCGCTTTCCTCCCACAGTCCAGATGTGCAAGCTAGGTGGATTTGCCATGAGGATTGTAGGGTTACAGGAATAGGATAGAGGGGTGGGTCGGGGTGGGATGCTTTTCAGAGGGTCAGTGTGGACTCGATAGGTTGGATGGTCTACTTCCACACTGTAGGGATTCAGTGTAATGCATTTTGGTAGAAGAAACACAGAGAGTCAATACAGGCTCAATGACACATCTTTGAAGTCAGTTTCGGAGCGGAGGGACCTCGGGGTTCAAGTGCATGATTCTCTGAAGGTGGCCAGGCAAGTTTGAACAGTTGTTAAGAAGGTTTATATAATCTTTGGGTTTATAAATAGAGGCATAATGTATAAAAGTAAGGAACTGGTGCTACATCTCTACAAATCATTCGTCAGACCACATTGGAGTATTGTGTTCAGTTCTGGGCAAGCTTATTTAAGGAAGGATGTTGAAGCCCTGGAATGAGCGATTTTAGATACAGGGAAAGATTAAAGATATTGGGCTTATTCTCCTTGGAGCAGGGAAGAATAAGAGGTGACCTTATTGAGGTGTTCAAAATTCTGAACAATTTTGGCAGGGTAAAGAAGGATATTCTCTTTCCACTAGTAGATATGTCAGTAACTCGGGGTCACAATTTCAAGATTGTCAGCTTGGAATGAGATGAGAAGAAACATCTTTTCTCAGCTTTTAGGATTTGGGGTGCATTGCCTGAGAGACTGGTGGAGACAGATTCCATAGGAGGTTTCAGATGAGAACTGGATATATATTTGGAAGTGATGAAGTTAGAGGGCTACAGAAATAGGACTGAAGAGTGGGACTAGCTGGGTAGCTCTTTTGGGAGCCAGGACAGACAGGTTGAATGGCCTCCTCCTGTACTGTAAAATTCTATGATTGTGATTCTATAAAATGCTGGAAGTACCTGGCACTCAGGACAAAAAGAAGAGGGGAATAAAGTTAACATTTTTTGGGTCAATGACCTTTCACCTGCGTTGAAGTGCTGGCAGCCATGTTGTAGAGAAAACCCATGTTTTCTTCAAGAACTCTGTATAATCCAAAGTTACTAAAACTGACATAGAGAAGATTGACTTCTTTGCCTGTTCTCAGAGCACAGGAATCTGAAATATTACCTCTGTTTTTCTCTCCACATGTGCTGCTGGGTGTGCTCAACATTTCCAGCATTTTAGTTTTTATTTAATTTCTAGCATCCTTCTCTTTTTTCAAGACCGCACTGGTATATTTGCTCAAAACCTATTATATGTCTAATGTTTCCAGTATCTGATGAAAAGTCACAAACTCAAAATGTTAATTTTTTTTTAATCTCAATGCTGACAGACCTGTAGAGTATTTTCAGCATTATCTAATTTTATTCCTCACCAGACTTTGATTCTTTATGTTGGTAATTCCATCTTCGTTCTTTTAACCTGTTCAAGAAGCTGGACGCATTAATGTGTTTAGTTAATTTACTAGATTTATAATTGACCGATTATTAGGTATTCATTTGCATTGACTTCTCCATGTCTGTCAACATCACCAGACATTGAAGGTGTCTTTCCAACTAAGTAAAAAAAAATCCCTATCTTTTATGCCATTTTCTTTATTGTCTACTTTCTGTTGGATACAAAGCATCTTAATTGTTTAATGACAGCTTGGTTGTTTAAACAAAATGTCAAACAGATGACTGATCAAGCCTCTTTTCATATCATATAGTAATTTGCTATCACTGCTTTTCCCCTGATTCACAACTTGGTTGGACAATTCTCTTTGTATATAGGCTCTGTAACTAAATATTACTTTTACATTGCAGCGACCTCCTCTGACAATATCCCTGGATATAATGAGAAGACAGTGTTTTAAAAGCCTATATGTTTCAATCTTTATAAAACTTAAACTCCCTTTTGTCCACCTAGTTTATTAATTTAAGAATCTAAATCTGCTTATATGAACAGTACGGTTGAGTCATTTAATTTATCCTTCTCAAATGTTTGCAATGTCGTTGAAGGAATGGGATAAGATCTTTGAGAACATGATTGAAACCAAATCTGTTTATATTACTATTCTATCTTTGCTCTGCGATTGAATCTGTATTCTTGCACTGTGCACCGTTTTGGTGATCAAGTGGGGCTGTCACGGTTCTTTTTGACTGGAAGAGCACAGTTGGTAGTAACAGATTGGTCTTGACAACTCAAGAGCTGCAGTTTTACTGCAACATTCTATATTGATCTTAAATACTGGCATGAATTAAGAGGTAAAGCTTTTCCACATCGAAAGCAACTGTATGTACTTCTGTCAAATAGTCATCACCTGAAACTTTCCTTGTGTTTGAAGAATTTAAAATTGGTTGCATGCAAATGCTTACATGATTTGTCATAGAATCATAGAATCTCTAGAGTGTGGAAACAGGCTCTTTGGCCTAACAAGTCCACACTGAGCGTTAAAGCATCCCATCCAGACCCACCCCATCTACACATCCCTGTCTACACATCCCTGAACACTACGGGCAATTTAGCATGGCCAATCCACCTAGCATGCACATTTTTGGACTGTGGGATGAAACCCACGCAGACATGGGGAGAATGTGCAAACTCCACACAGACAGTCGCCCGAGGGTGGAATTGAACCCAGATCCCTGGTGCTGTGAGGCAGCAGTGCTAACCACTGTGCCACTGTGCGGCCGTCTCTAGGCACTTTTTCATCGATTACTGTTAGAGCTGGGTGTCGTTTATAAATTGCTCAAATTAATGGGATTCATAGGATTTATTGTTCCTAGAAATTATGATATAACCAAAATTGAAAATAACTAATGATAAAAATCATAAAGCATTCAATCACATCACAATTTTGAGCTTGATCTTCAAAACCTTATTAAATTCTGAGGTTCCTTTTCTCAAATCCACTTTCCAGTTTTTTTGTTTGCTGCTTTTAATGCTTTTCTGTGTGAGTGTACATGATCTCCTGAATTATGATATCAGCAGCATTTTTCTGTCTGCTGCCTCCTGCTAAATGCCAAGGTTGTGTTTGGCTTTTAAATGGACTGCCTCTTTTTGTCTGTGCCTAGCACTGGCCTCTGGCAACACCGGGTTCTTCTACATGCCAGTGGAATGACTGCACTTAGTCTGGCATATTTCTTTCCGTAATTGCTGAGCTTTAAATGTTGCAGAGAACTGTTATTCTTTTTGAACTTCCTATGTTTTCTCTTCAGCACTTCTCTCTGTTTTTCCCTGATTTAGAGATGAAAATGGCTGTATTTCAACAACCTTCTCTTTCAAAGATTTTGGCTTGAATGGGCCAACATAGAGTGACACAACGTTTGCCTCAGCTGCAGTTTCTCCCCCCTCCTAAATCCAAGAATCAGATGCCTCCAACCAGGCTATTTCATTGCAGGTGCAACGCTGGCACCTGGAAAATTGCCCAGTTTTGTCCTGCGCACAAAATAAAGAACTAGTCCAATCCAGCCAATTACACCAGAGCCTCCTTAGCATCATTAACAAAGTTTTTACTATAGAGTGACACTTACCAACAATCTCCTGGTTGATTCGTAGTTCAAGATGATGGGGAGGCATTATTATTATTATCGCTGGACTGTTAATCCAGAGACCCAGATAGTGTTCTGGGGACCTGGGTTCAAATCCCACCATGGTAGGTGGTGGAATTTGAATTCAAAAAATATCTGGAATTAAGAGCCTAATGCTGACCATGAATCCATTGTCAAGTGTTGGAAAAACCCAAGTGGTTCTCTAATGTCCTTCAGGGAAGGAAACTGCTATCCTTATCTGGTCTAGCCTACACATGACTCCAGACCCACAGCAATGGGGTTGACTCTAAACTGCCCTCTGGGCAAATAGGGATGGGCAATAAATGTGATGCCCTCAATCCACAAATGAATAAAAAAAAAATTCCACTCGCCTCCTGTCCTCATTACTGCATTAGTACGTGAACAAAAAAACTGATTCCAGAAGTGAGGTGCGAGTAACTACAGTTGACATTCATGGAAGAACTGAATAAGTAAAGCATCAAAGAGTTGGTAAAATTAACGTTAATTGGAATTGGGGAAAACTCTCCACTTGCTCGAGTCATACCTGGGATAAAGTTGTGCTTGTTGGAGTGGTTCCCCAGGCATTGTCCATGGCTTAACCATCTCATTTGCTGCTTCCTTGGCCTTCCCCTTTGTCATAAAAGTCAGAAGTGGAGGTTATCACTGATTATAGTCGTCAGTTCCACTCACAACTCTTCAGCTTGCTAGCAGCAAGACTTGTGACAGTGTTTAGGCTCGAAGTGGACCCAGTAATGACCATTTCCAATTAAAGATATTCTAACATACCTCTTGCTTTCAACTGTATTACAAATGTACTCTCAATCAGAAGATTTTTCAGATCAATCCCAATTCAGGCAGGACCTGAGGATAAAACCCTAGGCTGACCAGTGCAATACTGCACTGTAAAAGGTGATATCTATCAATGAGATTTTAAACCAAGACCTGTTTTTCTGTTTCAGGGAAATCCTGCATCCTGGTCAACAATTACCCCTTTGACACTACAAAATAGGTTGTCTGAACTTTTATGTTACTCTTTATTGGAGTTCATTGTGCATAAACAATGATATTCTTTATATTACAGCAACTTGCATACTGCAAAAGTACTGTGTGCGCAATTGATTTTTGTTCTCCTTTCAAAACACAAATCAGCAGTGTGATGGAAACTGTCCGTTTGCCTGAAACTATGCAGTTCTATCAGCCCTGAAGATACTCAACAGTATCTAGGGCAAAGCAGCCTGTCACCCCATCCACAGAGTTGATCAGAATAAATCTTCAGTCATTCTGTATGTGGTAGAAGGATGTGCCATATGATGGCCTCATGTAGAAGTGAATAAGTTTCACTGCAGTACTGTGTTTGAGCAGGAGGCACTGATATCCTCAGGCTGTGCCATGTGAAATTGTAGGAGGCTGTGATTTTCAGTGATATTAGGACACAGATGCAAAAGAAAAGTTATTTAGATTGGCCACCAGAGATGGTCCTGACCTGTAGGGGCATTATCCATACCTTTGTTATGTCCTGGATAAAGCATTATTCCAGTCCTGTTCTGACTATCAAATAATCTGTACAGTGTGGAAGTAGGCCATTCAGCCCATTGAGTTCACACTGACCCTCCAAAGGAATCCCACCCAGACCCACCACCCCACCCTATCTCTGTAATCATGCATTGTCCATGGCTGATCCATCTTATTTGCACATCCCTGGATACTGTGTGCAATTTAGCATGGCCAGTCCACCTAATCTGCAAATCTTTGGAATGTGGGTGGAATCTGGAGCACCCGGAGGAAACCCATGAAGATGCAGGGAGAATGAAAGTTTTCCTTAGAATCTGAACTTTCCTAATATCTCCTAATGTGACTTGGTGTTGAATTTAGTTTCATTTTGATGTTATAATCAAAAGCCAGTGTTAAAGGTGCTTTGTAACCAAAGTTTTGCTGTTGTCACCATCCATGGTATGTCTCATACAGTCACTAGAGACTGGGCAAGACCTGCCAGTGAAGGAACGTGAGTGTTGATAGCCCACCAGGAAAGGGCATTATTATTAGTTTTGTTTGCTACGTGCCTGGAATAATTTAATCCTCAAGAGAAACGACTCCTTATTTATATTAAACACAAGTGGACTGTGCAGGGCTGTAATCACTGTAATCTTCTTGCAGTCACTGACCAATTCTGGAGACAGGTTGAAGGATTTCCTTTTGAGGTATCATAATGTTCGGGTAACTAGAATAAAGTGTGCCAGTACCGTTGCCAGAAATTCCTCAAAATGAGATCAGACTAGGATCTAAGTTTTCCGGAACAATAATAAAACAATTTTTGTGTGACCTAATACTTAAAAGGTGCTCATATATCTGGCAGTACTCTCAGTTCCCAGGGCAGGTGGAAAGTAAATCAGACAATAAAGCTGATGGTTCATATGTTTGTGGACAATAATGGGCATGACTGAATCATGAGCAAGCACCATGGGTACTTCCGTGATTCTTGGAGCTACAGGACAACTTCTACTATGAACTATTGGTCTAGAGTGGAAATTGTTTTCTTTTTGGGATCTGATTATTTTCCTACTCATCTCTTAAGATCAGCCTATTCCTTTTAGAATGTATTTCCGCAGGCAGTGATAACCATATTGATGTACAGTTGGAAGAAGCCTACAAACCGATTGTATGAGAGCTTCTATAGGGTATGTAAATAGAAAACATTAGCAAAGGCAAATTTGAATCTAATACAGGCGGAGACAGAAGAATGTATAACAGGAAGTACAGAAATGGCAGAGAAGCAAAGTAAGTATTTGGTAACTGTCTTCACAGGGGAAATCCCTGTCCTGAAGGCTGCGAGGGTTTTCGGTCCTTTGAGCCTGCACCACTGTTCAATATGATTGTGGCTGATGAACCAACTCAGTTCCTGCTTTCTTCTCCTACTCTTTGATCCCTTTACCCCTAAGAACTGTATCTAACTCCTCCTTGGAAAATATTCAGTGTTTTAGCCCCAACCACTTTCTGTGGCAGACAATTCCATAGATTCACCACTTTCTAAGTTAAGAAACTTCTCCTCTCAGTCCCAAATGATCTACCCAATATCCTTACACTACAGGTTGTGGATACCCTGGTAATTGGGAACATTCTTTCTGCATGCACTCTGTATAGACCTGATCGAAACCTATAGAATTCAGTGAGATCCTCCTGTTTATTCTTCTAAACTCCAAATAATATAGTCCTAGCTGATGCGTGTCTCTTCATACCTCAGTCCTGCCATTCAGGAATCAGTCTGGTAAATCCTCATACCACGCCCCCATAGCCAAAACATCCTTCCTCAGATGAGGAGGTCAAAAATGCGCACACTACTGGTGTGGTCTCACCAAAGCCCTGTACAATTGCAGAAGACAGCCCACTCATATATTCAAATCTTCTCGCTATGAAGGCTAACATACCATTTGCTGCTTTTGCCACCTGCTGTACCTGTATGCCTAATTTCAATGACTGCTGTATAAGGACACCTAGATCTTGTTGCACCTTCCCCTTTCCCGATCTGTCACCATATAGACAATTTGTTTTCCAGTTTTTGCTACCAGAGTGGATAACCTCACATTTATCCAAATTATGTTTCATTTTCCACTTGCTGTACTTGTCCAAGACGCGCAGAAGCATCTCAGCACTTTTCCATCCAGCTTTGTGTTGCCTGCAGATTTGGAAAAATTATATTTAGTTTCCACATCTAAGTCTAATTATACATTGTGAATAGCTGGGGTCCTAGCACTGATCCCTGTGGTACCCCACTGGTCACTGGCTGTTACTCAGTAAAAGATCCATTTATTGCTCCTCTTTGTTTTCTGTTCTTTATCCGTGTCAGTACACATCCTCCCATCCCAGGCACTTTAATTTTATCTGCTGATCTGTTATATGGGACCTTATCGAAAGCCTTTTGGAAGTTCAAGTAAACTGCAGCCACTGGCTTTACCTCATGAACTCCGCTAGTTACACCATCTCAAAATTCCAATGATTGGTCGAGTGTGATTTTTTCTTTCATAAATCCACACTGAACCTGTCTAATTCTGTCATTGTTTCCCAAGTTCTCTACTATTAAATCTTTTATATTGGATTCTAGCATTTTCCATCCTGATGGTGGGCTAACTGGTCTATAATCCTTTGTTCTCTCTCAATGCTTTTTTTTTCAAATAGTGGGGCTACATTAGCCATCCCAATCCATAAGAAGTGATCTAGCATCTGTAGAACTTCAAAGATGACTACCAAAGACGTCTCCTCAAGACCTTGGGTGGAGCTTGATGTGGGAGGGGAGGAATCCAATTGTCATATCCATGACTGTGTGAACGACATTTATGGGACTGGAAATGAGATTCTCCTGAAAGAGTGATCTGTAAGGAGTTAAACTAAAAAACAAAGCCTCTAAGGTAGTTTCGGAATTACCACCTGAACCATGAGAAAACTGGTGCAGGATAAATAAAGTCAAGAAGATAAATGTGTGACTCAAACATTGGTGTGGAGGGAATGGGTTTCGGGTTATGGGGTGTTGCACCTGTACTGAGTATAAGGGAGCCATTCTGGTGAGACGGTCTTCACTTGAACTCTGCTGGGACCAGTGTCCTGCCATTTCAAATAACTAGGGCTGTACAATGGGGTTTAAACTAATTAGAGTTGGGGAGGGTTCAGGAGAGGGGAAATGTATGCTTACAAAGCAAAAGGATGCGGTAGCTAGTGGAGGGCAGCTACTGAGACAACAATACCCAGATTGGGACAGGAAGGGACAGAGTGCAGAAGCATAGAAAAAACATGGTTGTTGACTTGCACGCCGAGCTGGCTTGTTTTCATTCAGACGTTTCGTCACCATGCTAGGTAACATAATCAGCAAGGCTCCCGATGAAGCAGTGTTGTTCTACTCCTGTTGGAATTTATACTGTCTGGTCCGTGATTGGGAGCAGTGTCATTTCTGGTTCTGTTCTGTATGGGTTTGTATGTGGGGTCCAATTCTATATGTTTGTTGATTACATTATGGGTTAACAGCCATGCCTCTAGGAATTCCCGTGTGTATCTATGTTTGGCTTGGGCTACTATGGTTATGTTGTCCCAATTAGACTGATGGCCTTCATTGTCCGCGTGTACTGATATTAGGGAAAGTTGGTTGTGTTGTTTTGTTGCTAGCTGATGTTCATGTGTTCTGATGGCTAGTTTCCATTCTGTCTGTCCGATGTAATGTTTGTGGCAGTCATTGCAAGGTATTTTGTAAACTATGTTGGTTCTGCATGTCATGGGTGTGGGGTCTTTAATCCTTGTGAGCGTTTGTCGTAGTGTGGCTGTGCGCTTGTGTGCTACCATGGTTCCTGTTGGTCATAGGAGTCTTGCTGTCAGTTCTGATTGGTTCTTGATGTAGGGCAGTGTGGTCTGTGTGTTAGAGCATACTGTGTCCTCTGGTTGTCATCTGTTTAGTAGGCACCTGCGGATGAAGTTACAGGGATATCCGTTCATAGCGAAGATTTTGTATAGGTGCTCTTCTTCTTTCCCGCGTCGTTCTGGCGTGCTGCAGTTAGCGGTGGCCCATTTAAGTAGCGTCCAAACATAGCTTTGTTTGTGGACGTTGGGTGGTTGCTGTGGAAATTGTGGATTTGGTCAGTGTGGGAAGCTTTCCTGTGCACCAAGGTTTGGAACTCCACTTTGGTCATACGTTCACCTCTGACATCCAGAAACGGTAGCTGATTGTTGTTGTTTTCTTCTTCTCTCGTAAATTTAATCCTGACAAATACGTTGTTAATGAGGTGGTGGGTCTCTTCTAGTTTGGTGCATTTAATAATGACAGATGTGTCGTTCACATACTGGAGCCACTGTTTAGGTTGAATGAAGGGGAGGGTAGTGTGTTCTGGTCTTTGCGTGACTACCTCTGTGATGAGCCCTGAGATGGGTGACCCCGTGGGTGTGCCATTGATCTGTTTGTGTACTTGACCATTCAAGACGAAAGTGTGTGGTGAGGCGCAAGTCTAGCAGTTTGAGTATGTTGTCGTTGCTGATGTAGCTGCTGGTCTGTGTTCCTGCTTCCTCTAGTAATGTGGCCACTGTTTCTTTGGCTAGTAGGATGTCAATTCACAGACGCCGTACACAAAGTACACAAACCAGACATCCCCTTCAGACCTATTGTCTCCTTTACATCTTTACACAAACTGGCCAAGGACCTACAACAGAGACTGAAACACCTAGTCAACAGATCACTCCATTCCATCCACTCAACCCAAGAATTGCTCAATACCCTCAGGAACATAAAAATCAGCGACAACAAGATTACGGTATCCTTTGACGTCACAGCCATTATTCAAGTCAATTGACATCCTACTAGCCAAAGAAACACTGGCAGATCAATGGCATACCCATGGGGTCACCCATCTCAAGGTTCATCGCAAAAGTAGTGATGCAAAGACTAGAACACGCATTAAACCAAAACTATGGATCTGGTACGTGGACGACACATTTGCCATTATTAAACGCATCAAACCAGAAGAGACCCACCACCTCATTAACAACGTATTCGTCGGGATTAAATTTACGAGAGAAGAAGAAAACAACAACAATCAGCTACTGTTTCTGGATGTCAGAGTTGAACGTATGACCAAAGGGGAGTTCCAAACCTTGGTGCACAGGAAAGCTTCCCACACTGACCAAATCCACAATTTCCACAGCAACCACCCCACCGTCCACAAACAAAGCTATGTTTGGACACTATTTAAATGGGCCACCGCTAACTGCAGCACGCCAGAACGACGCGGGAAAGAAGAAGAGCACCTATACAAAATCTTCGCTATGAACGGATATCCCTGTAACTTCATCCGCAGGTGCCTACTAAACAGATGACAACCAGAGGACACAGTATGCTCTAACACACAGACCACACTGCCCTACATCAAGAACCAATCAGAACTGACAGCGAGACTCCTATGACCAATAGGAACCATGGTAGCACACAAGCCCACAGCCACGCTACAACAACACTCTCAAGGATTAAAGACCCCATCCCCACCTTATGCAGAACCAACATAGTTTACAAAATACCATGCAACGACTGCCATAAACATTACATCGGACAGACAGAATGGAAACTAGCCATCAGAATACGAGAACGTCGGCTAGCAACAAAAAGACACATCCAACTTTCCCCAATATCAGTACATGCGGACAATGAAGGTCATCAGTTTAATCGGGATAACGTAACCATAGTAGCCCAAACCAAACATTGATACACCCGGGAGTTCCTAGAGCCCTAGTTGTCAATCCATAATGCAATTGACAAACGTAGACTTGGACCCCATATACAAACCCATACAGAACAGTACCGGAAATGACACAACTCACCCTAACGGACCGGACAGTAGAAATTCCAAGCGGAATAAAACAACATCTAATCATTGGAGGCCTCACTGATATTGTTACCTAGCATGGTGATGAAACGTCTGCACAAGAGCAAGCCACTCGGCGAGCACGTCACCAACCTCACCCACAACCCGAGCTACAAATCTTTGCAAAAATCTTAAATAGAAAAAGCAATTTGTTCACACAGTGGGAACATTGGTAAAAAGGCAAAATTAAAGGTTCTTTAGTAATGTGTGTAGTATTCAGAACAAAACAAATGAATTATTGGTCCAAGTAAAGGTTAATGGGTATGATCTTCTCGCCATCACTGAGACATGGTTACAGGGAGATCAAAGCTGTGAACCAAGTATTCGGGGATATGTGACTTTTGATGAGGTCAGGAGGGAAGGGAAGATGTGTGGAGTATCTGTTAGCATGTAATGTCATAAAAATGATAGCTAGAAATGGTCTTGCGTCAGAGGATGTAGAATCCAAATGGGTGAAGGTAAGAAACAATAAGGGGAAGAAGGCACTGATGGGAATAATCTAAAAGCTCCCTAATGGTTGCTGTTCTGTAGGACAGAGAATAAATCAACAGAGAATGATGGCCTGTACAAAATGCAGTGCATTAATCGTGGGTGACTTTAATCTTCACTTTAATTGGGACAATCAAATTGGAAGAAATAGTCTCAAGGAAGAACTCATATTGCATTCAGGACTGTCTCCTAGAACAATATGTTGTGGATCCAACCAGGGATCAGGCTATTTTGGATCTGGGTAATGAGGCAGGTTTAATAAATATTGTAAGCAAAAGACCCCCTTGGGAACAGTGACCGTAAAACAGTTGAATTTTGTATTCAGTTTGATAGCAAAACATTGGGTCAGAAACAACAATGCTAAACCTGGATAAATTGAAGTGAGAATTGGCTGGAATGAACTGAAAGTCTAATAATAAAGACCAAACAATGGCATATATTTAAGAAAACAGTTCATCATTCACAACAATATAACCTGTGAGGAAGAAAGATTTTAGGAAGGGGATAACTTCCTTGCTTTGGTTTAAGAATGGTATCAATTTGATCTACAATGTAGCAAAGATTAGTGGTTAACTAGAGTTGAGAAAGTTTTAAAAGCCAGCAAAAGATGACTAAAACAAAAAAGGGGAGACAATAAACTGAGGATAAACTAACAAGTTAAGTAAAAATTGTCAGCAAGAGCTTCTTCACAGGAATAGAGAGGCCAAAATGAACATAAGCCCCTTGGAGAATGAGCCTGAGTAAATAATAATGAGGAACCAGGAAATGGCCATGGATTTGAATAAATACTTTACGTCAGTCTCCATGGTAGGGAACATTATTTCAATAATTTTGGAATGTTATTCATCATGGAACAATAGGGGAGGGACAAAATAAATGTGACGAGAGACAAAGTACTGGGAAAACTAATGGGACTAAAGACCAATAAGTCCTCTGATGTCGCAGATGGGTTACATCCTAGGATACCAAACGGAGGAACTGCACAGAAAATGGGCTCCCCGTAGAAAGCTCACAAGAATTCTTAAATTCAGGAAAAGTCTCGGAGGATTGTGAAACTGCCAATGTAATGCTTTTATTTAAAAAGGAAATCTGCCGTCTGCCCAGTCTGGCTTCCATGTGACTCCAGATCCACAGCAGTGTGGTTGACTCTCGATTGTCCTCTGAAATCCCCAGTCAAGCCACTTGATTTAAAGCTAATTAGGGATGGCCAGCAAATGCTAGCCTTGCCAGTGATGCTGACACACCATGAAAGAATAAAACAAAATTTTTGTGGAGAGAAGCAGTTAACCTGTTTAGGTTGATGACTTTTAACGTTTTTAACATTTTCAAAGGCAGTTAAGAGAAAAGGGAAGTCCAGAATGGAGTGGCTGTCGGGGGTTGATAGGGGCAGGGCTGGGAAGGGAAATATCTGATCTGGTGAAGACTGGGAGAGGAGAAATAAGAAAAGAAATGATGCAGTACAAAAAGGAGCAGTAATATTTAATGGCGTCTATATGAAGGATGTTGTCAAACTTGAGGGTGCAGAAAAGATTTACAAGGATGTTGCCAGGATTGGAGGTTTGAGCTAAAGGGAAAGGCTGAATAGAACAAGGAACAAAGAAAATTACAGCATAGGAACAGGCCCTTTGGCCCTCCAAGCCTGCGCCGATCGAGATCCTCTGTCTAAACCTGTCATGTATTTTCTAAGGGTCTGTATCCCTTTGCTCCCTGTCCAGATACATCTTAAAAGACACTAACGTGTCTGCGTCTACCACCTCTGCTGGCAATGTGTTCCAGGCACCCACCACCCTCTGCGTAAAGAACTTTCCATACATATCTCCCGTATACTTTCCTCCTCTCACTTTGAACTCATGACCCCTAGTAATTGAGTCCCCCACTCTGCGAAAAAGCTTCTTGCTATCCACCTTGTCTGTACCTCTCATGATTTTGTAGACCTCAATCAGGTCCCCCCTCAATCTCCGTCTTTCTAATGAAAATAATCCTAGTCTACTCAATCTTTCTTCGTAGCTAGTGCGCTCCATACCAGGCAACATCCTGGTGAACCTCCTCTGCACCCTCTCCAAAGCATCCACATCCTTTTGGTAATGTGGCGACCAGAACTGTACGCACTACTCTAAATGTGGCCGAACCAAAGTCTTATACAACTGTAACATGACCTGCCAACTCTTGTACTCAATACCCCGTCCGATGAAGGAAAGCATGCTGTATGCCTTCTTGACCACTCTATTGACCTGCATTGCCACCTTCAGGGTACAGTGGACCTGAACACCCAGATCTCTCTGTACATCAATTTTCCCCAGGACTTTTCCATTTACTGTATAGTTTGCTCTTGAATTAGATCTACCAAAATGCATTACCTCGCATTTGCCCGGATTGAACTCCGTCTGCCATTTATCTGCCCAACTCTCCAATCTATCTATATTCTGCTGTAATCTCTTGACAGTCCCCTTCACTATCTGCTACTCCACCAATCTTCGTGACATCTGCAGATAGGCTGGGGCTTTTTTCCCTGGAGCTTCAGAAACTGAGGGGTGACCTCATCGAGGTTTATAAAATCATGAGGGGTATGGATAAGGTGAACAGCCAAGGTTGTCTTCCTAGAGTGGAGGAGTCTAAAATTAGACAGCATAGGTTTAAGGTGAGAGGGGAAACTTTTTTCCTCACACACGGTAATTTGTGTGTGGAATGAACTGCCAGAGGAAGGTACAATGACAACATTTGAAAGGCATTGGGGTGGGTATATGAATAGGAATGTTTAGATCATAGAATAGAATCCCTACAGTGTGGGAACAGGCCCTTTGGCCCAACAGGTCCACACCAAACCTTGGAGAGTCCCACCCAGATCCATCCCCCTAATTGACATTTTCCTGAACACTATGGGCAATTTAGCATGGCCAATCCATCTAACTTGCACATCTTTGGACTGTGGGAGGAAACCCACACAGACACCAGGAGAATGTGCAAACTTCACACAGGCAATCGCCCAAGGGTGGGTTTGAACCTGGGTCCCTGGTGCTGTGAGGCAGCAGTGCTAACCACTGAGCCACCATGCCACCTGAGGGTTTAGAGGGATATGGGCCAAATGCTGGCAAATGGGACGAGGGATTGGGATATCTGGTTTGCGTGGATGAGTTGGATTGAAGGTTCTGTTTCCATGCTGTATGACTCTATGAACCTGTGTGTTAGAGTAAACCCCTGAATTATCATCTGCCCAAGAAAATGCTTGCAATGATGATGATGATCCAATGTCATTGAACTTAAACCTGACTCCATTGCCCAGAAATTCTTTGCCCTATCCAAAATAAACAGTTGAAATTTCAGGTGCGTTAAATAAATATCACTGGAAAACATTGTATAATCAATTGATAATAGTTTCTGCTGAAATAATGGGTCAATTTATTATGCTAATGATGAGGGACTGTAAAGGTAATGAGTTCTGTTTTTAGATTGTGTTACTAATTGCTAGATGAATTCAGTGTCCTGCCTCTAACTGTTTTAAATGGGGGAGGAGGTGCAGACATGCTACGTCTTAAAATTTAATTCAGCAATGAAAACAGGAATCATAGAATCCCTACAGTGTGGAAACAGTCCCTTCGGCCCAACAAGTCCACACTGACCTTCAGAGCATCCCACCCAGAACCATCCCCCTATAACCCAACTAACCTACACATCCCTGAACACTACAGCCAATTTAGCATGGTCAATCAACCTAGCCTGCACATCTTTGGACTGTGGGAGGAAACCAGAGCACCTGGATGAAATCCACACAGACAGTCCATCAAGGGTGGAATTGAACCCAGGTTCCTGGCGCTGTGAGGCTTTATACATTGTCAAAACATTTAGAATGGTATTTAGGTAACTAAATTTAACTCAAGCCAGTCGGTGAAATTAGTGGAGAAACTGGGCTAGATGTACTCCATAAAACAATTTGCCATGTAAGTGAACAAAGACATCCAAATATATTATTTAATGGCTGTTATCTATGTAACAATTCATTAGGATCAGCTTAACCCATGGGTGCAGCCCTTTTTAAATTTCAGTCTCCCCTGACTAGATAATCTTAAATCTTCCTGATTTACAATGTTAATAATAAAGCCAAATTCGCATTGTCTTAGCATCTTTCAGATCTCAACACATGCAATGGACTTTACAGCCAATGAATACTTTTGGAATACAATATCCAATTTGCACATAATGACAATGGCTTTTTTAGTGATGTGGAGCGAGAGAGAGAGAGCGAGAGATTGATTCAAACACCAGCATGAACTTGCTTGCGTTTTGGATGTGTTACGTGCACCTGAGTGGATTGATGGGGCCTTTTTTGACATAAATAAAAACATGCTGTGAGTATGCAAAAGACTGGACAGCAACTGCAGAGAGAGAAACCAAGTTAATGTTTCAGATAACCTTGCACCTACTGCACAGAATGTTTACCCAGATTATTTGCTCATATCACCAGAGTGAACTCATGGCTTATTGGCTTGGGCAAGAGCATTACCACTGATTCATGGCTGACATCTTTTTGGTGCTGTTTTTGAATGCATTCACCTTTAAACAACTGACAGATTCCAAATTTACATCGTGAGCAATTAATTTAAATGGTCATCTTTGTTTTCAGTCTCTGTTAGTGGTCTTTGTGTGGCGGAAACATCTTTTGTTCATACACAGACTTGGACAGGAGAGAGCTCTTCTAATTAAAAAGACCAGACTTGGGGAATTTCTTCAGACATTGCACATTACAATACACAGATCCAGATTGCTGACATGAGAGTGGTGAGAGTGAGCATTTCAGCAGTAAGGGTGGAGGCAGATTTGTATTGGATAAGAACAAAGATGGTCTTTACAATGGGGAGTATATCTGATTGGAAGCTCAGTTCAGGATAGAACTGGATGCCAGTGCTGTGAACAGTCTTATTTAGCTTGAGATTGTAGGTGCATTGTGTTGGGCTCGGGGTGGTATCTTTGCCCTTCCAGTGTTTAACTAGAAGAAAAACTAAAAGCCACACGTGTCTGTTGTAGAGTGAGTGAACAAAGTTATGCCATTCAAAACTCATTAACAGTAAAAATCCCAGAATACCATTTAATAAAAATGGAATTTCAATTATTCAGTGCTTGTAATTTAATGGCTCTGATAATATCCCTGATGTTATGTGGCATAAACATCCCTTTTGTTATAAAACAATCAGTCTTCTGACTGACTCTGAGCAATCCCACAGTAGATCTGTTAGTGTTAAACAAATGGTCCATTAGTGGCTCCACTCACTCAGTCTGATGCTTTATATATTCAATTTATAAGATGAATCATTAGAGCGGATGTGATGCATTCCAAAAGGCAGATATGTTGGTAAGGGTTTTCTGATCCATGTGCCTCACTATTCTTTCCCTACACATTGCACAGATGAAGATACGTTCTGGATTACAGAGGTTGAAGGATCAAATTTAGTAGAATGTTTAGTGTAAAAGTAGAGAGACTGAATTTACATGGTATGTGCAACAAACAGTAACCTCAGTGTCAACAGTATGGTTAGTGACAGTAATAAATATTGCTCATTTAGTCCCATTTAAAAAACATTAATGATGCAAATTAAGGTAGATTAGCAGTTGAGATTTTGTTTAAGTAGGTTAAAGGTTAGTTTATCTCCAGCTATTACTGAATCTGACAGCAATGGAGTCGGTAGCGTCTGGGCTCCTGTACCCATGGCTTATCCACTCCGTCCGTTTTCTTTCTTTTCGTTTTTGTCTCTCCTCATTTATCGTTATTTTTAGCAGCAGGCAGTATGAAAGCGTCTTTGTCTGGCTGCAGTATGTGGAAGTGGCTGGTGAGCCTGGAGTGGGACCTAGAGGACGGCAGCGAGGTGGATGGTGAGCCCGGAGTGGGACCCGGAGGATGGCGATGAGGTGGATGGTGAACCCGGAGTGGGACCCGGAGGACAGTGGCGAGGTGGATGGCGGAGGGGTGAGCATGGGGACCTGACACTTTGGTGGAGGATAGCGGCAGCCTCCGCGTTGAGGTTTCGGCCTGCTATCCAGCGGCCCAGGAATCCTTTGGGTGGCTTTTGTGACAGCTTCCTTCCCGGGCTTAGCGATAAAATTGGTCCTAGGGACAGCTTCTGTGGAGTCTTGTGGACTGGTATTCAAGCAGCCCGGTATGGTGGTCTTGCAGTGGCAGCCTTTCCTGTACCCAGGAGCCCGGAATTGAACTAAGGTGGACTTCGTCTTAATTT
Organism: Ginglymostoma cirratum; assembly: GCA_024137785.1. Lineage (NCBI taxonomy): Eukaryota > Metazoa > Chordata > Chondrichthyes > Orectolobiformes > Ginglymostomatidae > Ginglymostoma > Ginglymostoma cirratum. Next base: position 2,640,521 of record JAHRHZ010000084.1, read on the forward strand.
TTAAAAAAAATTCTTATCTAAGCCTTTTGTTATTAGTATAGGTGCAGTGGGATGGTAGCTTAAACACTTTTCACATATTTCTCTTGTAAAAGCTACAAGTGACAATAAATGACTATTCTATTCTGAAATCATAGAAGTCTATGTCAAAGGAGCCCATTCAGCTTACTGTGCCTGCACCAGCACTTCAGATGAGCTTTGTTAGCTAGTGCCAATTTCCTGTTTTTCCCCATATTCTTGTATATTCATTTTATCAAAGTAAGTGTCCAATGTCTTCTTGAATGCCTCAATTGAACCTGCCTCCTCCATGTTTCCGGGCAGGGCTTTCCATACCCTAACTGCTAACTTCATGAAAAGGTTTTTTTTCTCTCATTACCCTTGTTTCTTTTGCCAATCACTTTAAATTTATGCTGCCTTGTTTCTTGTTCCTTCTACAGATGGGAACTGTTTTTCCCTAACTATCTATCTATCCAACTACTCATAATTTTGAAAACTTCTATCAGATATTCTCCCAGCCATCTTCTCTTCAAGGGGAGCTGTCCCCACCCCTCCAATCTATCCTCATTACTGAACCTTCTCGTTCCTGAAATGATTCTTGTAAATCACATCTACTCTCTTCAATTAATGCACCCACATCTTTCCTATAATGTGGTGCCCAGAACTGTATGCAATACTCCAGCTGAGGTCCAAGTGTCTTAAACAAGTTCAGCGTCTTCTTCTTGCTTTTATACTATAAAGTGGAGCCAAATGTTCTTCAAGAAGAAAGGGACCAAGCTTCTAACTAAAAACTACAGATACCAAGATTTAAGGCTGAAGACTACAGGCCAAAGATCTGCACTGGCAACTCGTAACAAAAGAAATAAATTGTACACATTAAGACACAGAGGCAGTAGCAGATAATACCTTTTCTAATCCCATTTTGAACGAGGTGTCTTGTTCCCTCTAAGTAAAGTTGTTTATCACATTTTTGTCTTTTCCAAAACTGGACAGGAAAACAGTCGAAGCAGTGCAAGGAGTGGAATCATTACCCAAGTTCCATTGAGCACTTTTTTGCGATTGAAAATGTATTGAAAACTTTAGTAGATATTGACGCCACATCCTGCAACACAGAAGTAAACCTGCATTGCCTGAAACTGTGTTGAAAACAGATTTAATACTAACTTTTTGATTCAATACTAGCTTTCATAAAGGGAGGTGGATTTAATCCTGCAAATATTTTCCTTCAAGTATGTGGAATGAGAAATTGAAGAGGACTGATTGGTTTGCTCATTCAAAGATCAATGGAGGCACAACAGACCAAATGGTCTCCTCCAACATGGAATGATTTGATGATAAACCAGAAATAAAGGCCTTTTATTATTTAAATTTTACTTCTGGTCTGGACAGTTGCATTTTGAGATGAACTGCTTAAATGATAACTCTTCCCAAGCTATAGTCACCAATTTGCAAATCCCCCGTCAAAGACTGAAATCTCTCACTGAATTTTCTTTCCTTTTTTAGCCAGGAGCCAAAAGGCCTACTGTAGCCCCTTGGTTTCACCAACTCAGTGCAGTTGGGGAATCAAAGCTAGGTGCTAAGAATAACCCAGTGCCACATTTCACTGTGTTTGATTATTTAAACAGCTGGAAGAACAGAAGAGTGATATTCTGTTTTGATGTGCCATGTTCATGGGAGTGCCACATGAGATATGAACTTTCATGATGCTAATACGTAGAGAAAACGGCTTCATTTATATTTTGGATTCACATTGTGTTATGGGATTTTTGTCTCAAGGTGGTTATGTAATGGCCATAAATGCCATGTTAATGGAAATGTTGTAGAAAACTTGCATTTATGGTGTAGTAACTCACCGGTTTGTTGCCCAACCTGTCAAATGGTTGGTTTGTATACTCCATCCTACAAACACTATTGAAAATTTTATAGATTTTTGTTAGTAGCAGGAAACCACAAATATTTGTGGAACCCCAGAGATGTAATCAGAAAGGCAAATCACCAGGATCTGACCCAGACTTGCAGCACTCCAGGACTGCACAGGAATCTCCAGGATTAAGATTAATCTTCAGGAGACCTACTACAAGAATCTAGGAGGAAAACACTAAGAACAATATATTTTCTTTGTAATTTTTATATAAATAGTTATAAAAAATATTGGACATGAGAAAAAATGCTTGTTGGAAAGTGAAGGATCCTTTCAGTGGGTATTGTATGCTTTCCAGTTGGCATGGGACTTATTGCAATACAAGGATAGACTTGTTAGATGACCAAAGGCAGGAGTGTGGGGCAGGACAGTTGAAGAGATAAATCATGTGTTGCCATCTCCAGGCCTATTTCTAACCAGGGTGCAGCCAGCAGCTGACATCGGCAGACAGGTCGCCTACCCCATCTGGAAGTCAAGAAATGCTGAGAGATATATGGAAATTTAAAGTGGTAGATATGGGAAGACAAAACTTTACTAGACTTACCCCTGTTACTTTCAGTGAGGCTATAATTAGTGTTTTGTGTTCAGATATAATTGAGTAATTAAAATGCAGATTTGAATTGGGACCAATTTCAATGATCTCGGTGTGATTAACAATGGATCTCCCTGAAGCCATTGCAACCCTGCAACAGGCACTGCTCATATAATATGGTATAATTCAAACACTGTCTGGGTTATGATGTGCAAAGAACAATCCTTCACTGTTCAAATGTCACTTTTCCATTATATGAAATACATTAAAAACTTGTTTGGGTCATTTCTGTCATTTTTAAATGGAGCATCCAAATTTTTAATTTCTCAGATGTGATGTGTTGGAAGGAACAGAGTTGGTGATTGCATTGTCTTCTGTACTTTATCCCTTTATTCTGTTCATCTATGGACTTATGTTGTTTCCTTCTATTCCTCTGGATGAATATTATCAGTTTGAGTTAAAACAACATCAAAGAATGAGTTTCCTTTCTGTTTTTCACTTATTTCCTCTTAGCTTTCAAGACAGCAGAAAAGCAGTTGTTCTGCGGGCACCCAGCAGTCACACACTGATACATTGCCCTATTGTTGATGCTTCACACATGAGTATTCTCAATACTTTTTGTTCATTGAGGGGATGTGGTCTTTGCTTGTTTGTCCCATTTTAATTACCCATTCATATTTTGAACAAGAAATACTAATTATAGCATTATTGAAAGTATCAGGCATATGTCCAAAAAATTTTGTCTTCCCACATCTACCACTTGAAATTTCCAACTTTTTGTCAGCATTTCTTGACTTCCACGAGGCAGGCGACCTGCTCCCACACCTCTGCTGATCTCACTGCTCAACTACTGCCTACTGACCAGTATTTATTGCCTATCCCTGATTAATGGTTGCGTTCTTGAGCTCCTGTAGTCCATTTTGTACAGGTACACCCCATGCATTTAGGGACAGAGTTCAAGGCTTTCAATCCATTGACACTGAAGGAATAGCAATATCTATCCAAACCAGAGTAGTGAGTAGCGTGAAGGAGAACTTGCAGGTGATGGTATTCTCCTGCACCTACTACTCTTGTCCTTCTAGATGGTAGCAATCTGGTTGACTTTGTGATTTGGCCTTGGTAAATTTCTGCAGTGCACCTTGTACATAGTACACACAGCTACCACTGAGCATCAATGGTGGAGGGAATGGATGTTTGTGGATGTGGTACCAATCAGGCGGGCTGCTTTTGACCTGGCCGGTATCAAGCATCTTGAGTCATGTTGGATCTGTATTCATCCAGGCAATTGGGAGTATTCCATCACACTCTTGACTTGTGCCTTGTAGATAGTGGACAGGCTTTGGGGAGTCAGGAGGGGATTTGCTTTGCTGCAGGATTCCTAACCTCTGACCTGCTGTTGTAGCCTCTGTATTTAAATGTTCAGTTTCTGTCACTTGTAACCTCTAGGTTAGATTATTGATAGTGAGGGATCCAGTGACTGTGATGCCATTGAAATGTCAAGGGGCACTGGTTGAATTCTTTCTTGTTGGAGATTGTCACTGCCTGGTACTTGCATGTATGAGTGTTACTTTCCACTTACTGGACCAAACCTGCATGTTGCCTGGGTTTTGCTGCATTTGGACATGGACTGCTTTAGCAGCTAGGCAATCATAAATGGCACTGAATATGCGCAATCAACAGCGACTATCCCAATTCTGAATCAATGGTCATTGATTCAACTGAAGCAACTGAAGATAGTTGGGCCTAGGACACTACTCAGGAATTCCTTTTAGTGATATCCTGAGCTGAGATGCCTGATCTCCAACAACCGTAGGTATCGTACTTTGTGCTAGGTATGACTCAAAATACAGGAAGGTTACCACCCCCTCGATTTCCATTGATTCTAGTTTTGCTAGGGCTCCTTGATGCTGCAGTCAGTCACGTGTGGTCTTGACAGTAAGTACAGTCACTCTCATCTCACCTCTGGAAATCAGCTCTTTTGTCCATGTTAGAGCCAAGGCTGTAATGAGGTCAGGAGCTGAGTGGCCCAGGTTGAACCTAAACTGAGCATGAGTGAGGAGGTTATTGTGAAGAAGTGCTGCTTGATAGCATTGTTGATATCCTCTTCTGTCACTTTGCTGCTGATGGAGAGTAGACTGAGCAGTGTTTAATTAAGTTGAATTTATCCTGCTTTTCGTGTACAGGATGGGAATATCTGTGGAGCTGCCTCTGGCGAGTTTTCTACCACTATTTATGACCAGATGTGGCAGGACTGCACAGCTAAGATCTGATCCGTTCTTTGTGGAAACGCTTACCTCTGACTATCACTTGCTGCTTTTGTTGATTGGCATAAAAGTAGTCCTGCTTTTAGCTTCAGCGGTGCCATGACCATGGTGGGTTAGTGCATACCCCACTATTCATGTGCTGTCACAAATATGAAATATGACCATTTAAATTTCTAGGTTGGTGAATGCCTGGCTGTGACCATTATCCACGATAAGAGAAACTCCCATCTGGTTTCATTAATGAACAGAAAACAAACACTGACTTACTAAAACACTTACCGTCAAATATGTGGCAATAATAGATTATTAATAACTAGTGTGGACTTACTTCAGTTTGTTACTCTTGGTTCTGCTTCACCCTGGCCAATGAGCAAAGAGTAGACCTTTAGAAAAGGGTGAAGTCAAAATGGAGTGCTAGAAAAGGGAGAAATTGGGAATAGAGCTGAAGAAAGGACTGAAGCTAAGAGTGAAGTGAGAGATCAGGATGAAAACACGAGTGGAGCTGGGGAAAAGGGTGAGGCCAAGAACAGAGCGAAAGAAAAAGACTAAAGTAAGAGCATGCAAGACTAGGCAGGAATACACCCACCTTCCTGCAAAAGTGCCATCCCCTATTCCCAAATCCTTTGCATCCACCACACCTGCTCCTAAGATGAGGCATTCCAATCCCGGACATCCCAGATGTCCTCGTTTTTCAAGGACCACAACTTCCCCTCCACAGTGGTCGAAAACGCCCTCGACCACATCTCTCGCGTTTCCCGCAGCTCATCCTTCACACCCTCTCCCCGCAATAACAACCAGAACAGAATCCCCCTCATCCTCACGTACCACCCCACCAACGTCCGGATCCAACGCATCATCCTCCGGTAGTTCCGCCATCTGCAATCCGACTCCACTACCAAAGACATTTTTCCCTCCCCAACCTTATCTGCCTTCCAGAGAGACCAGTCTCCCCGTGACTCCCTTGTCTGCTCCACAATCCCCACCAGCCCCACCACCCCCGGCACTTTTCCCTGCAACCGCAGGAAGTGCTACACCTGCCCCTACACCTCACCCCCATCCCAGGCCCCAAGAAGACCTTCCACATCAAACAGATGTTCACCTGCACATCTGCTAATGTGGTATACTGTATCTGCTGTTCCCGTTGCGGCCTCCTGTACATCGGGGAAACCAAGCGGAGGCTTGGGGACTGTTTTATGGAACACCTCCGCTCGGTTCACAACAAACAACTGCACCTCCCAGTAGCAAACCATTTCAACTCCCCCTCTCACTCTTTGGACGACATGTCCATCCTGGGCCTCCTGCAGTGCCACAATGATGCCACCCGAAGGTGGCAGGAACAGCCCCTCATATTTCGCTTGGGAACCCTGCAGCCCAGTGGTATCAATGTGGACTTCACAAGCTTCAAAATCTCCCGTCCCCCGACTGCATCCCAAAACCAGCCCAGTTGTCCCTGCCTCCCTAACCTGTCCTCCCTCCCATCTATCCGCTCCTCCTACCTCAAGCCCCACTCCCATCTCCTACCTACTAGCCTCATCCCGCCCCTTGACCTGTCTGTCCTCCCTGGACTGACCTATTTCCCCCCCACCACAACTCCCCACCTACACTCACCTTTACTGGTTCCACCCCCGCCTCCTTGACCTGTCTGTCTCCTCTCCACCTACCTTCTCCTCTATCCATCATCTATCTACCTCCCCCTGTCTCCCTATTTATTTCAGAATCCCCTTCCCCTCCCCCATTTCTGAAAAAGGGTCTCGACCCGAAACGTCAGCTTTCCTGCTCCTCTGATGCTGCTTGGCTTGCTGTGTTCATCCAGCTCTACACCTTGTTATCTCTTGTAAATCTCAAAGTCTTTTGCTGACTAATTCAGCACGTAGATATCAGTCTGTCAAAACTGTTTAAAAAAACTATAAAAATATAAAATCAACAGCAAAAATTGAGAACCATAAAACTGATGAGAATCATCAAAGCAGTGGAAGGCCATAAAAATGGCAAGAAGCATAAAAAGCGTCTGAACCCAAAACCCAATTAGTCGCTTAGTTACTTAGTTGCTTAATTTGTTGCACTCCTCCCATTTTTTGACCCAAATCGTGCTAGATCCTGGTTAACTCTGACTCATTCAGGACTGGTACTTTCCTTTTTATGTTGCTGTCTTGTGAATCCTACAAACATAAAATGTATTGAGTTAATGAACTTGCTGCCTCCTTCAGTCTCTGACTCTCTCTCTCTCTCGCCACCATCTCCACCACCACTGGTCAGATGTCAGAGTTTACCACTCTGCATGTGGTTGGTCAATGTGTATCGTTCAATTTGTAAAAGTCTCTTCTGCCCAATCCTCATGAATAAACGTGGAATGAGTAAGTGCCAAGTAGAGAGGGTGGTATGGGGCTACTGGTGGCCACCCATACTTAGGAGCCAAAAAAATTACAAGGGAGGCATATGTGTTTGCACCCATGCTGCAGGATATGCACACTGCCTATTAACCAATCTACACAGTACATAATATATCATTTCAGACTAAGTATGTGGAATTGCGTGAAGTTTTGTCTTAGTTTCCAATAAGGTGCTGGAGAAACTTGAACGGGTCTGTTTGCATTTGTGGAAAGTGAAACAGTTAACGTTTCAAGTCCAGTAAGACTCTTGTTCAGCACTGTTTCTCTCTCCACAAATGCTGCCAGACCTGCTGAGTTTCTTCAGCTGTTTCTGTTTTTTTTAAATTTCTGGCATCTTGTCTTAATTTCTCTTTGTTTAGAAACTAAGCACTGAAGGGAAATCAAATGATTTTAACTGCAAATGCTGAAATGCTGTGATTTCCCACCCAATGCCAATAAATAGCAATGATGCCATTGATAACCACTTGGTTCATTTATGACTAGTGATTGTTCTTCGCTCCAGTTGAGATTAGTTGATTGCTGAAAGATCACACTTCAATGCAAATTAGATCAAGTGATGCCTGACCGATTGATTGATTGTTTTTAAGAGTAAATGAAAGCTGATGAAAATGAATGATTTTGAATTCATGTAGAAAATGGACCACAATTTTAAAATAAGGAGTCAATTATTTAACTGAGCTGAGAAGTTTCTTCATTTCAGAATGTGGTGAATCTGGCATTCTGTACCCCAGAAGGCGATGAATGCTCAATCACAGCAAGTTGGGGGTCAATGATTCGCTTAATATCTAAATCAAAGGGATCTTGGAAGAAAATGGAGTAGGTTTAAATAATCAGACGTGATTTAATTGAATGATGGAGTGGGCTAATAAGACTATATGATCCCCCAAACCTGTTTCCTGGGTTTGTTTGGAATGAGATGGCATCTTGGGCGTACAGCTTTCACCTGGGATTTTTCTGACACTGACAGCTCCAGTCGCAAACACAGTCCTGTTTCCTACGGATATGTGAGTTTAACATCTATATAGCATGATGTTTGATGGTTTCTTATGTTTACCATATAAAAATAAAATTGACAATAGATCAAAGCTATTACAGAAATGCATCGTGCCAGTGAGTAAGGCATCTCGGACAGTTGGAACATATAAAAAGGACACTATTGAGCTGAGAAAGCAAGGTAATTCTACCTCCTTATAAATCCTTGGTGCACCCATGTTCAGAATTCAATTCTAGTTATTACAATACAGAAAGGATTTTCCAGCTATTGAAAGGATACAGAAGAAAGCAACTAAAATATTGAAAGGACTGGATTATGTGGAGCAATAATGTAAATTGGGCATGTTCTCAAGGGAAGTGGGCATTTATTGCCTTTCCCTAGAAGTTCTGAGAAGGTGGTGAGCTGCCTATTTGAATTGCTGCAGACCATTTGGTGTAGGTAGGTCCAAAATGCAATTAGGGAGCAGGTTCCATGATTTTGATCCAGCGCTAGTGAAAGGACAGTGATGCATGTTCAAGTCAGGAAGTCAGAATATCTTGGGATCTCGCAGGTGGTGTCTGTCACATGTATCTGGTGCCCTTGTCCTTCACGATAGTAGTGGTCACAGTTTTGGAAGGTCTGTCTAAGGATCTTTGGTGAATTTTTGCAGTGCATCTTATTGATGGTGCACACTGCTACTACTGAACATGAGTGGCAGTGGAAGTAGATCTTGGTGAATGTGATGCCAATCATGTGAGCTGATTTGTCCTGGATGGTGTAAAGTTTCTTGACAATTGTCAGACTATGCCCATCCAGGCAAAAAGAGAGTATTGCAACACACTCCTGATTTGTGCCTTGCAGATGGTGGACAGGTTTTGTGCAGTCAGGATATGAGTTACATGCTGCAGGATTCTTCACCTCTGACATGGACTCGTGGCCAAAGTATTTATATGGCTGGTCCAGTTCAATTTTTGGTCAATGGTAAAACCCACCCCTCTCCAAGATGTTGATAGTATGGGTATTAACTGATGGCAATGCAATTGAATGTCAAAGGATGATGATTAGATTCTGTCTTGTCAGAGATGGTCATTGTCTGGGACTTGGGTGTCACAGTCACTTCCCACTTGTCAGCACAAACTTGGATCATATCCAGATGTATCCCTGGATAGAAGATTGGCTTACTCATAGAAGAGAGAGATTTGGGGTAAGGGGACATTTTTAGGATGGCAGTGTGTAACTAGTGGTGTGCCACAGGAAATAGTGCTGGGCCGCAATTACTTACTGCATGTATGTAAATGACTGAGACAAATGACGGTACTATCGCCAAGTTTGTGGATAATATAAAACTAGGTGGAAAGGCAGGTGGTGAGGATGACAGCAGAGTCTGCAGAGGGATGTAGGTATGTTAAGTGATAGGGCAAAAACTTGGAATATAAATGGGAAAATGTGAGCTCATGCATTTTGGCAGGAAAAATAGAAGAGCTGAATATTATGTAAATTGAGAAAGACTGCAGAAAGCTATGGGACAGAAGGATTTGGAAGCCCTTGCCCATGAATCACCGAAAGCTAGCATCCAAGTTCAGCAGGTAATAGGGAAGGCAAATGAAATGGACTATAACTGTATGGAGGTTTTGCTAAAACTATGTAAGGTGCTAGTCAGGCCACAGCTGAATACTGAGAATACTTTTGATCCCCTTATCTAAGAAAAGATATAGTGGCATTGGAGGCAGTCCAGAGAAAGTTTACTGGGCTGATAGCAGGTATGGAGGGATCTATTTAGGAGAGATTGAGTAAGTTGGGCCTGTACTCATTGGAATTGAGAAGAATGTGACCTGACCTTATTGAAACTTTGAAGATTCCTGAGGGATTTGACAGGGTCAATGCGAGAAGGTTCTTTCTCCTTGTGGGAGGGACATAACCTCAGAACAAGGCGTTGCACATTTTAGACAGATGAGGGATTTAATCTGTAAGAGGGTAGTGAATCTATTAAATTCTTTACCACCGAGGGGTGTTGAGGGTGGATCATTACATTTCTTCAAGGCTCAGACAGATGTCTGATTACTTAGAGATTTGAGGGTTATCAAGGAAAAATCAGCAAAAGATTGTTGAGGAATATCTGATAAGGCCCACATGATGAAGCAGACTCAGTGGGCTGAATGGCCTGCATCTTACGGAAGGTCATTGATGCAGCAGCTGAAGATGGTTGCATGAGTTGCTCACGGCAGCATGCAGTGTTGTGGTGTATAGTAAAATTTTCCTTAGCTTTCTCTAGCCCTTGTTACTTAGTTATTATTTGTTGTGGTTGTGTAGAATATTTGTCATGTTTGTGTTGTTGGTTGAATGACCTCTTATTTCAAAAATTGGTTCAGCCTATTTTTAATCTGTGATATTTATTTTCTTTTGTGTTTTAATGGCGATGGTAAGATTTATTTCTTCCTGCAGCCTGTCATACTTTATTTTCTTCAAGAGTTTGAGTTAGATTACACTCATTTTCTCATTTTACATACTGACACCTCCCTGTGAATCAAGAAAGTGAATGCAGTTGTGAGTGTCTGTGTTGTGTGATGGAGTACTCCAAGGGTAGCCTTCCTAAACAGTGAGTTCTTTCTTTTGTAACGTTCAAGCACTGTTGCCCAAGTTTGTGGTATCGTGTGTTTGTTGAACTTGATGCTGTGAAACTTGAAAGGATTCAGAAAAGATTTGCAAGGATGTTTCCAGGGTTGGAGGGTTTGAGCTAAAGAGAGAGGCTGAATAGGCTCGAGCTAGTTTCCCTGGAATGTCAGAGGCTGAGGGGTAACCTTCTGGAGATTTATAAAATTGTTAGGGGCACTGATAGGGTGAATAGGCAAGGTCTTTTCCTCCAGGGTGGGGATGTCCAAAACGAGAAAGTATAGGTTTAAGGTGAGCGGGGAAAGATTTAAAAGGGACCTGAGGGGTAACTTTTTCACACAGAGGGTGGTGCGTGTATGGAATGAGCTGCCAGAGGAAGTGGTGGAGCCTGATACAACTTCAACATTTAAAAGGCTTCAGGATGGGTATATGAACAGGAAGGGTTTAGAGGGATATGGGCCAAATGGGACTAGATTTATCTAAGATATCGGTTCAGCATGGATGAGTTGGACTGAAGGGTCTGTTTCCATGCTGTACATAGCTATGACTCTATGTCTGCTGTTTAACCTTTCCATCTTCCATCTTGAGCTTTACAAATCTGACCAGAATAATGTTTTATCATGGATGATAAGAATTTGTAATACCATCTCTCCTGGCAAGATGGTGTCAGAGTAGGGCTCCTGAGCCTGGGGCTAGTCCACTTTTCTCTTTGTTTCATTTTTTTTCCTTTTACTTACCTCTTGTTGAAGAGTTCAGTCATGGTGACAGCATCGGCGGTGGCGAGTGAGCCCAGTGAGGACTTATGGCAGTCGGCAAGTGGGCTCACTGTGGACTCAAAGTGAGCCCAGTGTATCTGCATTGACGAGGCGGTCCTAGTGCCAACTCATTACTGCTGCTGTGAAGGTGAGTTTGGGTTTCTGGCAGTGTCTGCATCCAGCGCATAGTCATGGAGGCTAGTTTTGGCCTAGTACGAGACTAGGCAGAATCGGCATTAGCTGCATCGACGAGGTGGGCCCAAATTGGACTTGTGGTGGAGTCGAGGTTGTGCTGTTGCGGTACCCGTCAGCGTTGGTGATAGCTGCATTGATGAGGTCAAGCAAGAACTCATAGTGGTGGGGGTGGTCAGAGGAGGTGAGATGGCGATGAAGGGTGGTGACTCTTACTGCAGTGGTGGCGTGGCGAAGGGACTCATGGCTGACCACAAGGCCCATGGTCCATAGCAGAGCGCTTAACAAGAAGAATGTAAAGTTGAACACTGTTTCCTCATTTTTTACCTTTGTGTTCTATGTTTTGTTTTATTTTCTGTGTTTTAAAATGGCGCTGGAGAGTGACAGTACCATACAACACTTTTTACTGCATTTTATCACAAAATATGTGTGATGATAACTAAATAAATCATTCTTATGAGTTAGCTTTTAATATTTATTGTTTTTGAATGAAAACATGATAGAGAAATCAAACAATTCCCATCATAATTCATAGGCTTTTATTGACTTCTCATGGCTGAGTACAAATTGGGAAGCTGTACCTTTTATAGGCTTTTGTAGAAGGATTCGAGAGTTCCTGACCACCAGGTTACTGATCTCCAAAGGAGTGGTGTCTGAGTCCCACGCCCGTGCAATGTTCATCTGTTGGATAATCTTTTGTATCACAGCAGATGTCGGGAGCATACACAAATGGGTACTCAAGTTACTTCGACATTGTTGATGACTTTATCTGATCCTCTTGACTCCTGATTGAGAAGTTTCATTGAAGAGGAGACGGGCTGTTTACTTTTGGTTCACTGATGGTTTTGGTGGCCTGAAAAAAACTGCAAGTTGTGCAAGTCTGTGTGGCATTGGATTTCACTGGCCTTCTTTACTCACCATTTATCCTTGATAACATTTTGTCTGAGCTTTGGATTTGAATGGTAAGTATTCTAGTTTCTTTTATGTATCTTAGACATGTAATGAAGGCTTGACATTTGTAAATTCTTGGTGAATTCAGCTGTAAATCAAGAAACTTACTTCAGTGATAAAAGCAGGGCAGTGACTTTACAAGCATACTATGGCTGTTGCTTTTGGGTTCAGCTGAGTGTGCAGAACAACATCCGGCCTCTGGTCTCTCTCTAGTACCTCGACGGTCTTCTGCATCCACTTGAACGGCAGGATAACTTCACTTTCAAACTTGATTCATGCTTTGGTCAATGGCAGCAGCTGCATTTTAAAGTCTTCCAAGCCTTGACCAATGATCATTATGCCATTGAAGAGGAGTGGATGAGGTGAGAACCCTCAAAGTGGAGATACAATTGGCAGACCTGAGTGGGACTCTGGACGTAAACAGACCAAGAACCGGAGGAATAAAACAGATTACCTGAGGACACGTACAGGCACATGGGAGAATGATACCTTAGCTGTGATAAAGACTTGGCTGACATATTGGCAGAATTGGCAGTGCAACATTCCTGGCTTTAGAGTATTCAGATAAGATTGGGAGGGGGTACAAGAGGGTGACAGAGGGCACAGTATAAAAAAAAAGGGATAAGCACACTTTTTTTAGGGCTGTAGCACACACCAATCAAGGAATGTTCGAGAATCAAATATGTGGTGAAATTCCAGAGATGTGAGAATGATAAGGTTGTAATAGTGGTGAATTTTTAACTACCCAAATCTTAACTGGGATGTTTTAATGCGCAAGGTAGTGAGGAGGAAAACTCTTAAATTCCATACAGGCAAACTGTTTTAGCCAGTGCAAAGCCCAACAAGATAGGGGCAATTCTGGACCCAGTATTTGGAAATAAGCCTGGGAAATTATGGAAAGTGTACCAGTCAGGGAGCATTTTGGAAATAGCGACCAGAACTCAATTAGATTTAGGATAATTATGGAAAAGGATAAGAATGAGCTAGTAATAAAGGGAGTACAGTAGAAGGCTGAGGATGCATCCCTGGGGAACTCCACTGTTGAGTGTTGTTGTGGAGGAGGTGCAGTTACCTTTCTTTACTGATTGCAGCCTATAGGTCAGAAAGCTGAGGATCCTGTTGCAGAGGGCAGGATCGAGACCAAGATCACGGAGTTTTGAGATCAGTCTGGAGGAGGTAATGTGTTGAAGGCAGAGCAGTAGGTAATGAGCCACAGCCTGACCTCGGTGTCTTTAATGTCCAGATGTTCCAGTGATGAGTACAGGGCTAGGGATATGGCATCCAATAGTGAGAGTACAGGGCAACTATGTCCCTGTAAAGACAAAGAATGGCACTTAGACTAGAGACCCCTACATGTCAAGGGGCATAAATGTTTACATTGAAAGTAAAAGTGAAGCTTATGGCAGATGCTGAGGATTCAATGTAGCAGAGTCCCTCAAATAGTGTGAAAAGTGCAGGGGTCGGGGGAGCTTAAAGGAAACTAGGAAGGCTAGAAGAAGATTAGAATGCAGTGCTGGGTAGAATAAATGAAAACCCAGATGGGCTTTTAAATATATGAAAGGTAAGTGAAAAACTACGTAAAGTGTTGAATCTGTTTGGGATCATAGAGGTAATCTGTGTATGGACCCAGAAGGCCAAAAAGGATGACGTAGGTATAGATATCAGGGTGGAGGACTATGAAAGATTAAAAGTAATTACCATAGAGAGAGAGGAGATAGCTGGCTTAGCATCCTTAAAACTTGGTAAATCTGTGGATGAGTTGTAACCCCAGACTGTTGACAGAGGCAAGCAAGAGGCTATTAGGGGCTGTGCAGTCATTTTCCAATCTCTTGTAGCTATTGGTGAGGTACCAGAGGACTGTAAACGTTGTCCCATTATTAAAAATGGAAGCAAAGCATTGAACAGGAATTTACGGGCCAGTCAGTCTAACCTCAGTGGTGGGAATGTTATTAGAAAGAATTCAGAGGCACAATATATCAGCACTTGAGACGCTGATTAATTCAGGAAAGCCAGTGTGGATTTGTTAAGAGAAAGATATACTTGAGCAGACAGTCAAGGGTATTGATGAGAGTAGTGCATTTGCTGCGGCCTGCATGAACTTTTGCAAGGCTTTTGACAAGGTCTCTCATGGCAGACTGGTCAAGACAATAAGAGCCCCATGGGGAGACTTACCAGGATGCTGCCTGGGTTAGAGGTCCTGAGTCATGAGGAATAATTGGATAGATTGGGGTAGTTTTCCTTGGAACAGCAAAGGTTGAGAAGGGATCCCAACAGGGATGTAAAAGATCGCAAGGGGTGGATAGGAAAACATTTTTTCTATGAGTAGAGGTTTCGATAACCAGGGGGCGTGGATTTAAGGTGAGAGATAGAAGGCTAAGAGGAGAGTTGAGGAGAAGATGTTTGCACTAATAGGAGAGATTGGGACCTGAGGGTACAGCCTCAGAGTGAGCAGATAACCCTTTAGAACTGAGATAAGGAGGAATTTCTTCAGGAAGAGTGTGGTGAACTCATTGCCGTAGAACGCTGTAGAGGCCAAGTCATTGAGTGTACTTAAGACCGAGATCAATGGGTTTTTGATTAGTAAAGGTATCAAATGTTACAGGGAGAAGGCAGGAGAATGGGGTTTAGAAACATGTCAGCCATGATCAAATATTAGAGCAGACTTGATGGGCCAAATAGCCTAATTCTGCTCCTATATTTTATGGTCATCCTGAGGGTGGCAGGAGCCTGGAGTCTTTCAAACCGCCTCTACTGCCGGAGTTCTCTGACTTGCCCCAACACTGCCCCCCAGCATAATTTGAAGTAAAGATCTCTGCACTGTTCTAATCCTGACCTTTAGCACATCTCTGATTTTCATCTTTCCATTCTTGCCGACTGTGATTTCAGCTGATTAAGGTTTAAACTTTACACCCAAACCTCTTGGTCACTCATTCTCTTAAGATACTCCTGACAGCTCCATGTCTTGACCCAAATTTTGGTAACCTATTCTAATATGTCCTCCAGTGATGAATGGCATTTGGTGTGCACCCAAAAAGTAGCATTTAATGGAGATGTTATATCTGAATAGCTTTGCCAGAAGGAATGATGCTGTATGCATTTCATTGAATCAGATGAAAACCATCTGTTTAAGTACAAATACAGACATTTAGGAATGTGCACTTACAACATTGACTTAGTGCAGCACTGAAGTCTCAGACTAGCTCTGAAGTCAGACTCAAATTTATAAACTTCTGACTCAGACATGAGAGTGGTCCAACTGAGTCAGGGCTCACTTTTAATCCCACACTTGGACAATTCTTGCCTCTCAATCAAATCACTTTTTTTTGCCCACCATCAACTCTTTATAAAATCCCTCTGTCAATTTTTCCCCCCTAGCTGCAGACTTCTACTGTTTTATTTCTTGAGTCTCCATGGTCATCCAGGTGAGTTGGTGATTCTTTTCAGAGCTCTGGCACTGTATTTCTAAGAAAGTGAAGTAAGGCACACTGACCTGTCCCAGGATGAGCTTCCAGACTGAGGCCAGCCATTACAAGTTCCTGTTCACTGAATGTTGTTGCCTTGTGCCAAGATCTGAGTCATGACTTTGTGGTTTGTGATTTGCTTAAGCTTTCCATTTCATTAAAAATTTCTGGGATTAAGTTCTTAGGCACTGTCCCATTAGAGAATTGTGGCAACCAAAATTGGATTTCTAAACAGCTTCGGCTGCTGATCTTGATTATTTTTGTAGTTGAATGGACCAAATCCCCAACCATATAAGTGCACAGAATCTTAATCTTGTCTTACGTAATAGTTCAAACTCCTTTTCAGTCTGTAAAAGTTCATTTAAACTGTCTTAGAAGCAAACTTAATGGGATAATTACTTGAAGAGAAAAAAGAATGCATGGTTAGGGAAAAGTAGGGTGTTTGGACTAGCTAAACTGCTGTTTCAAAGAGCGTAGACATGACTGACCAAATGAATTCCTTCTGTGCTATGTAATCATTTTATGATTCTGTGATTCTCTGAAAATGTCCAGACCCCTCGTATTGAACACAGCTAAAGGAAGTTTTGGGTACTGATGCCCAAGGCAGCTTGTTTTATCTGTGAACGAGTTGAAATGATTCTTTATCCGTACCCATCTAGTTCATCGTGGGTCTGGTGGGAAAATCTTTTCATCACTCAAATGAAGAAAAGGCATTCTTAACTCTTTAATGGATAGGAATGTGCGCCTTTAAAGTGTTGAACATCATCATAAAATAGTTTAACTTAAATTCTTTAGTTCTGTGATCAGTTTGAATGAAAGTTAGCAAAGCTCAAGCAAGATTAAAGTAAGTTCATTTTTGATCCTTAGATTGCAGTTGTATTGGAATAGGTTTAGTAAAATTGTTGAATAGAGGCAAAATATTGTGGACACTGAAAATCTGAAATGAGCACAAAAGAGGCTGGAGAAATTCAACAGATCAGGCAGCATCTGTGGAAAGGCAAATAGAGAACTGGGAGAAGTTCTGACGCTGCCCAGACCTGCTGAGTTTCTCTGTGATTCTGTGTTTGTTTTAGTTAAGTAGTTAATGCTGTTTCATTTAACGCCACCAAAACAGAACTAGATAAAAATATCTGTTTAAAATTAATGACAGATATAAAGGAATGAACATCTTTGGAATGCAATAATGAGTTGTTGGTGAGGGTTCAATAATGTTGATTTTTAAATTGAATCTATATCTTGGAATTCCATTGAATTATCTTCTGGAAGTTGAAGATCAAAGAGAAAAGTTTTACTTCTGGTCATAATATCCCTCATGCTAAGCAAAATTGTTGAGAGTAAACCACATTGCTAGTTGAATGTGGATATTATAATCAACCTCTTCATAGGTGTTACGATGTGCCTCTGGAGTAGGTGAGAATTGAACCTGTGTCCTGCCTAGAGGTAGGGATACTACCGTTGTGCCACCAGAACCTCTGCAAATCAATAAGTAATCTGCTGAGTAGCGAATTTTCCTCAATGAGCCAAAATGCTCTATTCCCATATACCTTTCACCAGATAAAGGTGTATGACAGACTGAATGATTGAATAACTGAATTGGTTCATTAACGTATATCATAGGGCCCAGTAACACGATGGTTTTGTTACTACCATTTTGAGTTGGTATTCTTCCTAAACTGTATGCACAGGAACGGGTCCTTCGGCCCATGATGTTGTGCAGAACATGACGCCAAATTAAACTAACCCTTTCTGCCTGCCATTGGTCCTCATCCCTCCATTCCTTGCATATTCATGTGCTTATCTAAAAGTCCCTTAAATGCCCCGATCATACCTGCCTCCACCACCACCCCTGGCAGCATGTTCCACACTCCTACCACTCTCTGTATAAAAAAACTTGCCCCTCGCATCTTGTTTGAACTCTTCCCCCTCTCACCTTAAATACATGCCCCCTAGTTTTAGACATTTCAACTCGGGGGGTAAAAGATCTGACCGTCAACCCTATCTATGTATCTCCGTAATTTTGTAGACTTCTATCAAATCTCCCCTCAGCCTCCGCAGCTCCAATTTCGAATTTTTCTAGCTTCTCCTTTTAGTTCATTCCTTTTATCAAGACAGCATCCTGGCAAACCTCTTCTACACCCTCTCCAAAGCTTCCACATCCTTCCTGAATTGTGGCAACCAGAATTGAATGCAGTACTCTAAGTGTGGCCTAACCAAAGTCTTATAAAATTATAACATGATATCCTGAATCTTGTACTCATTTCTCCGACCAAAAAAAGCAAGCACACCATATGCCTTCTTCACTACCCTATCTACTTGTGTGGCCACTTTCAGACAGCTAATGACTTGAACCCCAAGATCCCTCTGTACATCAGTGCTGTTCAGGATCCTGCTATTGGGTGTATACATTTGCCTAACATTTAATCTCTTGAAGTGCAGCATCTCACACTTACCCAGATTAAACTCCACCTGCCATTTCTCTGCCCATATCTGCAACTGATCTATATCCTGCTGTATCCTTTGAGAACCTTCTACACTATCCACAATTCCATCGATCTTTGTGTCGTCTGCAAACTTATCCCATCCATCAACATTTTCATCCAAATCTATCACAAACAGTAGACATGCCAGTACAGATCCCTGCGGAACACCACTGGTCGTGGACCTCCAGCCTAAAAAAGCACCTTTCCACCGCTTCTCTTTGCCTTCTATGGGCAAGCCAATTCTGAATGCATGCAGCCAAGTCACAGTGGGTCCCATGCATCTTAATCTTTTGGATGAGCCTACCATGAGGGACCTTGTGAAAAGTTTACCAAAATCCATGTCGACAACATGATATGGAGGTGCCGGTGTGGGACTGCGGTGGACAAGGTCAGAAGTTACGCAACACCGGGTTATAGTCCAACAGGTTTATTTGAAATCACAAGCTTTTGAAACGCTACCCCTTTGTCAGGTGAAGTGAAGAAAAGCATACAGGCACAGAATTTATAGGCAGAGAGATCAATAGATCATACAAATGGTGAGAGTGGAGTGTCAGCATGCTGAATAATAAGTCTCTGCGGGTGATCAAAAGTGCCCGTGTGAGTAAAGTGTTAACAGCTGAATAGTGAGTGAAGGGGGTGACCTATAATCCAATTAATTGAGGCAGAGAGATAATAACAAAAAAAAAAGATGGTTCTGGAGACAAACCAAATGGTTGGAATAGCATAGCTATAAGAGTTGCATGCCGATGGTCTAACCTAAGTAACAAGTAATCCAGAACTGCAGAAGCTAATTAAGGTAGAGAGATCATAACAAGTTATCAAGGTGTTGGTGTTAAAACAGGACAGCAAGTAAGAATTTACAAATACAGAACAGTACGGTAGGGTTACATGTAGCTCGACATGAACCCGAGATCATGGTGGAGGCCATCTTCGTGGATACAGAACTTAGCTCTCAGTTTCTGCTTGGCGATTCTGCGCTGTGTATCTTGAAGGCTGCCTTGGAGGATGCTTACCCGAAGATCGGAGGCTGAATGTCCTTGACTGCTGATGTGTTCCCTGACTGGGAGGGAACGTTCCTGTCTGGCGATTGTTGCGCAGTGTCCATTCATCCATGTCATAGCACCTGCGTGGTCTCACCAATATACCGTGCCTCGGGTCATCCTTGCCTGCAGCGTATGTATGAGGTAGACAACATTGGCCAAGTGACATGAGTATCTGCCATGTACGTGGTGGGTAATGGTCCCATGTGTGATGGTAGTATCTATGTCAATGATCTGACATGTCTTGCAGAGGTTGCCATGGCAGGGTTGTGTGGTGTTGTGGTCGATGTTGTCCTGAAGGCTGGGTTGTTTTCTCTGAATGATGGTCTGTTTAATGTTTGTCAGTTGTTTGAAGGGGAGAAGTGGAGGTGTAGGGATGATCTTCGAGGGATGTTTGTTGTCATTGATGACATGCTGAAGGCTGCAAAGAACACTATGTAGTTTCTCTGCTCTGGGGAAGTACTGGACGACTGAGGGCAGTCTATATCGGTTGTGTCCAGTGTCTGTCTTCCGAAGAGTGGAGAAGCTACACCGTGTTCTTTGCAGCCTTCAACGTGTTATCGATGACGAAGAACATCTCACCAAGATCATCCTTATGCCTCCACTTCTCACCTTCAAACAATCACCAAACCTTAAACAGACCATCTTTTGCAGCCTAGCCTTCAGGATAACATCGACCACAATACTACACAACGCTGCCCCAAGGAATGGTATATTGGCAAGACCATGCAGATGCTACAACAACGGATGAATGGACACCGCAACAACAATCGCCGGACAGGAATGTTCCCTCCCAGTCAGGGAGCATTTCAGCTGTCAAGGACATTCAGCATCCAATCTTCAGGTAAGTGTCCTCTAAGATGGCCCTTGAGATACACAATAATGTAGGATGACCAAGTTCTGTATCCATGAAGATAGCCTCAACTGTGATCTCGGTTCATGTCATGCTGAATGTAACTCCAACATACTGTTCTGTATTTGTAAAATCTTCCTTACTGTCCTGTTTTAACACCATCACCTTGATAACTTGTTATGATCTCTCTACCTTAATCGGGTTCTACAGTTTTGGATTACTAGTTACTTTGGTTCAGACCCTTGGCTCAGACCCTTTTGTAATTGTCTCTCTGCCTCAATTAATTGGATTATAGGTCACCCCCTTCACTTACTATTTAACTGTTGACACTTTAGTCACACTGTCTGACATTTTTGATCACCTGCAAAAACTTATTATTCAGCATGCCAACACTCCACTCACACATTTGTATGATCTAATAAATTATTTGCCCCTAAATTCTGTGCCTGTATGCTTTTCTTCACTTCACCTGATGAAGGAGCAGTGCAGGAAAAGCTTGTGATTTCAAATAAACCTGTTGGACTATAACCTGGTGTTGTGTGACTTCTGACCATGTAGACAACATCCAGTGCTCTACCCTCATCGATTACCTTTGCCATGGCCTCGAAAAATTAAATCAAGTTAGTAAGATATGACCTGCCCTGCACAAAGCCATGCTGACTATCCCTAATTAGGCCATGCTTTTTCAAAAGCATGGAAATCCTGTCTCTAAGAATTCTCTCCAATAGCTCCCCAATCACCAATGTGAGACTCGCTGGTCTGTAGTTTCCTGGATTATCCCTATTTCCCTTCTTGAATAGAGAAAGAACATTAGCTGCTCACCAGTCCGCGGAGATTTCTCCAGTGTCTAGCAAGGATAGCAAGATCTTGGTCAAGGTCCCAGAAATCTCCTCTCTTGCCCCTCATAACCTGGGGTAGGTACCATCAGGCTCTGGGGACTTATCCACCTTAACGCTCTTCAATAGACCCAACACCACTTCTTTCTTGATCTCAAAATGCTGTAGCATATTAGTATTCTCCACACAAATCTCACTATCCTCCATATCCTTCTCCTGGGTGAATACTGATGCAAAGTACTCATTTAGGATATCACCCATATCCTCTGCCTCCAAGCACAAGTTCCCTCCTTTACCTTGAGTAGTCCTATCTTCTCCCTAGTTACCCTCTTGTTTTTAACGTATGTGTGGAATGCCTTGGGATTCTCTTTAAGCCTACTTGCCAAGGTCATTTCATAGCTGCTTCTTGCTCTCGTAATTCCCTGCTTGAGTTCTTTCCTGCCTTATTTATATTCCTCAATGGCCCTTTCAGATTTCAGCATCTAAACTTATACAGCATCTATGCTTATATAGTCGAAAGAAGAGTTGGTACTTCCAGCACTGCCTTTCATGGTCAAAAGATGTCCTGGTGTATTTTCCAACATCCACTGTTCTTTGTTTTGTCAAAAAATAACACATCTGTTTCTTGGGGTCAGTTAGCTCGGTCTGTTGGATGGCTGGTTTATGATGCAGTGTGGTGCCAACAATATGGTCGAATTCCCATATTTTCTGAGGTCACCATGAAGGTTTCCTGCCTTCTCGACCTTGCGCTTTGCCTGAGGCATGGTGACCATCAAGTTAAACTCACCACCAGTTGTCTCTGTCTCTCATTAGAGAGCAATGCCAAGGTCCTCTGGGACTATAGTGATTTTTTTGTTCTCTATTCATTTATGGGATGTGGGCATCGCTGGCTGGCCAGCACTTCTTGCCCACGTCTAGTTGCCCTTGAGAAGGTGGTGGTGAGCTGCCTTCTTGAATCACTGCAGTCCGCTTGCTGTGGGTTGACCCACAATGCCATTTGGGAGGGAATTCCAGGATTTTGACCCAGTGACAGTGAAGGACCAAGGATGTATTTCCCAATCAGGATGGTGAGTGGCTTGGAGGGGAAGTTGGAGGTGGTAGTGTTCTCATATGTCTGATGCCCTTGTCCTTCGAGATGGAATCGGTCGTGGGTTTGGAAGGTGCTGTCCGATGATCTGTGGTGAATTTCTGCAGTGCATCTTGTAGATGGTACACACTGCTGCTACTGAGCGTTGGTGGTGGAGGGAGTGGATGCTTTTGGATGTAGTGCCAGTCAAGTGGGCTGCTTTGTCCTGGATGGTGTCAAGCTTCTTGAGTGTTGTTGGGGCTGCACTAATCTAGGCAAGTGGGGAGTATTCAATCACACTCCTGCCTCGTGCCTTGTAGATGGTGGACAGGCTTTGGGGAGTCAGGAGGTGAGTTACTCTCCGCAGTATTGGTAGCTTCTGACCTGGTCTTGTAGCCACTGTGTTTATGTGGTGAGTCCAGTTGAGTTTCTGGTTAATGATAACACCCACGGTGTTGATAGTGGGGTATTCAGTGATGGTAACTCCATTGAATGTCAAGGGGTGGTGGTTAGACTGTCTCTTATTGGTGATGGTCATAGCCTGGCATTTGTGTGGTGCAAATGTCACTTGCCACGTGTCAGCCCAAGCCTGGATATTTTCCAGATCTTGTTGCATTTGAACATGGACTTCAGTATCTGAGGAGTCATGAATGGTGCTGAACATTGTGCAGTCATCAGCAGCTGAAGATGGTTGGGCCTAGGACACGACCCTGAGGAACTCCTGCAGAGATATCCTGGAGTTGAGATGACCCACCAACCACGACCATCTTCCTATGTGTCAGATATGACTCCAACCATCCGAGAGTTTGCCTCCTGGTACCCATTGATTACAGTTTTGCTAGGGCTCCTTAATGCCATATTCAGTTGAATGCAGCCTGATATCAAGGGCTGTCACTCTCACCTCTCCTCTGGAATTCAGCTCTTTTGTCCATGTTTGAACCAAGGCTGTAATGAGCTAAAGAGCAGAGTGGCCCTGGCGGAACCCAAACTTTTTATTTGCTTTTTATTAAAATGTCATCTGAGATTATGTCCTTAAGTCCCTAGGCAGCAGTTTGGATCCATAACCACTTCATTCAGAGGTGAATGTATAAGCAAGGTAACACCTATGTTACTTATGATGTCGCAGTTGTACTACAGTCTCGCCAGAAGTCAAGACGATTTGAAAATATATTGTCATTCCTCCAGTGTTACTAGGTCAAAATCCTAGAACTCCCTCACGAATAGCATTGTGGGTTTACCTTCAGTGGCTCAAGAAGGCAGCTTGCCACCAACTTGTCAAGGACAACTAGGGATGGGCAATAAATGCTGGTCCAGCCAGCAACATCCACTTCCCATCAGTGATTTTTTGTTAAAAACACGTGCAGACATCACATTGTTCATACAGATAGATTAGATTCCTGTGAGCTTTGGTCCCTACCATGTCCAACTTCTTGCATGTTCCTAGAAAGTCAAAATACTGTTTAAAATGAGTAAAGAAAATAGTAGAGAACAATAGGTTCATTACCTTCCCATGAAGGAATAACTGGTTAATTCTTACCCCAAAATGTCCCATTTCAGACACTGACTTTTGATGTAACTTTCAATATTTCCTATCTTTATTTCAGATTTACAGCACTTGTGTTTTTCATTTTGTTACATTCCTATATTTACCACTTCATTGCAATTTTCCATCAGTCCATTAATACTCTATGGACAAAGAATTCATTAAATAAATGGAGTTCAGTGAAGGCTTTGAGAGGATTATAGCGGCATAATATGATTTATTTTATCATTGAAAATAACTCCACTTTCAGATGTACATGTCAGAAGAAATCTTTAAATTTGATGTGATTTTAGTTTGTGACACTTGAATTCTGTTTCAGACCTTGCTGAAATAAAATAAATAATGCCTTCAAAGTGCTCTGTATAGGAATGTACTTGAATGATGTGTACATTGAATCAGCAGATCATTTTAAGTGTTGATCTGGAGAATGTGCACTGTAGTGAAAGGAAGACTGCGGTTATATCACTCTTTTTGCCACCCTCAAGGCATCACCAAATACATTGCAACCAATGTGGTATTTTTAAAATATGGTTGCTGTTTCATGCAGAGAATTGTGGTGGTCCATTTGTTCACAGCAAATTCCCACAAACGTAATAAGGACCAGATAATCTGTTTTAATGATGATTAAGGGATAAATATTGGTGAGGACACTAGGAGAATGCCTGTGTACTTTGAAATAATGCGCAAGGAAGTTTGTGTACCCATGGGGGAGGCCAGTGAAAAGTTCCCTTCATACAGAATATGTTTCTGGGATGGTGCTTTTCAAAGGTCCTTCTGAGTCAAAGGCTACCAAATGAGTTAATGCTGATTCTTAAAGTATTAATAAGTGGGAAATGATGGTTGTAGTAGTAATATCCTGAGGCAGTAGTACAGAGGCTGTGGCTAAATTACTTTGCAGACATGGGTTCAAATCCCGTCAGTCCAAATAGTGGATTTTAGTTTGAAGAATTGAAGTTGAATTGACAGTTATCATCAATTGTCTTATCTCTTTGTGGGAGCTGTCCTCTATATATTGTGTTTCTCTTGGAGACAGAAAGTAGATTGCATGGAGCATAGTTCCTGATTAGCAGCAGATACAATCTTTTTTCCTTTCAAGCCAATATCAGTTCCAGGTATTTATGCTGGCACTCAAATGTATTGCACATATGTATAATATATTGCACACATTATTGCATAATGTACCATATTAGAGGTGCCACACCAGATCTATTTTAATCCTCATCAAAAGAATTGTTGGCCTGGTATCTTGAATTTTTGTATGTAGATTTCTGCTATAAACTATGCTGCAGTGTGAATCTAACCAGCATCTATTGCTCTGCCTTCATATCATAAAGGAACAGGCAGTAGCAGACTTGCAGTTTTGCAAGCAATTGGAAAAATTCACCCAATATTGCTGCTACTGTTCAAGTTTCTGCCAAAACAGGAATTCTGTATAATCACAAATGTAAAATCGTCCATCAAGCAGAATAATTTAGTCAGAGTTGGAGAACTGCCTGCAAAGGTTTCTCTTCCCTTTCTTCATATTTTTCCCTCTGCTGACCCCCAGCATCTATTCTTGACCTCTAATTGGTCATACTGCATGTTACTGGTCTACAAGGCATAAAGGGTTATGGTTATGGAAGTGCTGGAAAACAGGATTGGATGATTATTTTTGACTGCATAGATGAGAAGGAGTGAAAGGCCTTTTTCAGAGCTATAGATCTCTGACTGTATAATCTGAAAACACAAAACTGATTTCCGTATTTGCACTGAGCAGTCTCAGTCTTACCTCATCACTATCTCTCCCTACTCCTCCACTGTCTCTCGAAATTTTAAGACTGCTTGACCAATGTCCAGCACTAGATGAGCAGAAATGTCTTTTAACTAAACATTGAAAAGGTCAAATCTGTTGTCTCAATTCAGTTTCCACCAAATCCGTCTTCTAGTTGACAACCGTCTGAGGCTGATAGATACTGTGAGCACATTTGGTGTCATTTTGGTCCCTGATGGTAAAGATTTGCATGATGGAAAATGCAGGGAATTGGCATTAGGTGAATTGCTCCTTGAAAGGACCTGCACAGACATACTGAATGGCCTTCTTCTGTGCAGTAATCATTCTGAGATTAAATTCAGATTGCCTGTTACAATCTCTGTAATGTCACCTGTGTTTGCCACTGTCTCAGCTAGGCCACATCTTTCTTAACTCGAGAATTGACCCACTCGTTGAAGTTCAGTCCCCTGTGAACTTCTGTTATTCAAAACTCTGCCAACTGTGTCCAAATCCTCAGACAATTCTGTTCATCCATCACCCCTGTGTTTACAGACCTACGTTGGCTCCCAGTAAAGGAAATCTCTTTTCTTTAAATTCTCATTTTTTCTTTTTCAAAGCCTTTCATGGCTCTGCCTCTTCCTGTTTCTGGATGACATTCTGGTGTGATATCTGTGCTCCTTCAATTCTGATCTCTTGTAAATTAGCAATTTTAACTATTTCACCAGTATTAGCTGTACCTTAAGTTGTGTGATCTTGAAAGTTTTGGAATTCACTCCTTCCTGCCTGTCTGCCTGGCTACCACTCCACAGTTTCCTCCTTTAAGATGCTTGTTAAAAATCTACTTTATTGCAAGAAACTTTTGCCATCTGCTCAAATTCTCCTAGTATGGCTTGGTGTCAACCTTTGGTTGATAGCACTCCTGTAGGGCTTCTTGGGAGGTTTCATTATGTTGAAAATGCTATAAAAGTGTAGGTTGTTGCATTAGACTGTAACTTTATTGCATTAATAGTCTGGTGCAGTTTACTTCATAAAACTGAAAGTGTTCTTTTAATATAAAAATGTGCATTTTTTAAAAAAATGTTTGTTCCTCCACTTGAGACTAACCTGATTTTAACTCACTTAAAATGACCTTTTTAAAAAAAAGGCTATACTAAATTTAGTTTAGTTGAAGGAGGTGGTAATACAGAGCCCCAGGCTAATGTTCTGGAGACATGTGTTCAAATCCCACCATGGCAGTACCATAATCTAACCATTGTCAACTGTTGTAAAAACACATCTGGTTCATTAGTGCCCTTTAGGGAAGGGGTCCTGCATTCCTTACCTGGCCTGGCGTATATAAGTCTTAACTGCCCTCTGAAATTGCCTAGACAACCAATCCACTCAAAGACAATTAGAGATGGGCAACAGATGCTGGTCTTGCCAGCAACGTCCACATCCTACGTAAGATTAAACAAAAGTCTGTTTCTTAGTAAATTTTAAATGTAGCAACATTTTTGATTTCCCACTAACGGGGTGCATGAGAGTTAGCATAATTTGAAGAGACTTCCTCAACCACCGCAGTTGACCATTTACAGGATCATCTGTGGGAATGGCCAGTTTTATGGGCAAAGCTATGTCCAAATCAAATGCTAAGCCAACATAAAGGACCACCCTTATTCAGCTGTCTGTGCTGGAATCAGGCAGGGGCTTATATAGACCCTTTTAATGCCTAAGAAGTCCCAGTCCAATTAAATCATGGCTTATTAGAGTAAGTAGCTGCTGTGTTCTGAATCTTTACATTTTATTTTACTTTGAGCCCTGGAGAATGATGAGAATGACTTGACTAGATTTGTCTATTTCACTTCATTAATTTAAACATTTTGTTGGCTTTACAACTTCACTCCTGAAGGTCTGACTACCAGGCTCCATACTTCACAAACTGCACATTTTCGTGTGAACATAGCTAGTCTATGGATTGTTTGGCCTCTGAAAAGCATCACTGTCGAACCTAATTCTGTTTACACATTAACTACACTTCAGAAAGGGTGCATTGGCTGTCAAGTATTTTGACACGTAGAGGTTGCGAAAAGTATATATGAATGCAAGTCTTTCATTTTCACTTATCCTCACGTTGCATACTCCTGAGTAACACTGAGGATTGGGAACCTTAGCTGACTTTTTTTCCTTGCTTCCCACCCAGGTTGCTAAAGCCAATTGCAAAGGCCTTAATGCTGCTCTGACCAAGATCAACTGATTCAGTGCAGGCCAGAAAGGAAATAAAAAGGTGCATTGATACAGTGCTTCTCATGATTGCCTGGCATTTCAAAGCATGTGAAACAGATAACGAATCATATGAAACAATGTAGGCCATTGAATTTTGGGCATTTCTAGACTGCATGGCTCACGTTCAGCGCAGTTATCTGCTCAGCCAAATGGAAAGTTACCTTTAATAGTTCAATATTTGACCACCTGTTACAGTTCATGCAAAGGCAGTGAATTATTAGGTGTTGTTGAGTTGTAATTGGATTGTTTCCAATCTGTTATTAGCAATGTGCCAAATGATTTGTTTTATTATTGACCTAAAAGTTGTGGTGCAGAACAAAAGTGCTACATTTTAGACATGTGGGCTGCTTGTAGAATAATGGATGATTCCATTTCATTTAATAACGTTGTCCAGTGTAATTAAGACTTCTAGTGTTACTAGTATTGGGAGGAATAATAATCACCCAGTGCCTGCCTGGAATGTGTAACTTGTTTATACTGCAATGAAGGTTGCTACGTTACTGGTTCACAAGTTGGCTCCTTGGATCCCTGTGTGCCACTTGAAGCTATCAGGAATCTGCGAAGTATTGTAAAAGTGTTTACTTGAGCAGGGCTGACTTTATGGATGGCAACCATTTAAGGAGTGAGGTCAAGATTAAGCCATGTGAGCAGCTAGAGGCAAGCCTGGTGCGAGCTGAGGACCAATTGGGTATGTAGTGAGAAGATGTCTCTTCAAGGATAGACAAACTCTACAGTGAGAAGCAGTCAAACGCATCTCACTATTTGTAATTAGATACCTGTGGCTTTAAAAGCATTATTAAAATGCTTTTTACGTTATGAAAATACATCTTGCAAGCAACATATTGTGAATATTACAATTACCTTATAATTTAGAGGTAGTCTGTGTGACCCCTGATACACTTGGAAAAAGTTTGAGAAATGTTGCTGTGGAATGCTGTATTCTCTGCGTAGTCTGGTTCAACCAATCTCAGGCAGTCCACGGTCCATCAGCAGAGCACTCTTGAACTCAAACCAGGCATATTGCTAACATATATGAAGTCACACAAGTGTCATAGCCATGGATAGAGGGGTGCACCGATTCCCTTCTAGTCTCACTCCTCCACTGGTCATGAAAAAGAAATCAAAATTTAACTAGGAATGGTGACATGGCCCATTATGTAGCTTTTACTGTACTTCTGGAATAGTATTAGAAATATTTCAGCCAGGTTTCTTTCTTCAGCAAAGAATAACTGGTTTATTACAAATAAAGCATAAACATGCAAAGATGGTTGTCATAAGAAAGGGTTAGACCTCACAAACAAATTTCACTAAAACCTCTCAAGAGGTTACGAGTTTTCACTTTCAACAACCTGGCCTCGAAACTCCCTCAAAAGCCACTCCATCCTGGACTGGCTCAATAACAATTTATGTTCTAATCGTCCTTCCCTGGGATTACAATCCCCCGGATTCTTGGGAAACTGCAATGCAACACTTAATCATAAGCACAATTCTATCTTTTCACAGGGAGCTTCAAGTCAATACTGTTACTTACTGAATTTTTCCTGAGGTTCAATCTTGCTTAGTTACACAAAACAATTATTGCCTGTGGACTTCCAAATTCCGTTCTTTGTACTGAAATTTTAATTGTGTACTGACTTCCTTTGAGCCCATCACATCTCCTAGGGCTTCCCCAAATCCTCACAACACACAGCTATTTAGATGTTCCTGTTCCTATATAGACCCTGTATAGTTCAGTTACGTTTTAACTGCATGACTAACAGCAGACCTCCCTAACGTGGTGTCTGTTCCTGTTCTGTCTGTCTCTCACTCATACAGACTTTCAGTCTTGCTGCCTGTTATGTTTGAACTGCGCTTCTTTGACCCTTGAACTTTCTCACTGAAAACTTTGCAGCATGTCCCATTCCTTTTGATGGCAGAATTGAATATAACTAATATTTGGAATAGTCAAATGGAACAGCCTTTGGAACTCTGTTCCCCAAATCATCATCATCATTGAGTCCCTACAGTGTGGAAACAGGCCCTTCAGCCCAACAAAAATGTTACCGTTTTCACAGAATGCTGGTTTACAACATACATTGCATAAAGGTAACTAAAAAGATATGAGGGAGGAGCTGGCCTGAGTGCATTGGAAGGGGTCCCTAGCAGGGAAGACAGTGGAGCAGCAATGGCAGGAGTTTCTACAGGTAATTCAGGAAGCACAGTACAGCAGAAATTAATTCCAAGGAAGAAGAAACCTACTTGAGAGAGGATGAGGCGAACATGGCTGATGTGGGAAGTCAGGGACAGCATAAAAGCAAAAGACAAAGCATACTATGTAATGAAGATTCGTGGGAAGACTATTAGGAAGCCTTTAAAAAACCAGCAGAGAATAACTAAAATAGAATAAGGTGGGGAGAAGATAATATATGACAATAAGCTAGCTAATAATATGAAAGAGGATTGCGAGAGTTTTTTTTTAAATATCTAAAAGGTAAGAGGCAAAAGTGGACATTGAACCGCTGGAAAATGAAGCTGGAAAAGTAGTAAATGGGGAACAAAGAAATGGCAGAGGAACTGAATCGGTACTTTTCATCAGTTTTCACAGTGGAAAACAGCAGCAGCACACCAGAACTTCGAGTCAGGGAGCAGAGGTGAGTGTATTGGTCATCACTAAGGAGTCATTGGTAAGATTTGAGGGCCCATTGTTAAGGATGAGATTGCAGAGTACTTGGAAGTGCATGGTGAAATAGGTCTGAGTTAGCACAGCTTTGTCAAGGAGAGGTCATGCCTGACAAATGTGTTAGAACTCTGAGGTGGTAAAGAGAAAGCTGGCCAATGGAGAGCTAGTGGACATGAAGTATTTGGATTTCCAGAAGGCCTTTGACAAGTTGCTACACAGGAGGCTGCTAAATAAGTTAAGATCCCATTGTTTTGGGAGCAAGGTACCGGTATGGATAGAGGATTGGCTGACTAGCAGAAGGCAGAGAGTGGGGATAAAGGGTTTTTTTTTTTCAGGATGGCAGCCAGTGACTTAGTGGAGTTCCGCAGGGGTCAGTCTTAGCACCACAATTATTCACATTATACATTAATGATCTGGAGGAAGGAATTGAGAGAATTGTTGCTAGGTTTGCAGAAGGCACAAAGATAGATGGAGGGACAGGCAGTGTGGAGGAAGCAGGAAGGCTGCAGAAGGACTTGGACAGGCTAGGAGAATGGGCAAAGAAGGGGCAGATAGAATACAATGTGGGAAAGTATGAGGATATGCACTTTTATAGGAAGAATAGAGGCATGGACTATTTTCTAAATGGGACAAGGCTTCATAAATCTGAAACACAAAGGGGCTTGAGAGTCCTGGTTCAGGATTCTGTTAAGGTTAACATGCAGTTGCAGTTGGCAGTTAGGAAGATAAAGGCAGTGTTAACATTCATTTCAGGGGGATTAGAATACAAGAGTAGAGATGTACTGCTGAGGCTATTTAAGGCTCTGGTCAGACTGCATTTGGAATATTGTGAGCAGTTTTGGGCACCATATGTAAAGGAAGATGTGATTGTGTTGGAAGGGATCCAGAGGAGGATTACAAGAATGTTCCTGGGTTGATGGACTTACCATATAAAGAGAGGTTGAGGACTCTGGGTCTATACTCAATGGAGTTTAGAAGGATGGGGAAGGATCTGATTGAAACTTACAGAATACTGAGATGCCTGGATAAAGTGAATGTGTAGAAGATGTTTCTACTTGTAAGAGAGATTAGGAGCCTAGGCACCACCTCCAAATACAGGCTTGTCCCTTTAGAACTAGAATCCCTACAGTGTGGAAACAGGCCCTTCGGCCCAACAAGTGCACACCGAAACTCAGAGCATCTCACCCAGACTCATCCCCCTATAACCCACTTAATCTACACACCCCTGGACACTACAGGCAATTTAGCATGGCCAATCCACCTAACTTGCACATCTTTGGACTGTGGGAGGAAACCGGAGTACCTGGAGGAAACCCACGCAGACACTGGGAGAATGTGCAAACTCCACATGGACAGTTACCCGAGGGTGGAATTGAACCCAGGTCCCTGGCGCTGTGAGGCAGCAGTGCTAACCACTGTGCCACAGTGCCACCCTAAAGGAGATGAGGAATTTCTTCAGCCAAAAGGTGATTAATCTGTGGAGTTCATTGCCACAGAAGCTTGTAGAGGCCAAGTATTTAGAATATTTAATATAGCGGTCCCTAGGTTCTTGATTAGTAAAAGGATTAATGGTTACAGGGAGAAGGCAGGAGAATTGGGTTGAGAAACATGTCAGCCATGATTGAATGGTGGAACAAACTCTGACCGAATGGCCTAATTCTCCTATACCTTATGATCTATGCATACGACAAAAATGATTTTCATCATGCAGGCTGGCTTCATCAGAGGCAAATGGAATTCAATCCGGATAAATGAGAGTTGATGCATTGGGCAAGACAAACAGACAAGGGACTGTATGATGAGCAGTAGTAGCCTGGGAGGCACCAAGATTAGAGGGACTTTGGTGTGCATGTCCACCAGTCCCTTAAGGTATCAAGAAGGCATATAGCATACATGCCTTTATTATCCGGGGCATCGAATTTAACAGCAATGGAGGTTATACTGGAATTGTATAAAATATTGGTTAGGCTCTAGCTCGAGTATTATCTACAGTTCTGGAATCCACGTTACAGGAGGGATGTGATAGCACTGGAAAGGAGATTTACCAGGATATTGCCCTGGGCTGGAGAATTTCAGTTATGAAGAGAAGTTGGACAGATTGGAGTTATTTTCCTTAGAGCAGAAGAAATTGAGAGGGGATGTGATTTGAGATGTAGGGTCATAGGGTAGATAAGAAGAAATGCCTTCCCGTGATGGAGGGATGAATGACCAAGGGACATAGATTTAATGTAAGAGGCAGAAGGTTTGGATGAGATGTGAGAAAAAGCTTTTCCACCCAGAGAACTTACTGCCTGTAGGGGTGTTGGAGACAGAAAACCTGTGTGCCAGGTATTGGAAAATGGAAGTGGAATAGTTAGGTGCTTGTTTGTGCCAGGCACAGACTTGATGGCCAAAGGGCCTTTTACTGTGCTGTAGATCTCTATGACTCTATAACCTTTACACAAGTTCAAACAATGCACAGCGCTGACATTCATAAGTTTGAACAAGACCCAGTTCAAACATTGTATCAGAGATAATAGGAACTGCAGATGCTGGAGAATCCGAGATAACAAGGTGTAGAGCCGGATGAACACAGCAGGCCGAGCAGGAAAGCTTGACATTTCGGGCCTAGACCCTTCATCAGTCCAGAAGGGTTTTCTGATGAAGGGTCTAGGCCCGAAACGTCAGCTTTCCTGCTCCTCTGATGCTGCTTGGCCTGCTGTGTTCATCCAGCTCTACACCTTGTTACCCCAGTTCAAACATTATTTTGTTTGTATGTCACTGTTTTTGCCGATAGTTATACAGAGTTACAAAGAAATGTCCTGCAGTTACATGTGGCAAGTAAACTAAGGGGAGATGCCTGGACTAAATGGTGGGTAATATTGAAATGGTTATTAGTAAACTGAACCACTTAGTTGTGATAATGGGGCTACTGGAAGAAATTGGTGCCTGAAAGAAATATTGGCAAATAGTTTGCAAACATTAAACAGATGGAGTACCAGAGGACTGAAAGAGAGCTAATGCAAATACAGCAAACATTTTATTAACTGGCACCTATGGGACCAGGATTGTGTCAGTTGATCAAATATTCCAGATAATCAAGAGGTCTGCATAACCGCAGTAAACCAAGTGAAACTTCAATACGTCAACATCCCTCAAAAAAATCTATGTAAAAACATCAAGACGTCTCCTAAAATCAATGTAAACGCACAGTAAGTAATAGAAATGTAATGCAGTGGGTATCCGCATCATTGTTATACGTATATTTACAGCATAAATACTAGACATCTCAGTGGATCATGGTGTTTGAGGTATATAATTTCTAGCGGTTTATCAAGAGGCCCGACTGATAAGGTGCCAGTTAAAAACAAAGGTTGCTGTGTTAATAATACAGAAAAAAGAAACTACATTTTAGAGGTATTTGTGGGACTAATGCTTTATGTTTGTAGTTTGGGAAAATATGTCTATAAACCTATTAAAAAGGAATGACCTTCAGAGCACCCAGCAGCTGGAAACAGTAAATCTAAGGCAGAAACAAAAACAGAAGTTGCTGGAAAAGCTCAGCAGCAAAGTTAACGTTTTGGGTCCAGTGATCCTTCTTCAAAACTTAAGAAGAGTCACTGGACCCAAAATAGTAACTCTACTTTGTCTCAAAAGACGTTGCCAGACCTGAGTTTTTCTAGCAATATCTGTTTTTGTTTCTGATTTCCAGCATCTACCGTTCTTTTTTTTTTGTTAAATCTAAGGCAGAATGGGTTGATGAAAGGTAGATCATTCTTGGCAAATGGATTGGAATTCTTTGGATCTGCCAACTAGTTTGAGGATGAGGTGCAATTGCTGTTCCTAAATTTTGACTTGACTCAATAGAGAGCTCGAGCTAAAGTGACCATTCCTGTGACTGTTCAGAGCAGGGTATTGCAAAATGGCAAGGTCAACCAGAGTTTCCACTCCTGATCATTGTCCAGCAACCGTTGCTAAAAATAAATTTGTGTCAAGTGAGGATTTAATTCCGAGATGAAAGGTACTGCAGATGCTGGAGAATCCGAGATAACAAGCATGGGGCTGGATGAACACAGCAGGTCAAGCAGCATCATAGGAGCAGGTTTTTAGCTTCTTTAGTTTTCCCTCTGTTTGCCCACAGTCAGATTCCAATACTCAGACATGTGTAGTTTCTTCTTTGCATGAGGTACTTGAAGTCTGCTTGTGGAGCTGTATTCTATTGTTTGGTGAGGCTGAACATCATATTGCCTTGTTGTCACCAGTACCTTCCCAGTAGACGTCTCTGCAGGGCTTTCATAGTCTGATGGTGATGAAGATAGCCACCTTCTGGTCTAATTAGATGTAATAGAACCTCCAGCGTTAACTGGCAACAGTGAGGAAGGCTGCTTGGAGTTGTGCTGGAACCACTAGCAACAAGTGTAGCAGTCAGACAAACTCCCTCTGGGGTGACAAAGATGTCTTTGGAGGAAGAAGGCCTCATGGGAAGAAAGAGCAGGCAGAGAAAAGCTTCCTCAAGTTAATGTAAATGGCAGGCTTCATTTCGTGCAGTAAGTAGTTCCTTGTTTAAGAGATAAAAGGTACTGCAGATGCTGGAGAATCCGAGATAACAAGCATGGGGCTGGATGAACACAGCAGGTCAAGCAGCATCATAGGAGCAGGAAAACTTGACGTTTCGGGCCTAAACCCCTGATGAAGGGTTTAGGCCCAAAACGTCAAGTTTTCCTGCTCCTATGATGCTGCTTGACCTGCTGAGTTCCTTGTTTAACCTTAATTTCCCTTTATGTTAGTAATGACCGAATTCTGTGGAATAAAGAATCTTTGCTTCATGATGTTGGGCTGTCCATTGTTCAAATCTCACATTACTTTTCTGGTGTAGTTGGTAGGATTCCACAGTACAGGCATCAAGTCATTGCAGATGTGGTTGAAGGGTGCCTGGCCGAGTTGGAAGGACACTGGAGGAGTTGAACCTGACAATGACTGTGAGGAAAGCGGAGCCTGCTCCAGGATCAAGGTGCTGGCGGAAGGAATTGGACCTTTAGGCCACTCCCAGGCAGAGGCAACCACGTACCTTACCTTGATATGAAGGAAGAAGGAAGTAACGCTCTTGGTCAGATATTCTACTTGCTGAAGAGTAAGAAGCTGGATAGAGATTTGTGGGAAGGCTGGAAGCATGTGATCTGGTTGTTGAAGACGGTATTGATGTTGCACAGCTCTTTATGGTACTCGTGCCTCCATATGAGTGAGCAGGTGGTGTTTATAGTACGTTGTTGTGTGAAAACCTTATCAGGAAATACTGAGAAGAGGTGTAAATGTCTTAACAAGTTTGCAGTGGATTTTTGAGGTTCTGACAAGTGTTTTTGGGATAGTAGTAGCCTGAGACAACTACACCAGCAGTTCTGAGAGCATACAAGCCAAAGGAAAGGACTTAGTTTCTATATTGCTGGAGTTGGTGAAGTTGTTTGAACAAATGTTCCTCCTTCAAATCAACCAGGGACAGGCAATTGAAGAGCTATCTAGAAGAAGCAGTGTGGGATGGTGTTGAGGGGCTGAATAATGTCAAACCTCAATTGTCTGTCTTCGAGACACAGGTTTGCATAATCCAGATTACGGGGAAGGACTGGACTCCTAAGAGCAAGAAAGTAGCTGCTGTCAGGGAGTTGACTCAGCATGGATGGGGATGTGAACTTCAAGCTGAAGAGGCAGGTGGAACAGGTTACTGCATAGCAAGTGCAGATCCAGTCCTTGCTGGCCATTCGCCCCTCTCGTAGTATTAGATTAATCCAGAAACTCAGCAGATGTTCCAGGGACCTGGGTTCAGATCCTGCCACGCCAGATGATGAAATTTGAATTCAACAAAAACATCGGGAATTAAAATTTTACTGATCACCATGAACCGGCTAGCTGACATTTTAAAGTTATGTTCCCTTGTCCTGGACTCTGGTGCCAGCAAATACACTGTCTATCCCTATCAAATTGTTTAATCAGCTAAGTACTTTAATTACGCATCCCTTAATCTTAGTAACCCTTCCTCAATGTTTAACCTTCTAAGTTCAGTGTCATTCTAGTGAATTTGCACACCTCTGAGACCAATATCTGCTCTGAAAAAAATGATGAGTCTTATGCTTATTAATGTATATAATTCAAAATCTTGCACAGATCACAACAGTCACTGAAGGCTGTGTTGTAACTTTTCACTGTTAAAATGTGACATTTACCTGTAACTATTATTTGTTAGGTTATGAGGTACTCACTATTATCCTTTTCCCCACAATCGCTTAAAATGTTTGCAAGGAAAAATGTAAATTTGCCAGTTTTTTCCTCTGTATCTAAAATTTCTCGTCTGCAAAGCCAGGTGACGGGCAAAGGGAAATTAAAATGTTTACACTTTATGCAATGACATTCCATCTCTTTGGAATTACTTTTGTTTCTTTTGGTGCCTTCGTTAAAACTGTTACTTCAAGGCTTCTGAGAGGTCTAGACTTGGGATTGATGCTTTTCCTCAGATGTGACTTCATGAGCTGATTTCCCAGGAGGCTTCAGTCTAATTTAGTCTGACATACCACTGTGCCATAGAGCCCTTAAGAACTGTGGACTGAAAAATATTTTACTCCATTTTTTCAGAGATGTTATGGCACAAATTTGAAGCAAGTGAGACTTGAATCCAAGTCTCCTGGCTCAGAGGTAGGAACATGACCACTGAACCATAGAAGTCCCCAGTCTTAACTTCTTTTCATTTTCAGATACCACCACCACCACGCCAAGCAGTCAGTTTAGGGAGTGCACTGTCACAATCCTCCTTATTTTTCATAAAATCCCTACAGTGTGGAAGCAGGCCCTTCGGCCCAACAAGTCCACACTGACCGTCCGAGCATCCCACCCAGATCCATTCCTCTATAACCCTCCTTTGTCTCATGATTTTCTAATCAACCTGTTCAGGAATGTTATGATACAACTCTGGAGTAGGTGGGACTTGAGCCTGGGTATCCTGGCTCAGAGGTAGTGTCACTACCATTGCACCATAAAAGCCTTCCAAACATAGTTCCTAAATACAAAAGTCCAGCAAGCATCATCTGCTCTTAATCAACTCTGGACCTGTTCTCGTGGAGCCTAAAAGGACCAACATTTCTAACTCTGACAGTCAATGTGGCAACTATGTTTCTGCAGTGCTGTTAAGTAGGGTGTTCCAGAATATTGGCCTAGCAGTAATATAGAAACAGCAATATTTGTGCAATCCTAATGCAGCATAACTTGAAAGAAGAATTTGGAGGTAATATTATATCCATACAATTGTTGCCCTTGTTTCTAAGTGGGGAAAGTTATATATTTGGGAGATGCTGTCAAAGATGCCTCGGTGTTGCAGTATGCACGGCAGCCGTCGCTGTGTGCTGGTGGTGGAGAAAGTAGATGTTTAAAGTAATGAATGGGCTGTAAATGTTACCATTTAAAATGTAAACAACATTTATTTTGAAATGACATTAATTCTGATTTACCATGAACAGCTAATCTAATTTGTTTTTAGTTTTGTATGTAACTCACATTATCTGTAAAAGCCACATCTGCTGTAATAATGTATACTTGTTGATTTTATTTAACTCTGTCCTCCATGCCTGCTGTCTAAAGTGGGTGATCAGTCACTCGGAGATAGACTCCAGCATTTGCAGTTTTTGCTGAATCAATAGTGTGGAGTTGGAGAATCCTGATGAAGAGTCTAGGCCTGAAATGTCGACTCTCCTGCTCCTCAGATGCTGCCTCACCTGCTGTGTTCCTCCAACTCCTCAATGTATTGACTAAAGTAGGTGATGATGTCAGTTTCCCATAGATCATGGTATATAAATCGACTCCCTCACCTCATTTTTCAGCTAATAATTCGTTCGGCCTGTGTTTGTATCTGGAGACAATGTTGCGAAAACTATTCCCCAGGTTTTGAACACTTTCTAGACCCTACTTCGTTTTAATGTTAAAGAATTTGCAGTGTCACAAACAAATGTTTTTGCAGGGATAGCACCAGTCTATTTCAAAGGGGAAAGGAAATTTAAAAATTTAAGAACCCCAACGATAGAGTAGAGCTATAAGAATAATTAAATTGACCTGTCCTCATCTTGCATGATGTGAATAAGAAGTTTGATGCTGATTTGCTATAGCTGAGTATTTAGCTGGTATTAAATTTCTCTAGCCGTGTTTGAAAAAAATCTTTAGAACTCAAAGGGGGGAGTCAAATGAGAAGTGATACTAGAAATTAAAATAGGAAAACAAAACAAACTAGTTTAAAGAAAACAAATGAATACATATAAAAATCTAATCCTGTGGTGAAACTAAGAGATTAGAGGTAACTTCCTGGTCTAGTTTAAATGTTTTAAAAGCGGCAGGCATATAAAGAGTAGTGATGGTGGGGATTGTAGAAATTGAAGAAAATGAGATGGATTCCAAGGGATTTGTGAATATTTGGAAAACTCCTGTGCTGGTAAGTTTTGTGTTGTGACGTCTGAGGTTCTCTTGGATAACACAAAGGTTTGAAGCAGAAGCCATTTACACAACACATGTAAGATTGTGTTAGGAGTATGCAGCTGAAACTGAAAGAATTTTGATAGCTATAAGACAGCCAGCTGCTGTCAAAAAAAGCAAAAAGTAATAAAAACACAATTTCAGTCTCCAACTTTGTGCAGGATATTGGTTTCGGGGTGAGCCAGCATGCACTCCTTTGGAGATAAAGGGAGATTTCATTCATAAAATGTGCACATCACTGTGTGGGTCAGTATTTATTGCCCATGGCTGGTTGTCGTTGAGAAGGTGGTAGTAAGCTGTCTTATTGAACTATAGACAATAGACAATAGGTGCAGGAGTAGGCCATTTGGCCCTTCGAGCCAGCACCACCATTCATTATGATCATGGCTGATCATCCACATCATAACCCTTAATTCCATTATCTATAAGAGCTCTATCCATCCCTTTCTTGAAAGTATCCAGAGACTTGGCCTCCACTGCCTTCTGGGGCAGAGCATTCCATATATCCACCATTCTCTGGGTGAAGAAGTTTTTCCTCAACTCTGTTCTAAATGGTCTACCCCTTATTTTTAAACTGTGTCCTCTGGTTCTGGACTCACCCATCAGCGGAAACATGCTCCCTGCCTCCAGAGTGTCCAATCCCTTAATAATCTTATACATCTCAATCAGATCCCCTCTCATCCTTCTAAACTCAAGTGTAAACAAGCCTAGTCGCTCCAATCTTTCAACATATGATAGTCCCGCCATTCCGGGAATTAACCCCGTGAACCTACGCTGTACTCCCTCAATAGCAAGAATGTCCTTCCTCAAATTTGGAGACCAAAACTGCACACAATACTCCAGGTGCGGTCTCACCAGGGCCCTGTACAGCTGCAGAAGGACCTCTTTGCTCCTGTACTCAATTCCTCTTGTTACGAAGGCCAGCATGCCATTAGCTTTCTTCACTGCCTGCTGTACCTGCGTGCTTGCTTTCATTGACTGATGTACAAGAACACCTAGATCTCGTTGTACTTCCCCTTTACCTAACTTGACTCCATTTAGGTAGTAATCTGCCTTCCTGTTCTTGCCACCAAAGTGGATAACCTCACATTTGTCCACGTTAAACTGCATCTGCCATGCATCCATCCACTCACCTAGCCTGTCCAAGTCATCCTGTATTCTCATAACATCCTCCTCACATTTCACACTGCCACCCAGCTTTGTGTCATCAGCAAATTTGCTAATATTACTTTTAATGCCTTCATCTATATCATTAATGTATATTGCAAACAGCTGCGGTCCCAGCACCAAACCTTGCGGTACCCCACTGGTCACCGTCTGCCATTCCGAAAGGGACCTGTTTATCACTACTCTTTGCTTCCTGTCAGCCAGCCATTTTTCAATCCAAGTCAGTATTTTGCCCCCAATACCATGTGCCCTAATTTTGCTCACTAATTTCCTATGTGAGACTTTATCAAAGGCTTTCTGAAAGTTCAGGTACACTACATCCACTGGCTCTCCCTTGTCCATCTTCATAGTTACGTCCTCAAAAAATTCCAGAAGATTAGCCAAGCACGATTTCCCCTTCTTAAATCCATGCTGACTCTGACCTATCCTGTTACTGCTATCCAAATGAGTCATAATTTCATCTTTTATAATTGACTCCTGCATCTTTCCCACCACTGACGTCAGGCTAACCGGTCTATAGTTCCCTGTTTTCTCTCTCCCTCCTTTCTTGAAAAGTGGGACAACATTAGCCACCCTCCAATCCGCAGGAACTGATCCTGAGTCTATAGAAACTGCTGTAGACTCTTCATTGTGTGTGCGTTCACAATGCTTTAGAGAGAGATTTATCAATCTCTGCTTTAAACAGAGACTCTCCAGCCAGGGGAAACATCTTCATCTACTCTGGCTATTCCTGAAAGTACTATGTACGTTTAATGAGATTACCTCTCATACTTTAAAACTCAAGAGAATGCAGGACATAATTTCCCAATCTCTCTCCAGAGAACAATCCTGAATTCTGGGAAGAAGTATTGTGAACCTTAATCATAATTCCTATGTGTACCATGTGCTTTGATTTTGAAAACCAACTTCCCATAGGCAACCTTATAAAAAGCGTTATGAAAATCCAAACATAGGCTGCGAGAGTTCAAAATCAGGGGACATATTTTTAAGATAACAAGGTGTAGACCTGGATGAACACAACAGGCCAAGCAGCATCAGAGAAGCAGGAAGGCTGACGTTTCGGACCTGGACCCGTCTTCAGAAAATATTTTTAAGGTGAGAAGACAATAATTTAAAAAGAACCTGAGGTGGTTTGTATATGGAATGAGCTGCCAGAGGAAGTGGTGGATGTAGGTAGTTTTACGACATTTCAAAGACATTTGGATAGGTACGTGAATAGGAAAAGTTTAGAGGAATATGGGCCAAATGCAGGCAAATGGGACTAGTTAGCATGGTCTTGATTGGCGTGGACGAGTTGGACCAAAGGGTCTGTTTCCATGCTGTATGACTCTATACTAGATACGTTGACTCCCACTTTTCAAATATTTTAGTAACATCCTCAAGAAATTCTCCAAGTTTGTCAAACATGATTTTTCATTTGCAAATTCATGTTGACAATGCTCAATCAGATCATTTTCATCCAAATGTACGTTTATCATGTCCTTTTAATAAATGTGAGCATTTCCACTACTACTGATGAAATGCTGATGGGTCTGTAGTTCCCTGTCTTCCTCCCCTTCCCCCCCACTGCCTTTCCTGCACTTTTTAAATAGTGGGATGACCTTTGCAGCTTCTAATCTGCAGAAATTCTTCCAGAATCTATGGCATTTTGGAAGATAATTACCAGTGCGCACTCTCTCTCGTGCGCTCTCGCTTTCTCTCTCTCTCTCTAGGTGACTCCTCATCAGGGTCTCATGGATGCTGCCAGACTCACTGTGATCT
The DNA here is from genome assembly GCA_024137785.1 of Ginglymostoma cirratum. Lineage (NCBI taxonomy): Eukaryota > Metazoa > Chordata > Chondrichthyes > Orectolobiformes > Ginglymostomatidae > Ginglymostoma > Ginglymostoma cirratum. Next base: position 2,682,462 of record JAHRHZ010000084.1, read on the forward strand.
CCAGCATTTGTTGTTTTCAATACAGATTCCAGCATCTGCACTAATTTGCTGATAAACTTCTCCCATCTCTGGATTAATACTTTTACCCCACAGTACCACTGCTATTTGGTAGTCTGTAAATATCTCCAGCCAATATATGTTGCAATATTTTCCAGTCTGAGAGCCTCCCTTACTAATGTTCTGATCCCATCCCTTATCATCAGCAAAGTTCCACTTCCTTTTCCTTCTTGTCTGTACTCCCTGAATGTCAAGTACCCTTGAATATTTATTCCCTGTCCTGGTCTCCATGTAGCCAAATTTCTGTAATGACAATTAGATCATACCTATGTACATCTACTTGTACCTTTCGATCATCCATCTTGTTACAACTACAGTGTGCATTCAAACAGAGTGTCCTTAACTTTGTCTTCTTAACATCATTCCACACTTGCAGCATACTCCATGCTTGACTTTGTTTCTTGCATCTTCCAATCTCCCTCATATCTTTTCGACTTCATGTTACAAGGACAACTTCATTCTAATTTTGATTTTCCCTCAGGTTTCAATCCGCTTGATAAGCAAGTTTAAACCCATCCCTGCAGCACTAACAAATCTCCCTGTGAGGACATGAGACCCAAACCAGTGCAGATGTATCAGAGATAAAAGGTACTGCAGATGCTGGAGAATCTGAGATAACAAGCATGGGGCTGGATGAACACAGCAGGTCAAGCAGCATCACAGGAGCAGGAAAACTTGACGTTTCGGGCCTAAACCCTTCATCAGAAA
>JAHRHZ010000084.1:2685191-2737436 GCA_024137785.1 Ginglymostoma cirratum
CATCTCCTATCTACTAACATCATCCTGCCCCCTTGACCTGTCCGTCCTCCCTGGACTGACCTATCTCCTCCCTACCCCCCTACCTACACTCACCTTTACTGGCTCCATCCCCGCCTCTTCGACTTGTCTGCCTCCTCTCCACCTATCCTCTCCTCTATCCATCCTCTATCCGCCTCCCCCTCTCTCCCTATTTATTTCAGAACCCTCTTCCCCTCCCCCATTTCTGATGAAGGGTTTAGGCCCGAAACGTCAAGTTTTCCTGCTCCTATGATGCTGCTTGACCTGCTGTGTTCATCCAGCCCCATGCTTGTTATCCCAGTGCAGATGTAACCAGCTTTTACAGGTCCCACTTGACCCAAAACTGGTCACAATGCCTCAAACTTCTGATGTCCTCCCTCTTGCACCAGTTCTCCAGCTAACACATTTAGCCAGTCAATCCTCCTGTTTTTATTCTAATTAACATGTGGCATTAGGAGTCATCTTAAGATTACTGCTCTTGTGGTCTTGCTTTTTAATTTCCCGGCTAATTCTCAGATTTCTGCTTTCAGGACGTCAGCTCCCTTCCCACCTATGTCTTTAGTACCAACGTGTCCTGCAGCTGCTCTGTGACATGATTGACCTTGGCACCAGGGAGGCAACACATCTCCCTGGAGTCACACTTCCCTCAACAGAAATGCTTGATCCCAAGTATCCCTTATCACTATTGCCCTTTCATTTTTATTTCTCCCCCAGATGCCTCATACAACTGAAATGTCTCTGATTGCATTTGACTGGAAACTAGTAAAGCCAATAGTTCCTCAAAGCAAAGTACCAATTGGCAAACATGAAATCCACGCGATACCTATGTGTCCCGCATCATTTTCTTAGATTGCTTCGGAGTCACCCAACCCCTCTCTGCATGTATGCTTCCAGTCTGCAGTGCGTCCACCTCTCTATACATGCTATCCATGTAGTCCTCTGCAATGTTACCACTAATTTTCTTTCTAGTTGCTAGCAACAACTTCCAGAACTGCGTCGATCTGCTGATTGCTCTGCATAGACCCTTGGAGTGGCTGCACAGCTTAGACAGAATGTTGGTCTTTTGCCCCTTGGATGCACAACAGTGACTCCAGCCACTACTCAAGTTCCGAAACTAGAGCTCAAGCTTGTGCAGCTGGTGACACTTCCTGCAGATGTTTGTCTGGGACACGTGGTATGTTCATGACTCCCACACATTGCAAGATGTACTTTTCACTTGTCCCCACAAACGTGACATCCCATAGCTCTGAAAACTAATTTTTACCCTTAGAATAAATATAAAATGACCATGAATATTAACTTGTAACATAACTTCACCTGTGTTAACTTTATTTTTCTTTAGTTCAATGCCAGAGCTCAGGAGGAGGTGGTGAATATTGATTACTATTTGATTGTGCTGAAACTTTTAGCTGAATCTTGAGAGTTTTGGCAACTGACAAGCAATCTAGCCAAAGGTAGTACTTTCTTAGAGAAAAGCGATCCTGCCATGAAAATATGTCTGGTATGAGTAGAAACCCTCTCAAGAAAGTTATCGATTTATTCAGAACCTCTGAAGTAGTTATTCGCCATCTAAAGAATGTTAATGAGAGACTTGAACTGTGCTGAGAGGCAGCCCAGACTTTGCAAGCTCAAGACAATGGAGAAAAGGAAGAACTTTTCTCAAAAGAGCTAGCAGCAAGTTCAAAGTTAAGTGTACAGAATATATATTATTGCAGAGGATAGAATTCAAACATCAAGAAAGCATGTCCAGTGAGGAGAATGCACTGCTGTCACTGCAAGATGCTAACTCACTTTATATGTGTGTGTTGCATTGGAAAGAGGAAATGATGGTTGCTGGAGAGATGTAAGTAATTCTGGTGAAACCCTCGACATCCCCTATAGGTTACCCCTGTTGAGGTTCGAGATGAATGGTTTGTGACTGTTGTAATGATGATTGCAGAAGAAGAACACGAGGTTGATAAGAAGTATCAGGTACATATCAGGCCACATGCAACATCCAACATCATGTGCTTCACAGACCTGTGTGAGGATGCTCAAGTTGGCGATTCAAAATTGAAGCCATCAAAGGAAATGCTGAGGCTATGTGATGAAGTGATGCTCCCTCCAAGAGGACACTGTAAGTTAAATCACAATGTAGATGGAACAATAAAAATTTCAAGTTCCAGACAGTAAAATCTCCTCCTTTCACCTGAAACAAGTCAGCAGCTGGTAACTGGCCATTTACCAGAAAAGATTTGGAGTGTTTTGTGTGGCACCAAGCTATAGATTGCTGAACCGATACTGATAAATTACAGAGGTATGTTCACAGGTCTTGGATGAAGCAAACAAAATGTGCTCTGGAAGTCATGAGCCTATATCGAGTTTGGTGGACAAGCATTATGCTGAGATTGGGATAGCTACATAAAAAGATACAAATCTCCCAGTGCTACGGGAAGCAGTGATGAAGGAATGGACTGAAGCTGTCAAGGACATGTGTTCTATGAACATATTGGACACGTAGAGTTGAGGTGATTTCCCAAGCTAGCATTTTGTATAAAGAAGCTTGAGTCTTCATCCCTAAGGAAATGAGAAAAATATGCCGAAACACACTGATGTAAGTTATACAGGAGTCACGTTCAGTCTGAGAAACCCAACAGAAGTACTGTAGAGGCTCTACGTTAAAAATTAGATTAAGGACCACATCAGTGCTCTTGATGAACACTGGGTGAAGCAAGATAAAAAGCAACTCATGACTTCCAAGATCCCAGACAAAATTGGGATGGACAAGTAATAGCGATAAAAGGTACTGCAGATGCTGGATGATTTCTGATGAAGGGTTTAGGCCCGAAACGTCAAGTTTTCCTGCTCCTATGATGCTGCTTGACCTGCTGTGTTCATCCAGCCCCATGCTTGTTATCTTGGACAAGTAATAGCAATTGGTTTTCTGTTTTTTTAAGATCATTCTCTTTGTAAATAATATGTCGGTGATTTGCAAATAATATTTCAGGTTATTTGTTTTATCTTTGAGTGAAAAGGGAGCTGTTTGGAGAAATGCCATTGTGCACTGCTGCCTTTGTGTACTATGGCTTCGCAAACTTGGAGATCATATCAGGTAAAACAAGGTTGAACAGAAAGTGAGTTAATTACAGCTTACAACCAAGTCCTTACAAGCAGTTATGCCCTTCGAAGTATCTGGTGATTGGAAATTTAATGCAAGGCTAGGAAATGGCGGATTATGTGTTTTATTATGGTATTCAGAAATGTAATTACTCCTCTTCCTCTGAACATCTAGAAGTGCATGAAGACCATGTGAAAACGGATAATGATCATGTCAACCTTTTAGATGAGCTGCAAATCTGGGACTGCATCTGCTGGACATACAAGATCAAATAACACTATATGAAGGAGGGCAGCAGTGTTTTCTCCAATGTTATCACCGACCAATGTCACTGAAATGCATTAACTGGTCATTGTGGGAGCTTTAGTGTGTAAATTTGTTTCAATTTTTCTGCAATGCAGCAATAATGACACTTTGGAAGTACTTCATTGGTGGTAAATTGATGTTGGACCGTTCAGAAGTCATTCAAGATGCCAAATAAATCTATTTTTGCGTTCTCAAAATTCAACCTTTAAGTCTGAGTAGAGACACTGCCAATGTTCTAATACAGTTAGAGAAGTAGAGCTGAAAATTGCGGATATATTCCATGATCTCAACCAAGGGAATAGTTAGTGGCCAACGAAAACTTGGATTAATGTAGTGTCTTGAACATAGTCAAACGTAAAAGTTCTTCACTGCGGTATTGTTAGATTAAGATCAAGTGTTTTTTATGTTTCCTTTCATGGAATGAGGGTGTTGCTGGCAAGGCCAGCATTTGTTCCCATGCCAAATTTCCCTTTAACTGAGTGACTTGCAAGACCATTTTTGGGGCAATTAAGAGTCAAGTTGCTGGATCGGGAGTCAAATGTAGGCCAGACTGGGTAAGGATGACAGATTTCCTTGCCCGAAGTAAATTAGTGAACTACGTGTGTTTTCGTGATATTCGATGGTAGTATCTTAGTCACCATTATTAAAGCTATCTTTTAATCCCAGATTTTATTAATTGAATTCAAATTCTACCAGCAGTCATGGTGGGATTTGAACCCATGTTCCCAGAATATTGGGCTGGGACTCTGAATTACATTCATGACATTAGTGACTATGCTACCATCGCCGCAAAATCTGAGGCTTGATTCACTTGGTATGTTTCTAGAAGAGAGAGGAATGAATTCCAATATTATGGCTAATGCAGCTAAATCAATTCCCACCAACGGCAGGTGATAAAAATCAGGATTGTGCAAGAAAATGTACTTAGACTAGAACGAGGAGCGGTTTGTAGCTGCAGGAGAGTACAGACACAGGGAGGGGTGAGACCGTGGAGAAATTAGAAAATGGGTTTAAAATGAATTATTTTTCTCTTTATGTGGAATAGCTTGGTGACTTAGAAAATATTGATTTTCCCCCCTTACTACGAAGAATTACTGATTTGTTGAGATGCAGGCAAATTTTGCTGTAACCATATTGCAACACGAGTTTGTTCTTTCTGAAGTGCAGGTATGAAATTAGGACAGGGAACAGGAGACACCAGGAGTACTACTAATCTTTGTCAATTCAAAATGCATCATATTTTCAGTCAGTAGCTATTTCCAACCAGTCTCTGGTGAGAACATTATTGGATTAGCTGATATAAAAGTTAAATAAATAGACAGTGGGGTGTGATTATTTCCTCTTTGTCGTATGCATTTTGTCCTAGAGGAGCCAACACTCAGTGAACATTCAGGCAACAGACATTTTCAAGTGGTTGCTACTTTTGATCAGGTTACTATGTTCAATTCTTCCAGCAGTAGAGTTGGCCTTGTTGCAAAGTTTCAGTGGGTCACTCATAACAATTCAGGGATCACTGAAACACAGTTCCAGGATCACAGGCAGAGTGGGGGAGAAGACAAAGCAGGACAAAGGCAGGCTTCATGCAGGGAAAATACTGCTGAACTGTGCTGATAAGAGACAACATAGGCCACTGGCTCTGTGCATTCAGAACTTAGGATCAAGTTCTCGGAGTCAGTACGTACAGCTAAATGTTGTGGTTAGGGCGAAGGAAAAGGCCCTGTAAACTGTGGTGCCATCGAAGAAGCCAAGAGCCATTAATAGTTCGGTGCAGCTGTGAGTAGTGCTGCAGGAAACCCACAAACATTTCTCAAAAATGAGTAAGGTGTAGAGCTCGGAAATGTCCAGATGCAAGACTAACCTGGTGAAGTTAGCTGTTTGTGAGCAATTGCTGGAGTTTGTGGTTCTTTATGGTTGAGGTAGCTGAACCCTTCTATTGGTTCTAAAAATGAACACACAGGTACAGCTGGAGCAGAAGTAGACCATTCTGCCCCTCAAGCGTGCTCTGCCATTCAGTTGGATTTTTGTTATTCTGTTTATGTTTCTAATTCCACATTCTCATCTACCCTCAGTAACATTTTTCCTCCACTGTCTAATAAGAATCTATATATCTCAGCCTTAAAAATACTTAAATGACATTGCTTCAACCACCTTTTAAGGCAGAGAGTTCCCAAGTCACAAAGCTCTTGGAAGATAATTCTCCTCATCTCTGTGCTAAAAGGATGCCCCTAGGTCAGGACTGGCTCACAGGAAATGTTCTTTTCATAGCCACCTCGTCAGGAGCATTCAAGAACTTGTATGTTTCAATCAAGCCTAAAGCCATTGGAAACAAGTCTAGTTTGTCCAATCTTTCCTCATAAGACAGGTCACTTGTTTCAGAGATCAATCCAGTAAACCTCCCCTAAACCACTTTCAGTATGTTTACATCTTTTTTGAATAAGACAGTTTATGTGGAGTTTGCACGTTTTTCCCATGTCTGCGTGGGTTTCCTCTGGGTGCTCTGGTTTCCTCTCAGCCCAAAGATGTGTAGGTTTGGTGATTTGGCCATGCTAAATTGCCCATTGCGCCAAGGCATGTGCTGGCTAGGTGGATTAACCATGGGAGATGCAGAGTTACAGGGATTGAGTAGGGGTGTGGGTCTTGGTGGGATGCTTTTTGGTGGGTCACTGTGAACTCGATGGGCCAAATGGCCTGCTTCAACACTGTGGAGGTTCAGTGATTCTAAGGAGACCAAAACTGCACGCAGTTTTCGAGGTGTCATCTCTGATGCCCTGTACGACTGAAGCATAAAAGTAAGGATGTCATGTTAAATTCCTCTCATAATAAATAAATCCCATTAACCTCTTTGATTACATGCTGTATCTGCATTCTAACTTAATGTGACTCATGCATTGGAGTACATAGGCTCCGCTGCACCTTGAAAATCTGCTGTCATGGAACACTAAACATAACAGTAAGGTATGGGAATGGGCCCTTTGGCCCACCATGTCTATGCCAACCATGATGCCATTCTAAACTAATCCCATCTGTGTGCACAAGGTCTGTATCCTTATCTTCCCTGACTGTTCACGTGTCTATCTAAATGCCTCTTAAACTTTGCTGACATATCTGCTTCAATCTCCTCCCCTGACAGCGTATTCCCGGCACCCACAACCCTCTGTAAAAAGAAAAGATTTGCCTCGCATATCTCCGTTAAACTTTTTAGCCCTCTCACCTTGAATCTATGCCTTCAAGTATTTGACATTTTTGACATTTCTCCCATGGAAATAAGGGTCTGACTATCCACTCTATCCATGCCTCTCATAATTTTATATACTTCTATCAGGTTGCCCCTCAGTCTCCAACACTCTAGCAAAAACAATCCAGGTTTGTCCAACCTCTCCTTATATCTAATACGCTCCAATCCAGGCAACATTCTGATGAAGGGTCTAGGCCCGAAACGTCAAGCTTTCCTGCTCCTATGATGCTGCTTGGCCTGCTGTGTTCATCCAGCCCCACACCTTGTTATCACCATCCTGGTAAACCTCTTTTGCACACTCTCCAAAATCTCCACATCCTTCCTATAGTGGGATGACCAGAACTGCACACAATACTCCAATTGTGGCCTTCCTGAAGTCTTGTACAACTGCATCATGACTTGACAAATTTTATACTCTGTGTCCTGGCCAATGAAGGCGAGCATGCTGTACGCATATTCTCTGTTCTGTATTTAAATAATACTGTTTCTTTAGTCAAAGTAGACAAAGGGTGGGTTCTATTGGAGACTGAGAGCATAAAGCATACAAGGTTCCACTGCTTTGGACAAACAACAATAACCTTTACAATACAACGTTAGAACAATAATACAATCTACATACACATGTACAACTTATTTCTAACACTCAGAATTAACATGAAAGCTGTGGGTCCAGAATGTGATTGACCACCCTATCATGCACGTCAAAAAGCAAAAGTGATCACAACTAAAGTACTGTGTGCAATTTTAAATCCACATTATAGGAAGGATGTGATTACATTGGAGAGGACGAAGAGATTTGCCAGAATGTTGCCTGGGCTGGAGAGTTTTAATTCTGAAGAAAGATTGGATAGACTGCGGTTGCTTTACTTGGAGCAGAGGAGATTGAGAAAGAGGTCATGATTGAGATGTATAAAATTATCAGCAGCATATACAGAGTAGATGGAAAGAAACTTTTCCCCTTGAAAGAGGGATCAATGACCAGAGGGCATAGATTTAAGGTAGGTGGCAGGAGATTTCAACTGAATGTGAGGAGAAATGTTTCACTCAGAGGGTGAATCTGGAACTCTCTGCCTATAATGGGGGTAGAAACAGAAACCCTGATAATATTTAAGAAGTATTTAGATGTACACTTGTGATGCGAAGGCATACAAGGCTATGGGCCAAATTCTTGAAAGTGGGGTTATGATAGTTGCATAGTTGTTTTTGACCAGTATGTAATCGATGGACTGAAGGGCCTTTATCTGTGCTGTAGATCTCTGATACTTGATGCTGAAGTGACCAGCTTCATATTTTTCCTCAATATACTGCAATTGCCAGATTTTTGCCCACTGAGTGAACCCATCTATTTCTTCTGCAAACTATTTATATCTGCTTCACAACGTACTTTCCTACCTGTATTGATGCTGTTTGTGAATTTAGCTACCATGCCTTTGCTTGTCTCATCTGAGTCATTGATACTAATTTTAAAAGTTGAGCCTTCAGTGCAGACCCCTGCAAGTCTCCACTCATCATTTCCTGCCAATCAGACGAAGTCCCATTTGTGCATACTTTTTGTTTTCTGATAGCGATGCTAATATTGTTACTGCCTACACTATCAACTTTTATTTTCTGTAAATAACATTTTATGCTTCCGACCTTATCAAGTGCCTTGGAAAATCCAAGTACAGAATGTCTAAAGACTCCCCTTTATCCGCAGCACATGTTATGCCTTCAAAGTCAACTAAATCAGTTAAGTATGGGTTTTCCTTTGAAACCATCCCGATTTTTCTTGATCACCTTGAGTTTTTCTAAGTGCACAGCTGTAATCTCTCTAATGATTAATTCCAATACCTTCTCTATGACAGATATCAAGCTAACAGGCGTATAGTTTCCTTCTTTCTATCCCTCTCCCTTCCTTAATAGAGGGTTTATATTTGCTATTTTCCAGTCTAAAAGAAACTTTGCCAAATTGATGGAATTTTGGAAATTCAACACCAAAGCATTGATTACCTCATTATCTACCTCTTTTAACACCTAAGGAAGAAATCCATCTGGAACCAGAGACTTGTCAGTCCACAACCCCATCAGTTTATTTACTTCCACAGCCTTGTGACTGTGGTTTCACCTACTGTCTCCCACTCTCCAACATTCAACCCTCGGGACTCTTTCAAGTTCAATAATTTTAGGGCCTGAACTCTCCAATGTCCTAGCCCCCTACCCCGCACACCAGGCCTTATTATCATGTAGTCTGCCATTATACGCTACCTATTGTTAGTCCCCATTAATAGCTATTCACCCTCCTAGCCAGATCGTTATCGACTCCTTTGTCCACCTGTTCTTCTCTCTCTTTGGACTCTAATCCGACCTGTCGTTTACTCCTTACCCCCTATCTTCTACATACAAAACAACACTTTCCTAGCTACCATTAGTTCTGAGAAAGGGTCACCAGACCCAAAATGTTAATACTGATTTTTCTTCACGGACAGACTTGTTGAGCTTTTCCAGCAACTTCTGTTTTTGTTCCTGATTTACAGCATCCACAGTTCTTTCGGTTTTTAATTAGTATTTAACTCACTGCCAAATCTCTTCTAGGCATGCCCACCTTGAAGATGTTCTGCTCCTCTCTCCAACGGGATTTCCGTTCCAGTCTGTCTTCTTGACCACTGGCATTAATTTCACCATCACTCCTGGTATTTGACCAACTTTTGCTAAAACTCATTTCCACAGCCATATCCAATTCCTCAGTGGCTCAGACTCACCCCACGTAGATTCTAACTAAAGTTTTATCCCTTGTACTTTGAATCCACTCAGAATCACAGATATCTCCATGATATTCAATGTCCCACAGGCAGCTGCTCTCGCCGTATCCTGAGATCCACGCTCAGTGCCATTGTGCATCACACGCACACTCTCGACCTCTATCTCTAACAGCATTGCATCACTCTGGCTCAGGGCTGCACCACTCTGCAGTTCCACTTCATTCGCCGGGCTAACCAGAATTTTTTTCTTTTCCTTTCAGGCATCAAACCCCACAAGATGCAACAACTCAGAGATACCCAGGGCTCTCTGGAACCTTCCCTCTGATTCCATCCCCTCCCCAACCCACCTCCTGTTGGGTATTCACCATCCCAGCTACCCTTCTGCTCTCAGATGCAGAATGTTCTGTACTCAGCAAAGGTTTTAGCTTTATCCCTCTGAGACCCCATCCTAACGAATTTTGGGCACAATATGATGTCCTCTTCTGCTGTCTTTGCCTCCATGCTCATTTCTTTGGACAAGAGTCTTCTCCCTGTCCTACAGACCCCTTTACCCAGTTCCAACACTGTCCCTCCACCTGGACACCTCCCTCTGGCCTTTTACCTGCGCTCGATCTGTTCATTGAGAACTGTTGACGTGACATTGGTTAACTCAATTTCTTTGCCTCCCCCCGCCACCCAATCCAACCTATCTCCCTCCAAACTGACTGCACTCCATGCGCTTAGATCCAACCTTGACTTTGTTATTAAGCCTGCCAATAAGGGTGGTGCTGTTGTAGTCTAGTGTACTGACCGCTACATTGCAGAGGCTGAGCACCAGCTCTCAGGTACCTCCTCCTGTCTTCCCCTGGACCATGACCACGCTGTGAAACATCAGGCCATCGTATTAACTACGGTAACTGACCTCATTTCATTTGGTGATCTACCCCCTCACTACCTCCGAGCTGATGGAAGCGAGCTGTGGGAACTGCCTCCTTCCAAAAATCCACAAACAGGACCGCCCTGGCAGACCCATTGTTTCAGCCTGCTCCTACCCCACAGAACTCATTTCTTTCTACCTTGACTTGGTCATTTTTCCCCTGATCCAGTCTCTGCCACGAACTTACGTGATTTCTCTGATGCTTTATGCCAGTTTCAGAGTTTCCAGTTTGCAGGCTCCAGCTGCCTCCTCTTTATCATGCACGTGCAATCCCTTTACACGTCCATCCCCCACCAGGATGCTCTCAGGTCTCTCCGTTTCTGCCTGGAGCAAAGGCCCAAACTATCCCCGCCCACCACCACCCTTCTTTGCTTGGCCGAGCTTATCCTCAGCCTTAACAAATTCTCTTTTAACTCCTTTCATTTTCTTCAAGTCAGAGGGGTGGCCATGGGTACCTGCATGGGCCTCAGTTATGCCTGTCCCTTCGTGGGGTATCTGGAATATTCCTTGATCCAGTCCTATTCTAGCCCCCACCCATGACTCTCTCTGATATATTGATGATATCATTGGTACTGCTTCCCTGTCTCATCCGGAATTGGAAAGGTTCATTGATTTCACTTCCAATTTCCACCCTGCCCTCACTTTCACCTGGTCTATCTCTGACCCCTCCCCTCCTTTCCTTGACATCTCTATTTCCAGTTCTGGGGTTAGAGTAGCCACTAATATCTACTATAAACCAACCAACTCCCACAGTTACCTGGTCAAAACCTCCTTGCAGCCTGTTTTCTGTAAAGACTCTATTCCATTCTCTCAGTTCCTCCATCTCGGTCGCATGTGTTTGAATGAGGCCACCTTCAACAAGGGAGCCTCCACAATGTCCATCTTCTTCTTCAACTGAGGATTTCCCAGCACTGTTGTTGACAGGGCTCTCAACTGGGACCGACCCATGTCCCTGACTTCTGCCCTCACCCCCTCTCCTCCCTCCTGCAACAACAATCAGGTTCCCCTTGTCCTTACCTACCATTCCACCAGTATCCCAATCCAGACGATCATCAGGCACCATTTCCACCACCTCCAGCAAGATGCCACTGCGAGACACATTCCCCTCCTCTCCCTTGCCCTTCTTCTGCAGGGACTGTTCCTTCTGGGGCACTCTGGCCCACTCTTCCTTCACTCCCATCACCTCCCTGCAGCCCCACGCCACCTTCCCCTGCAACCACTAAAGGTGTATCACCTGCCCACTTACGTCCTCTGTCCCCAGTATCCAAGGGCCCAAAACGTACCTTCCAGGTGAAGCAGCACTTTACGTGCACTTCCCTCACGTCTACTGCATTTGCTGCTCACAATGTGGTCTCTACATTGGGAAAATGAAGCGTAGACTGGGCCACTGCTTCACAGAACATCTACATTCTGCCTGCTGAAAACCCCCTGAGTTTTACACACCACCTGTTCCCTGGCCAACATCTCTGTCTCAGGCTTGCTGCAGTGTTCCAGCAAAGCTCAGCGCAAGTTGGAAGAACAACATCTCATTTTCCACTTGGGGTCTTTGCAGCCTTCTAGACTCCATAACAAGTTCGATAATTTTAGGACCTGAAGTGTCCCATGTCCTCGCACCCCCACCCTACACACCAGGCCTTGTTATCCCATAGTCTGCTATTACACGCTACCTATTGTTAGTCACTAACAGTCCCCATTAACAGCCCTTCGCCCTCCCAGCCAGATCGTTATCAACTCATTTGTCTGTCCAGCTGTTCTTCTCTCTCTTTGGGCTCCATCCCCACCTATCGTTTACTCCTTACCCCCCACCCCCATCCTATCTTCTGCACATAAAGCCACATTTTCCCAGCTACCATCAATCCTGAGGCGGGGTCACTGGACCCGAAATGTTAAATCTGATTTTTTTCTTCTCAGGTGCTGCCAGACCAGCTAAGCTTTTCCAGCAACATCTGTTTTTGTCCCTCCCACTCTACTACCGCCTCATTTACAGCTATTTCTGAACCTTTTTTGTATATGCTCCATTGTGAAGATAGAAGCAAATTATTTGTCAATTTCATCAGCCATTTCCTTATTATCTACAAATAACTGCCCAGCTTCACTTGCTAGAGAACCAATAGTCATGTAACTTAATCATTTTCTTTTTAAATACTTATAGAAAGTCCTACTATCTGTTTTTACATTACTACCTTGCTTCCTCTCATGCTGTAATTTCTTAGTCCAGATTAAATCTTTCAGTCATTCTCTGCCAATCTTTATATTCTGACCAGCCACTTAATTTTGCGAAGAAGGGTCCTGACCCAAAATGTCAACCTTCCGGCTTCTCCAATGCTGCCTGACCTACTGTCCTCCTCCACCTCCACGCTGCGTTATCTCTGACTCCAGCATCGGCAGTTCTTACTATCTCTTTGTTATGCTGTAGCCTTGTCATTATAATGCCTAACCCATATATTACTTCAATGTGTGCTGTCAATTTGTTTTACATGCTGTTGTATCCAGGTATCAAGCCTTTAGTTTTCTTTTCTTTCTTATCTTTGCAGCATCTAGTCTTAAATGTTAATGCATTCCTAGGTTTTCTTTTCTCTCTGTCCCTACCTGTGACTCTCTGACCATCATTCTCCAGAAGATTATTTTTGTCTTACCTTTACTCTTTGATATAATACATCTTTCTACTTCCCTAGTTATGCGTTCTGCAAGAACACTAGTCCAGTGTGGTTCAGGTTTAGACTGTGCCAACAGTGCATACCCTACTTTCAGTACTTGGCAAATGACCAATGAGCCAAAATCCAATTCTCTCACACTAGTCTTCAACTAATGCATTCATTTTGAATGCCCTGTACTAATTTGTGCAGAGCTCAGATAATGATCCTGAAATTGTAACATTTTAAAGTTCTGCTTTTAAATTTAGTGCTGACAGTCCTCATACTCTTGAAGCAGAACCTCTTTCCTAGCTTTACCTATATCGTTTGTCTTCCTTTCCAGTCCTGAGCAGATATCCCAAACGCTTAAACTGGACAGACAAAACATCCGTCTGAACTCTTGAACATTGCCAATGATGACATTGCCAATCCCCCTCACTATATATTATCCCCTACTACCAAGAATTGCATTGTTTCTCCCCCTACTTGAGTAGCTTCCTATGTCGTGGTGCCATGATCAGTTTGTGCATCCACCCTACAGCACCTGCTCTCATTCAAACAGGCTGAGAGAACCTCAGAAGTATTAGACAATTGCAGAGAGTCGCACTGTTGTCTTCTGGGTCCCTATACCTGCTTCACTTGCAGTCACACATCCTATCTCTGGCTGCTGATCAAATCAGAAGACCCCGTCCTAAGTGGTGTGATTGTTGCCTGATACAAAGAATCCTTAATGTGTTGTAGTGATTGTAATTCAACCTTCAGCTTTCTGAGCCAAAGATGCTCGAACTTCAAATGTCTGTTGCCCTGGTTCACAACAGCATCCAGAAACTCCCACATGCTGCAGCTTGAACACATCACCCGTCCTGCCATCCTTAATGAATTTTAATTGTATTATTCACTTTTTTTTTGCTTCTTAGCTTTATTTTACTTTTTACATTGTTTAACCTTAAGAATAGAATAGATCTTAACAGATACTCACCGGAGAGCGAGAACCTATTTCTACAGGTTAAGAAGGATAAAACACAAAAGCAAGGAAACAAACACCATCTTTACCTCCCCACCCATCGCAGAATTCATCACTCACCAAAAACCAGCTTACACTCAATTTGCTTAACTGCTCTTGTTCCCAAGGATGACTGATAAAGCAAGAAATGACATTTCCTGATGATTCACATTTTATAAAGGCTGAAATTGAGCTATGGTGGAATGTAAAATTGACAGCAGTGATTGTCAACCATTGATACACCCACCTACTTGTCATTTCCCTTGAAGGGAAATGGAAGACTTTGGTCTTGACGGAGTTTATTTAGAGAAAGTTCTTTCTCCACATTTTTTTTGTAAGGAAGGCAGCTTAACATGGAGAGGTGGTGGAGACTTAATGCTGGGTTGTGTAAGCATACCTGTGGTAGTTCACCCCTTGTGATGGACAATGTCTTTTAGAGACAACGAGTAGAAGATAGGGTTTAAGCATCAAATTTAGGGCCAACAAATGTGATTGGTTGCTTCTCTTGCACAATGTAAATGATATGCTGGTGATATTGAGAGATGTTGGAATGGAGCCTTCACATGATTTTAGACCGTGAGGGAGAGGGGATGAAGTGCCCAACTAAATTACAGACTGTAGAGAAATCAGAGAGAACAGAGGGAAGTAGTAACAAAAACAGAAGTTGCTGGAAAAGCTCAGTTCACTTCTGAGGAAGGGTCACCAGACCCAAAACATTAACTCTGATTTTTTTTTCTTCACAGATGCTGTTAGACCTGTTGAGCTTTTACAGCATCTCTAGTTCTTTTGGTTTTTATTTAGAGAGAAATATTGCCCAGATGATACCATTGATGAAACATGGGTGGTACTGTAAGTGGGATGTAAATGGGATTGAGTGACCTTGAGCGCACAATGGTAAAAATTGGGTGCTGAGTTGTTTAGTGATGATGATACTTGTTTTTTTTTGGTAATTTGCAGGATGTGCATGTTGCCAGCGGGGCCAGCATTTATTTGCCCTGGAGAACATGGTGTGGTGAGCTGCTCCATTGAATATACAGGTCTTGGGATGAAGGTCGCCCACAACAGAAGGGAGTTGCATGATCTTGAACCAGTAACGGTGTAGGAACTGCATTTATTTCCAAGTGTGGATGATGTGTTGCCTGGAGGGGAACTTGCAGATGGTGATGTTTCCATGTATCTGCTGCCCTTGTTCTTCGAGGTGGAAGTGTTTGTAGGTTTGGAAGGTGCTGTTGAAGGAGCCTTGGTGAATGTCTGTATCTTGTAGATGGGACACCAGTGGTAGAGAGAGTCAACGTTTGTGGATGTTTCTGTTTTTATTTCTTATTGTCAACATCTGCAGTATTTGGCTTCTATTGTGAGTGTAAAATAATTTTTTTAGAGGTAAAGGACCTGGGTAAGTAACAGATATTATTTTTGCAGTCACTAAATAGCTCCAGTCATTTGAGTGTTTTGTGACTGCAGTCTTCATCCATAAGGTGAGGTTGATGACAACCCTTCAGTTCATGCTGGAAACCAGAGTTCAGTTTTACACAATAATATCCCCATTCATTTGAGGCAAGTTGCATATCTTTTCCAATACAACGATTCATGCTGGATATAAATCATGACAACGAAACAGTCATGCTGTCTCAATGTGCTTGAGATAGAATCGTGATTCAATAAATCCAAATACTAACCAGTCCTAAATTAAAATGCTTTTATCAATTTAATCTTTTCATTGCAACAATTTTTTATTCACTCGTGGGATATAGATGTTGCTGGCTAGGCCAGCAGTTATTGCCCATCCCTGGTTGCCCTTGAGAAGTGATGGTGTGCTGTCTTGTTTGAATAATTGCAGTCCATATAGGGAGACCCACAAGGCCACTAGAGAGGGAATTCCACAAATTTGATCTAGTGTCAATGAAGGAATAGTGATATATTTCCAAATCAGGATCATGAGTGGTTTAATGGGGAACTTGTAGCTAGTAGTGGGTTCTCATATCTTCTACCCTTGCTATTTTAGATTGTCATGGCCATGCTTTGGAAGGTGCCTGGGTGAACCTCTGCTGCATCTTGTAGATGGTGTACCCTTACTGAGCGGTGGAAGGAATGAATGTTTGTGGATGTGGTGTCATGCTTGGGCTTGCACTGAAATTCCCCCTGAGCACAACATTTTTGACCATTTGCTATAAAAATCTGCAGCAAATGGTTCAAAGTATTTATATGGAGAGAAACTGGACTGTACAAACCACTCCATTTAAGGCAGTGAATGTCAGGGGGTATGAAATAGCTGGAAATAGTGTTTGTGGCATGGTCTTTCAGTTACCCATTATTCCATTAAAGGGAATTGTAGTTTGTTCAAGACTGCACATTGAGCAATTTAATCTGGTACCTGAGCTAGTGTCAAAGTTGTGAACCTTTTTAAAAGATATTTTTAATCAACCTGTTCAGACATGTTGTAACACACCTCTGCAGCAGATGGGACTTGAATTCCTGTCTTCTGGCCTCCAGGTAGGGACAATCTCACTGCGTCACGTGAGCTTCATTTAAATTTTACCATTTGCCATGGAGAGATTTGTGAACCTTGAAATGCTGTGTTTGATTTCCTTCAGTCCTGAGCACCCCCCTCCAATCCATGGGAACCAAAGCAGACTCGAGTGAACCGTTGAATATCTGCCAGTGAGGTTGTAAACAAATCATATTTGGGCTCAGTTTTTTATTTTCTCTGACCACAAAGCAGGTTGTTCCAACAGATGCATGAAGGAGTAATGGTGTGAACACAGAAGCTTAAATTATTACTTTACAAAAATCATATGGTATAGATCATTCTGTTCTTTGGCAAAATAATCTTTTACCTGCTGAAAAATACTGGAGAAGAATTACACTTCCACCATGTTTTATGATATTGACCTCTCCATTTCCTTCTCAGTCCTTCCTAACCTAGCCTTCGAAAATAGGTATCCTATGAGACATTACTTATCACTGCCTGTCCTCTCTGCTCTACCATATAGATCAGAAGGTCATAGATTCAATTCCTCATCTGTGTGTAATGAACCTTTCTCAGCCAAGGTGAGATTTAAACATGCATGTCTCAGAGTTTGAGATACAGAATGAGACTGGCTTCTCTCCCTGAGCACTATGAAATTAGTGTTGGAATGTGCTATGTTTACTGCTGAGAACAGGATGAGGTCATCTATGAGGTACTGTCCTGGAGAATGGCCACTTGAGTGAGGTACCTCAGGGTTGCCAGGTTCCTTGGAGCTGCAACCTATCTTTATTTTTGGCTTCCTCCACAGTGATTAAAGCAGTACGTCAGTGCACTACCCTGTCTGAATAAGAATGTAAGAAATAACAGCAGGAGTAGGTTATTTGGCCTGTTGAACCTGGTCTGCCATTCAATACTACCGTAGCTGTATTTGACTTCAACTCAACCTTCCTGCCCACTCCCCATACCCCTTGATTCCTGAGGAACCAAAAACTGTCTATCTCTTCCTTGTATTCCATGATGGAGCATACAAGGATAGAGAATTCCAAAGATCTACAACGCTTTGAATGAAGAAATATCTCTCCATCTCAGTCCTAAATGATTAGATCCTTAACCCAGGACTCTTCTCCTGGTGGTATTGAGTCCCTGACTGTGGAAACAATCTCATAATCCAAAGTAAAACATGGATTGTTGAGGCTGAAGATGTGAAACAAAAATAGATATTGCTAGGGAAACTCAACACGTTTGGCAGCATCAGTGGAAAGAAGTGTTCTGAAGAAGGGTCACTAGTCTCAAAATGTTAACTCTACTTTCTCTTCAGAGATGCTGTCAGACCTGCTGGGTTTCTCTACCAATTGCTATTTTAGTTTCAGAACCTTATAGTCAGCCCTGTAAATTTCCTTCAGAGTCGAGAGCTGGATGAACACAGCAGGCCAAGCAGCATCATAGGAGCAGGAAGGCTGACGTTTTGGGCCTAGAATTCTGATGAAGGGTCTAGGCCCGAAACGTCAGCCTTCCTGCTCCTATGATGCTGCTTGGCCTGCTGTGTTCATCCAGCTCTACACCTTGTTATCTCGGATTCTCCAGCATCTGCAGTCCCTATTATCTCTCCCTTCAGAGTCTTGTGTGTTTCAATGAAGTCGCCCTTTGTGTTTCTATACCCCAGACAAAAAGATCCAATTTACACAGCCTTCCATCAGTAATCCTTGGGATGCAAGGGTTGTTCTATCTAGCGAACCTTGCTGTACTGCCTCCATTGCAACCATATCTATCCTTAAATATGGAGACCAAAAAAGTGTGGGCAGTATTCCAGTTGTGGAATCACCAAAGCTCTATAAAATTGTAGCAAGTCTTCTTTTCAACCTCTTTGTGTCCTCTTGGCAGCTTACATCAGCACCTAGTTTATATCTGCAAATTTTGAGACATTACCCTCTTATTCTTCATGTGAGTCTTATATATGTAGATTGTAAATAGTTGTGGCCCCGGCATTGATCACTGTGCACTTCCCTCATCACAGCCTAACTTGACAATGTCGTATTTATCCCAACTTTCTTCTTCTTGACCGTTAACTAATTTTCTTTCCATGCTGATGTTTTACTCCAAATCAGAGAGTCTTTACCTTCTGTACTTAAATTCCATCCAGCATCTCATGGATTGTCTTTTGAAGCCTAATATGCTATATTTACTGGTTCTTCTTTATCTCCACTGTGTTACATCCTCAAAAAAAAAGTGAATTTTGCAAACTTAATTTTGATGCTGAAGATGTGAAACAAAAATAGATATTGCTAGAGAAACTCAACACGTTTGGCAGCATCAGTGGAAAGAAGTTTCATATAATCATGTTGACTTTGTTTTGTCATACTGTGATTTTCTAAGTGCACTGCCTAAAACCTCCTGAATAGGTGGTTCCAGTACTTCCTGATGACAGATGTCAGACTAACTGACCTGCAGTTCTGTATTTTCTTTGTCTTACTGATAACAGAGGGATTCAATGATTAAAATGCTATTGAAAGTCATTGTCTGGCACTTGTATGGTGCAAATATTGTTTTCCTACATATTAGCTCAAGCCTGGATATTGTCCAGATCATGCTGCAATTGGACATAGACTGCTTCTATATCTGAGGGGGTGATAAATGATGCTGAACCTGTTGCATCAGCAAATACCTTAGTTTTGACTTTATGATGGAGGGAAGGTCATTGATGACGCAGCTGAAAATGGCTGGGCCTTTGACCACTATGTGAGGAACTCCTGCAGAGATGTCCTGGAGCTGAGATAATTGATCTCGAACAAGTGACAGCCATCAGCCAAGGGTGCGGTGCGCACAGTGGTAATCAGTATCAGGTTTGGTTGCTGATATTTAACCTGATGTCATGAAATTTCATGGGGTCTGGTGACAAATGTTGAGGATACCAAAGGCAACTCTTTACCAACTGCATGCCAATATGCCATCCTTACTGCTCGATCTGTCCTGCCTGTGGGATAGAATGATGTTTAGATCATTGTCTGTAAGGTATGATGACATGAATATTACTGTGTTGAGCTGATACTTGACTTGTCTGGGGACCAATTTCCAATTTTGGTGCAAGTGCCAAATGCTAAAAAGGAACACTTTGCAGATACATAAAGGCTGTCTTTACCGCTGTTGTTTCCAGTATCTAGGTTGATGCCAGGTTGTCCATGTGAATTAATTATTTCTTTAGACTATGTAGAAGTTTAAAGCAACTGAGTGACTTGCTAGCCATTTCAGGCAGCATTAGTGAACCAGATGTATTTTTCTCATAATCAGCAGTGGTTACATGGTTGCTCCTAGGCTAGCTTACTGAATTCAAATTTCACCATCTGTTATAGTGGGATTCAAACCAATGTCCCCAGATCAGTAGCCTGAGTTTCTGGATCACTGGTTCAGTGACTTCACCACTACACACCAACTCACTGTAGCCTCTCCAGTGCTTGTTCCCTGATGGTATTAAGTGCCTAATTTCTCCAGTCCTCCATAATGTTACTGTCTATTTCCGGCATGAAACTTGTGTCTTCCCTTGAAGACACATACAAACTGTTTGTTGAGTAATTTTGCCGTTTCTTCATTTCCCTTAATAGTTTCTCCTGTCTCAGCATCTAGGGGACCAATATTGGGAAGGCGATGGCTTTGTGGTATTATTGCTAGACAGTTGATCCAGGAACCCAGATAATGTTGTGGGTCCAGGTTGGAATCCCGCCGTGGCAGATAGTGGAATTCGAATTCAATAATTTTAAAAAAAGTCTGGAGTTAAGAATCTACTGATGACCATGAAATCAATGTCGATTGTTGGAAAAACCCATCTGGTTCACTAATGTCCTCCAGGGAAGGAAATCTGCCATCCTCACCTGGTCTGGCTTAAATGCAACTGCAGACCCATGGCAATGTGGTTGACTCTCAATTGACTTTTGAAATAGCCTAACAAGCCTCTCGTTGTACCAATCACTAAGAAGTCTCAAAGAAATAAAATAGGACGGATCACCTGGCATCGACCTCGGCACCAGAAAAGACAATGGCAGAAACAGCCTTTTCGACCATGCAAAGTCCTCCTCAGTAACATCTGGGGGCTAGTGCGAAAATTGGGAGAGCTGTCTCACAGACTAGTCAAGCAACAGCTTGACATAATCATACTCACGGAATCATACCTTACAGATCATATGCCAGACAAGACCACCACCATCCCTCGATATGTCCTGTCTCACAGGCAGGACAGACCCAGCAGACGTGGCAGCACAGTGGTATACAGTCAGGAGGGAGTTTCCCTGGGAGTCCTCAACATTGACTCTGGACCCCATGATGTCTCATGGCTTCAGGTTGAACAAGGGCAAGGAAATTTCCTGCTGATTACCACATACCATCCTGCCTCAGCTGATGAATCGGTACTCCTCCATGTTGAACAACACTTAAAGGAAGCACAGGATGACGAGCAAAAAATGTACTCTGGGTGGGGGATTTCAATGACCACCACCAAGAGAGGCTTGGCAGCAGTACTACTGATTGAGCTGATCGGGTCCTAAAGGACATAGCTGCTAGACTGGGTCTGCGACAGGTGGTGAGGGAACCAACAAGCGGGAAAACATATTTGACCTCATTCTTACTAATCTGCCAGCTGCAGATGCATCTGTCCATGACAGTACTGGTAAGAGTGACCACCACACAATCCTTGTGGAGACGAAGTCCTGCCTTCACATTGAGAATAACTGTCATCATGTTGTGTGGTACTATCACAGTACTAAATGGGACACAATTTGAACAGATCCAGCAACTCAAGATTGGGTCATACATGAGGTGCTGTGGGCCATCAACAGCGGGAGAACTGCACTTCAGCACAAACCTCATGGCCCGGCATATCCCACTCAACAATTACTGTCAAGCCAGGGGATCAACCCTGGTTCAATGGAGAGTGCAGGAGGGCATAGCAGGAGCAGCACAGGGCGTACCTGAAGATGAGGTGTCAACCTGGTGAAACTATTGAACAAGACTACTTGCATGCCAAGCAACATAAGCAGCAAGTGATCATCAGGGCTAAGTGATCCCACAACCAACGGAACAGGTCTAAGCTCTGCAGCCCTGCCACATCCAGCCGTGAATGGTGGTGGACAATTAAGCAACTCACTGGAGAAGGACGCTCCACAAATATCCCCATCCTGAATGATGAAAGAGCCCAGCACATCAGTGCAAAAGATAAGGCTGAAGTATTTGCAGCAATCTTCAGCCAGAAGTGCCGAGTGGATGATCCATCTCATCCACCTCTGGCGGCCCCCAGTATTCCAGATACCAGTCTTCAGCCAATTCGGTTCACTCCACGTGATATCAAGAAATGGTTAGAGACACTGGATTCTGTAAAGGCTACGGGTCCTGAAAACATTCTGGCAATAGCCCTGAAGATTTGTGCTGCAAAACTTGCCGCTCCCCTAGACAAGCACTTCCAGTATAGTTACCCACTGGTATCTACCCAACAATGTGGAAAATTGCCCAAGTATGTCCTGTATATAAAAAGCAGGACCGATCCAACCCAGCCAATTACTGCTCCATCAGTCTACTCTTGATCATCAGTAAAGTGATGGAAGGTGTCATCAACAGTTGTATCAAGCGGCACTTGCTCAGCAATAACCTGCTTAGTGACGCCCAGTTTAGGTTCCACCAGGACCACTCAGCTCCTGACCTCTTACAGCCTTGCTTCAAACATGGACAAAAGAGCTGAATTCCAGAGGTGAGGTGAGGTGACAGTGACAGCCAAGTGTGGCATCAAGGAGCCCTAGCAAAACTGGAATCAGTGGGTATCGAGGCAAACTGTCCAATGGTTAGAGTCATACCTGACACACAGGAAGATGATCGTGGTTGTGGGAGTTCAGTCATCTCAGCTCTAGGATATCTCTGCAGGAGTTCCTCAGGTTAGTGTCCTAGGCCCAACCTTCTTTAGCTGTTTCATCAATGACCTTCCCTCTATCATAGGATCCGAAGTGTGGATGTTTGCCGATTTGCCGAAGTTTGGATGATTGTACAATGTTCAGCACCATTCGCGACTCCTCAGATACTGAAGCGGTCTGTGTCCAAATGTAACAAGATCTGGACAATATCTAGACTCGGGTTGACAAGTGGCAAGCAACATTCGTTCCACATAAATGCCAGGCTATGACCATCACCAATAAGAGACAATCTAACCACCGCCCCTTGACATTTAATGGTGTTACCATCGCTGAATACCCTGGGATCAAAATCATGAGAGTCATTTTTGTTCAGAAACTCAGCTGGACTCACCATGTGAATGCAGTGGCTACAAGAGCAGGTCAGAGACTAGGAATATTGCACCAAGTAACTCAACTCCTGATTCCCGGAAGCTTAACCACCGTCTACAAGGCACAAGGCAGGTGTGTGATGGCATACTCCCCACTCGCTTGGATGTATGCAGCCCTAACAATACTCAAAGCTTGATACAATTCAGGACAAGGCAGCCCTCTTGATTGGCACTGCATCCACAAGCATCTACTCTCTCCATCACCAACACTCAGTAGCAGCAATGTTTACTGTCTACAAGACGTACTGCATAAATTCACCAAAGATCCTCAGACAGCACTTTCCAAACCCACAACCACTTCCATCTAGAAGGTCAAGAGCAGCAGATAAATGGGAACACCACCAAATTCAAGTTGCCCTCCTAGCTATTCACCATTCTTACTTGGAAATATATCGCTCTTTCTTCACTGTCACTGGGTTAAAATCCTGGAATTCCCTCCCTAATGGTATTGTGGGTCAACCCACAGCAAATGGACTGCAATAGTTCAAAAAGGCAGCTCACCACCACCTTCTCAAGGGTAACTAGGGACCAGCAATAAATGCTGGCCCAGCCAGTGATGCCCACATCCCACAAAGTGAATAAATGAAAATGTTTACTACAGCTGTTTTTAATACTTTTAAAAGGTCTCACAACCTGTTTTTATGTTCTTAGATTGCTTATTCATATTTGCCTCTTTTAATTAAGTTTATGCAGGAACTTTACTAGTTTGCAAACACTCCAAATCTGCACATTGCAAAGAATAATGGTCAGTCTAAAATGCTTCCATTTTAATCTAATATGATCCTTAACTTCCTTAATAAACCTCTCAAGTTGGATCTTGCTTGCTGAATTTTTTGTTTTGTAATGGAATATATTTTTGTAAAACCAGTTGGATTGTTTACCAGCATATTGTTTATCATTCAATTAATAGCCAGTTCTGCACTTATATCTGTGAAATTGGCTTTATGTAAATACGAGGTTCTGTTTGAAACTCTCATTTATCATTCTTACTCTTAATATGACTTGTTCACTTATATTAAGATCACTGTTTCCCAGCATATAATTTAGTGCATGATTAATAATTAACTCTGCTTCATTCCATGCTAGATATAAAATAGCCTTCTCCCTAGTTGTTTTCAAAGTGTATTACTCCAGGGAATTGCCACAAAAGCATTCTACAAATTCATCTTGCAGATCGCTTTGTCCAATTTAGTTGGGTCCTGTCATTTTAAAATTAAAGTCACCTTTAATGATTACATTTCCCTTCTTCAATGAGCTCTTATTTAGTGTTCTGTCCAATAGTGTAACTACTGCTTGGGAGCCTATAACTGGCTCTCACTAGTAGTTTACGACTCCTGTTATTCCCAACCTGTACCTAAACAGATTCTACTTCCTGATCCTCCGAGTCAGGTTACTTTCTGGCCAATATCCTTACATCACCCTTTACAATCAGAAACACCCCTTCTTCTTTTCCATTCTGCCTCTCTTTTTGAAATGTTACCTACCTTAGAAAATATACATAACTTGGTCTCCTTCTAGCCAAGACTCTGTCATGGCAGTTAGATCAAAACCATTTATCTCTTTGTGCCACTGGTTCATCTATCTATTTCACATGTTTTTATCACTTTCCTTGTGTGAACTTTACATGCTGGTACATTTTAACTGTTAGACTCTGTTCTTTCCCATCCCACTCTGCTCTCCTCTTTCCACATTGCTGTACGTTTAATGTTTCAGGTCAAGAATGATGGCTGGACCTGAAACTTTAACTCTTTTTTTCTCCTCAAATGTGCCAGAGTTTTTCCAGCAATTTCTGTTCTTGTTTCTGATTTCCAACATCCACAGTTTTTGTTTAGCTGTACTGTTCTGTTCTGTGGACAATTCTCTTTGAATTTCTAATTTTCCCTTTATCCAAATGCTCTGCCTTCCACTCCTTGCCTGTCTCTAGGCACAAGGAGGTATTTTTAATACCCAGTATGGAACGCAACCTGTGAAACGCTCAACCTCAGCCTGTGGGAAGATGGCTGTTAGCTGTCTAGAGGTCACACAGTCTGCAGATCCTGTTCCACAATTAAATCCAATCAAATCAATTCAAATTTTTAATTCAGATATTAAATTCTCACCACCTTGCTTCACTGAAAGGTTACTCAAATGTATCGGCGTTCTATATAATACATCAGAAATCGAGGTGGTGAAGGATCCCACATGTACACATCTTAATAAACATTTAATTTCAGAGATACACGTCACTTACATCCCTTTTCTAACTCAACAATTATAGTTTTAAGTCTATTCCTATTTAAGGGGCACAGTTGAATTCCAGTTAATGCTCGTTCTCTACATATAATTACAGGTAATTACAGTTGATTACATGCAAGTGAGCTTCTGCTTGATACTGTCTGTTTCCCATACTTGTGGCAACCAGAAAATTCCCAGAATTTGTGCTTTTCTTAACCATCCAGGTAGATTATGGCTGATCAGTCCCTTAACTCCATTTCACATTTTGGTTCCATATTCCTCAGTTGCATTGCTGAACAAAAGAGTGCTTTGATGGAATAAAAACCGAAAGAACTGCGGATGCTGTAAATTAGGAACAAAAACAGAAATTACTGGAAAAGCTCAGCAGGTCTGGCAGCATCTGTGAAGAAAAATCAGAGTTAATGTTTCAGGTCCAGTGACCCTTCTTTGGAACTGGTTTGATAGAATAGTTAGTTTTCTCCTGTCTTGCTTGTATGTTTATACATCTGAATCAGGAGAGTTAAAATTGAAAAAGAGAAACAAAGAGTTAAATCTCCTGATCTTGTGGCCATTCCTGAATTGTCCATTAAAGCTGGTCAGTTCAATTACTGCTTTATGACATTTTGCAGAGAGTTTATTTTCCTATATTTGCACAACTGTGCTAACAGCAGAGAAGTGTGGGTATATATGTGTCACCAAGGATCCAAGCAATCAACAAGGATACAAAAACTTGCATTCTTGATCCAGTGGAGCCAGCGTTGCTCAAAACTTTGGAATGCTGCACTTGTCTGTCTTCTGTACATTTCTCATGTTCTTGGTTGACAAGAAATTCTCCCAAAGTGTGGTTATTAACCTCAATAACTGATCAACTTAAAAACTGCTGATTGTGAGGAGTGTGCTGAAAGTCCAATAAGAATACATAGAAAAGTTTATGTTTTTCTTTTAAATTGCTGTTCTTCTTTGCTTGATGCCTATTATGCTTACTTATTGTATGGGCGCATGTTTTTTGATTGGTGTAGAAAATGGCTCTAGCTGCTTGATTTATGACCCATATGGAACAGTGTTGAAATACCAACCAGCTGCTGTCAGTGGTCTCGAAACAAGGCTTTTCCCTAGTTCAGGCTCGGGAGTACCTAATTAAATAGCTGAGATGCTGTTCTGTCTGCACTTCCGTGAAATGCTTCATGGAATTTTGGGGTGTTTAAGCGTTAAGAGATGGATTTGTCTAATTGGATATGAATGCGGATTGCTGTTAAGCTATGGGCTGCATAGCTTTTTTGAGTAGTTTTGCGGATTTTGCTTCTTTTAATTGGGCAATGCTGTTAAAAGTGTCCAGTTGCTTCCTGTACAACAGTGAGAGAAAATCCGAGCCAAATCCACTGTCAAGCTTCTCTTTCACACTTTGTGATGGCTGGCTGCAGAGCGGCAGGAGCCTAGCAGTTAAGGTTCCCAGCTTCCCTCAATCACTGGCTGAAATCTGCAGTTTCATTTGAGTGTTTATTCCAGTGACTGTTTTTCAGGAAGAAGTCTGACCTCAATTGACAGACTGAAATGTCATCCCTTTTAGAGGGTGAAACGATCTTCTGTTACTAATATGAAATGAGCTAGCAAATTAAAAACATTAACTTGTTCATGTTTTGTCAGGACTGTGTATTAATGAATGTAGTCTCGTCATCAGCAGAGAAAGACTATGGGATCACAACATATTATTATTTTCAAATTCCCTTCATTGTGTTGTGGCATTGTTCCCATTATTTCTACAGGAATTTTTGTTCCCTTTTAATGTTTCCTTGTTTCCACTAATAATCTTTGGAGAAGCAGCAAGCAGAAACCCAATGTTTTGTCACAAAGGAGAGAGTTTTAGAGAGCAAGTTAACCAGGACCACCCTTATGCAAGAAGACTACGAGCTTTTACCTTGACCAGATGGCATGGGGTGAAAAGGGAAATGGATTCAGTTGGGGCATAATGCTCAGAATAGCAGCAAAATTCTGAAATAGCAAAGTTTTATTGTTTTGAGTAGGAATGTTAGGCCTTGAAATGCCATTCTCTGATGGCCTTTATTGATTGTGGAAAATGTTTTGCAGCAAATGGGGAGATTGATATTGAAGTTTTACAGTGAGTGGACAAAGCCTCAATGTAGGCAATGCTGTTGCAAATGTGCTTCATATTTAAAATTTCTTAGAGACTTCAATTTTGAAGGGTGGTGGAGAAATGGATTTATTTACTGTTTTGCGGAAATGCTTGGGATGGTTTCTTTGAAAGAGTTACTGGGCATCAGAGATTGTTTGTTTTTTCTTTCAACAAGTCTTTCTAGAATTTTGTATGTCCAGTGGTAACTGCTGTAGACTGCAGGGAGTACTGGGACTAGAATGACGGTACACATCTCCAACCTAAGTCATTAACAAAAGACAGAACCTCCAACAGTGCAGCTCTGCTTTGATATCAAATTGAAGGGCATACTACTGTGTACTCTCGTATCTGAAACATGATTTGAATCCATAACCTTCTTTGCCTTTACAGGCAAAGAGCTAACATTGAGTCAACACTGACAGAATCAGAGGCAAAGACATCTAACACAGGTGGCAAGGTCAGCTTGGTATTTTCAAAACAGAAGTTTTGTGAATGCAGTCGTCCTAAACAAGGCTCTTAGAGAGTTTTGTGAGTTTTTTTCAGATAATGGAAAGAGACCTAATGATGCTTGGAAGTGTTGTGGATTTATTGTTTTATGTTAATAGAAGAAGATCAGTTGTGCTGAATGGATTATGTGATTAAAACTGTTGCTGTGTGTTCACTTGCTGCAAATTACTTAATAATTCAACTGCAGCCTCATCTTACCAAGTGGTTTTTAAGTTTTACTTCCACTGAAGCACAGAGGCCAAAAGCTTGAATATCCAGTTCAAATTGCAAAATATATCATTGTTCCAACCAGGGTTACAGTCTAGTATAATTAGATATTGAACGCTCTGCAAGAGGATCACCATGGCTGTTCCTGAAAGTTTAGAGTTCTGTCTTGAATACAATAACAGTGTTATTTCTGTTCTTAAACTTGGGTTATCCATACCTTGGGTCTCTGCCCAATGTATTGTTTCCACTGAAATGATAGAAACGTGGAAAGGTAGAAAATAGGAGCCAAGAGTAGGCCACGCAATGTGACCATGGCTGTTTGTGCTTTCTCCCCATACCCTTTGATCCCTTTAACCCCAAGAACTACATGTAACTCCTTCTTGAAAACACTCAATGTTTAGGCATCGACTACTTTCAGTGGCAAAGAATTTGACAGGCTCACCTCTTTGGATGAAGAAATTTCGTGTCACCTCAGTCCTAAACAGCTTAACCTGTATCCTTAGACCGTGACCCCCGATTATGGGCTCTCCAGTTATTAGGAATGTCCTTCCTGTGCTCACCCTGGCTAGTCTTGTGAGAATTTTATAGGTTTCTATGATATCCCCCTTGCCCCCCCCCCCCCCCCCCCCGATTCTTCTAAACTCCAGTAAATCTAGTCTAGCTTCAGACATCAGTCTTCCATCCCAGGAATCAGTCAAGTAAATATTTTAATGCACGTCCTCCATAGCCAGAACGTCCCTACTCCAATAAGGAGACCAAAACTGCATACGCACTGCAGTATTGTCTCACCAAGGCCCTGTATGATTACAGCAAAACACCCCTGCTCCATTACTCAAATCCTCTCACTCTGACGGTCAACACACTCTTTGCCTTCTTCACCACGTGCTGCATCTGCATGCTTCCTTTCAGCAATTGATATACAACAACACCAAGGTCTTGTTGCATCTTCCCCTTTTCCAATCTGTCACCATTCTGATAATAATCTGCCTTTTTTTGCTACCAAAGTGGATAATGTCTCATTTATGCACAGTATATGTTATCAGCCATGCACTTGCCTACTCACTCAACTTGCCCAAATCACGCTGAAGCATCTTTGCATCCTCAACACAGTTCATCAACCTGCCCAGCTTTGCGTTGTGTGCAAACTCAGATATTACCATTAATTAGTCTATTTAAATCATTAGTACATATTGTGAATATCTGGGGTCCAAGATTGATCCCTACAGTAACCTACTGATCACTGACTGCAGTCGGAAAAAGACCCATTTATCCCTACCCCTTGTTTCCTGTCTCCCAACCAGTTCTCTGTTCATGTTAGTGTACCATCCCCAATACCATGTGATTTGACTTTAAATACTATGCTCTTATGTGAATCCTTATCGAAAATCTTCTGAAAATCTAAGTAAATCACATCCACTGGCTTCTGGTCACCAACTCTATCGGTTACACCACAGCATGATTCCCCTTTCATATATCCATGCTGATTCTGTCCAATCCTGTCATGCTTTTCCAAATACCCTGTTAGTAAATCATATAATGGACTCTAGCATTTACCCTGCTATTGATATCAGGCTAACTGGCCTATAATTCTTTTTCTCTCTCTGCATCCTTTTTTAAATAGCAGAGTTACATTAGTTACCCTCAAGTCCCTAGGAACTGTTTCATATTCTGCATCATCTTGAAAGATGATCACCAATGCAAACCCTATTTATAGAGCCATTTCCTTAAGTACTCTGGTAGGTAGATTATGTGGAGATCTAGTAGCCATTCATCCCATCAATTTCCTCAAAGCCATTTCTTCACTAATACTGATTTTCCTCTGTGAGACCCTGTGATTCTTAACATTATTGAAATGTTTTTTGTGTCATCCTTTGTGAAGACATAACCAAAGTTTGTATTTAATTGGAATGCCATCTCTTTGTTCTCCATTATGATTTCCCCTGTTTCTGATGTAAAGAACCTACATGTGACTTCACTGAGATAATAGGTACTGCAGATGCTGGAGAATCCGAGATAACAAGGTGTGGAGCTGGGTGAACACAGCAGGCCAAGCAGCATCATAGGAGCAGGAAAGCTTGACGTTTCGGGCCTAGAACCTTCACCAGAAAAATCTTCTTTTTCTCTTCATGTAACTACAGGAGCTTTTACAATCAATTTGTATGTTCCCCACAAGCCGAAGCTTGTACTGTATTTTCACCCTCTTAATCAGATCTTTTACCCTCCTTGCTGAAGTCTAAATTGCCCCCAGTCCTCCAGCTGCTGTTTGTTTTGGCCAATTTGTATGCCTCTTTCTTGGATCTGCTACTATCCTTAATTTTACTTGTTAGCTATGGTAACTAACCTCCGCCTCCTTCTCAGCGCTCCTTTCTTCAGGCAGGATTCCCTGCCTCATTCTACTGATCCCTTCACCTGCCTCCAGTATTCACCCTCCACTTGGACCCCTTCCCCTGGCTCTTACCTGCCCTCAATCTCTTCATTGAAAACTGCTGGTGTGGCGTTAGCCATCTTTGCTCCTCTCACCTACTCTAACCTGTCCCCTTCTGAAATTGCTGCACTTCACTCTCTTAGGTCCAACCCTAACTTTGTTATCAAATTGGCTGACTAAGGTGGTGGCTGTTGCAATCTGGTGCACTGACCTTTACCTTGCAGAGGCTCAATGCCAGCTCTCAAATACTTCTTCCCACCACCCCCCGGGCCATTACGCCACATCCGAAAATCAAACAATTGTTGTCAGGACTATCACTGACCTCATCCTCCAGAGATCTCCCCTCCACTGCCTCGAACCTGGTAGTCTCCCAACCCTGAACAGCCTGCTTCCACCTCCTTCCCAAAACCAGACTGCCCCTGTAGGCCCATCGTATCAGCCTGCTCCTGCCCCACCGAGCTCATTTCCTCCTTCTTGACCCCATCCTCTTTCCATTTGTCCAGACCCTGTCTACCCACATTTGTGATTCCTCTGCTCTCCACCATATTGAAAATTTCTAGTTCCCTGGCCCTAACTGCCTGCTGTTGGCCATAGATGTCCAATCTCTTTACACCTCCATTCCCCAACAAAATGGTCTGAGAGCTTTCAGCTTCTTCCTTGACCAGAAGTCTGAACAATCCCCATTCACCACCACTGTCCTCTACCTGACTGAACGTGTTCTGTCAGTGAACAATTTCTTCTTTAATTCATCTCACTTCTGCCAAGTCAAAGGAGTGGCTATGGGCACCCACATGGGTCCCACTTATGCCTACCTGTTTATGGGGTATGTGCAACAATCCTTGTTCCAGTCTTACGCTGGCCCCCTCCCACAAGTCTTTTCTGTAGCACAGCAACGACTGCTTTGGTGCTGCTTGATGCTCCCCCCAGAACCTTGAAAAATTTGTTCATTTTTGCCTCCAATTTCCTTCCCTCTATAACTTTCATATCGCCCGTTAGCGACACTTTCTTTCCTTTCCTTGATCCCTGTCTCCATTTCAGGGAATAAACTATCCACTGCCATCTACTACAAAGCCACTGACTCCCATAGCTACCTTCACTACAGTTCTTCCCACTCCATGTCCTGCAAGGATTCCATCCCATTCTCCAAGTTCCTTCACCTACGTCACTTCTGTTCAGATGATGCCACCTTCCAAAACAGCACTGCTGACATGGCTTGCTTCTTCCATAACTGTGGTTTCCCACCCACTGTGGTTGACAGGGCTTTCAACCACATCCAACCAATCACCTGTGTTTCCGCCCTTGCCCCTTCCCATCACTCATAGCAGTGCGATTGGCTTCCCCTTGTCCTCACTTTTCATCTCACCAGCCTCTACATTCAAAGGATCACTCTCCACCATTTCAGACAATTTCAAGAATACCACCACCAAATGCATCCTCCTCTCACTCCCCTGTCTGTATTTCTCTTCCTGGATCATTCCCTCCAGGACACCATAGTCCAGTCTACAACCACCAACACCACCCACCCCGTCCCCCCACACATACACACAGCATCTTCCCATGTAACTGCAGAAGGTGCAACACCTGCCCCTTTACCTCCTCTCTGCTCACCATCCAAGGGCCTAAACAGTCTTTCCAGGTGAAGCAGCATTTCACCTGTACCTCCTCCAATCTTGTGTATTGTATTCGTTGCACCTGATGTGACCTACTCCAAATTGGAAAAATCAAATGCAGACTGGGTGATTGTTTTGCAGAACACCTCCATTCTGTGTGCAAGCATGACCCTGACCTTCCGGTAGCTGGTCATTATAACACAGCATCCTGCTTGCATGCCCACGTGTCTGTCCTCAGCATCCTGTAGTGTTCCAGTGAATCACCGCAAAGTGTAGGAACACCATCTCATCTTCAGACTAGGCACTTTACAGCCTTCTGGACTTAATAACTATTGAGTTCAACACCTTCAAATTGTGAACCAGCTCCTATTTCTTCCCTTCCTGTTAGCTTGTTACATTCTGTTATCATGTCCTCTCCCCCCTCCACCCATCCCAGTGGGGCTGTCTGTCCTTTCAAGTCTGGCAGTTAGACACACCATTGTTCTGCCATTCTCACATTCTGATCACTTAATCTGAAGTACCAACATCTTTTCTCCACCAGCACCCTACACCCACTACTCCCTCCCCCAAACTATAGCATAAATGCTGACCCCTTCACATTTCAGACCTGCTGTGATCTGCGGTGGTTGTTGTTTACAACACAGATTCCAGCATCTGCAGTAATTTGCTCCTACCTATGGTAGCTTTCCTGTTTTATTTTGTGCTGGATAGCGGTGAACAATTGTGAACAATTTGCCGTTGCCTATCCAATGTCATTCTTTAAGTAACATTCCCCATATTATCATTGCCAGCTGATGCTTCAGTTATAGTTTCCTTTATTTTGATTCAGCACCCAAGTCTCAGAATAATCAACATCAATCTTTGTCTTAATGCAGCATTCTGTTATAATATTGCTACTGAAATAACTCAGAAGCCTATCTGGAAAGGAACATCATTTATTGTTGAACACCAAAATAGAGCCACTACTCGTGATGTGCAAAGGTTAATCCCAGCCTGGGGAAAACGGTTCTGTAGACTCATCCCTAGCTCTACTTTGTAGATATTTTCTCATCAGCCTGTTCAGAGATGTTGTGACACACCTCAGGAACATGTGGGACTTGAAACTGGGCTTCTTGGTTCAAAGGTAGGGACCATACCTTTGCACCACAAGCCATTGGTCTGCTTTTTTTTGTCATATCCAGAAGTACTATCACCCACAACTAATGGCTTTCCCACCATCAAATCACTGTGATTGGGTCTGCTTTATGGATGTTTTCTAATCAATCTGTTTTGGGTCTGCATTTTTAAAAATTTTCTTATCAACCTATTCAGAGTTGCTATCACGCAGATCTGCAGGAGGTGGAACTTGAACCTAGGCCACCACGGTCCAGACATAGGGACACTATACCACTTTTTTTTAATACCCAGAAGTGTCATCTCACACAACTTTCCCACCACCAATCGCTGGCTTTTTTGTTTTGTTTTAAATGTACGAACCACCATCAGTAATCACCCTTGTAATCAATCAAATATTTAAGAGCAAAGCCCTTTATGGGTAATGTGAACCATCAAAAGTGAAATAGGGGCAAGGCGAGCTGGAAGGGGCTAAATCAAATGGAGTTGGAGGGAGAAATTAAAGCACTGTAGACCCTGCAGTGCCCATATCTCTCTAAAGGCATCGAGATCATTGATGGGACACTGTGTGCTCCCTCTCCAATGGCACCCAGGCATGAACTTAAGTTGAAAGAGACCACCATAGTTCATATATTTTGTTTTACCACTCTATAAAAGGCTCAGGTAATGAGTTAAATTTAGGCAGGCTATTGCCTGTTACCAAGGGAACTTATACTCAACGAGCTTCATGAGGACATTAATTAGTGAATTCCCGTGGGCCTTGTAGGAGTCATCATAGTCCCAATTGATTCCCAATTTTCTTTTATTCATTCACCGGATATGGGCTTAACTGGCTAGGCCAACTTTTATTGCCTATCCCTAATTGCCAACAGGGCAGTTAAGTTTCAACCACATGGCTAGGGATCTGGAGTCACATCTAGGCCAGACCAGGTAAGGATTGCAAACATTAGTATGCCAGATGAGTTCCAACTGTCCACAATGGATTCATGGTCATCATTAGACTTCTAGTTCCAGATTGCTATTGAATTCACATTCCACCATCTGCTGTGGCAGGATTTGAATCCAGGTCCCCAGAACATTACCTGGGCCTCTGGATTAACAATCTAGTGATAATACCATTAGATCATCACCTCCTTTTTTTCTTGCACAATACCCAGTCTAGAGTGGCTTGTCCTATAGTTGGTTCCTCAATATGTTGATCTAGAAAACCATCTTATACACACTCCAGGAGTTATTCCAAAATGGCATTGTTACAGACTTGGTTTTCCCAATACAGATTAAAGTTGCTCATGATTATATCTATCTGTATTACCTGCATCTCTAATTACCATTTCCACAACAGTTTGAGGGTCTATATACAAACCCCACTCTTGTTTTCTGTCCCTTGGTGTTTCAAAGTTCTACCCATTACAGATTCCACTTCAGGAGCTAATAATCCTTTCTCACTGTTGTGTTAATGTTGACTTTAACCATCAGGGTACCCCATCTCCTTTTCCTCTTTATCTGCCCCTCCCAAAACTGAATACCCCTGGATATTCAGTTCCCATCTGTGGTCACCCTGCAGCCACATCTCCGTTATCCTTACTATATCATATCCATTCATATCTATTTGCATGACCAGTTCATCAACTTTATTGCAAATGTTCCACGCATTAAAACACAAACCTTAGTTTGTCTTTTTAACATTTTTAGTTCCATTCACATTATTTTGCACTGTGGCCTTGTTTGATTATTGCCCTTAAATTACCTGCCTATCACTTTTTTTATTTCTCCATCTTCAGTTGTTTTCCCTCATTTCCCTGTGTTCTGTCTGCCTGTAAATGTTCACATCTCTCTGTCATTTTAGTTTAAACTCTTCCCGACTGCACTAGTCAACCCACCACCTAAGCGGGGTTCCAGTCCTGTCCAGCTTGTACTGGTCCCCCCACCTCAAAAACTGGTCTCAATGCCCCAGGACTTTGAAACCTTTCTCCTTGTACCATCTTTCTAGCTGCAGATCAAACTTACGTATCCTGCTATTTCTGCTCTGATTAGCAAGTGACACTGGTAGTAATCTTGAGATCACTACCATTGAGGTACTACTTGTTAAGTTGCTTCTAACTCCCTGTATTCTATTTTTAGGATGTCTTCCCTTTTATTTACCTATGTTGTTGGTGCAAGTATGTACCACAACCACTAGTTGGTCACCCTCCCCCTCCAGAATGACCTGTAGCCACTTCAAGAAATCCCTCGCCTAGCATCAATAGGCAACATACCATCCTGGAATCTCATTTGCAGCCGAAGAAATACCTACCTATTCCCCTTACAATTGACTCCTTTAACGCCCTATCCCATACATACAGCAGAGCAAACTGCGGAGGGTGCAATGAATTTGGTTGTTGCTACTTTCCTCTGAGGGGCCAGCATATCCTCCAGCAACATCCAAAGTGGTATATCTGTTTTTCAACCACAGGAGACTTCTGCGCTGCCTGCCTGCCTAGTTTCTTTCCCTACCTGGTAATCGATCATTCCCTTTCTGTCCATGGAGTCTTAGCCTGTGGAGTGACCACCTCTCTGTGATATTTTCACCTTTGCGAATGCTTTACAGGGTACCCAGCTGCAACTTCAGCTCTGAAACAACCTTCCAGGAACTGGACCTGGAGACACTTCGTGCACACGTTCCAGTTCTGGGCACTGGAACTGCACCTGACTTCCCACATCAAGCAGAAGGAGCAAGCCATGACTTTAAGCTCTCCTACCATGTCTTACACCTTTAAATTGAACCTTTAGACTTCCCTTAAAATCAAATAATATTAATTACTCTAGGGCCCTTCTTCTCTGGACCTCTGATTATTTCTCTTACAAATGAGAAACCCAAACTAAAGAAAAACCAAAAGAACTGTGGATGCTGTAAATCAGAAACAAAAACAGAAGTTGCTGGAAAAGCTCAGCTGGTCTGGCAGCATCTGTGAAGAGAAAATCAGAGTTAACGTTTTGGGTCTAATGACCCTTCCTCAGAACTGAAGGTAGCTGGGGAAATGTCGGTTTTCTGCATATAAACCAATGTTTTCGCAGCTACCATCTTCACAGATGCTGCCAGACCTGCTGAGTTTTTCCAGCAACTTCTGTGTTTGTAACCCAAAATAAAGACTTTGCAAACTATAAGCAATAAAATAGTGTGCTCACCCGACCTTAATCATATGATCCCACATCACTTTTTGACACTCGTTCCAGGCTGCTTTACTGTGATGCTAACTCTAGGATGCTGTCCCCAGACTGTTTTACTATGGTGCTGCTACAGAACATTCTTCCCTGAAAACCTGATTGCAGAAACAGACTGTCATTATTCATGCCTCATAATAAACTGAAGAATGGTTTAGAGAATACTGTGTACTTTGAAATTCATGAGTTGTTTTTGATTTATTTTGAATTGGTAATAAATTATCCTGTACAGTAATAGCTTACACAATTATTCTAGAGGTTTTGAGCTCTGTTTGAACAGGATAAGAAAATATCAGTTTCTCCTTAACATGTGCTGTGTCACAGCCTGTCTGCATTAAACATGAGCATTGTTGGTGTGGCTGCGAGATCTGTGAGAAAGGAAGTCACAAAAAGGTTTAGAGTATTTTGATTTGCAAATAGCTGACAGTGGGTGATGTGAGTTATAGAAGATTGATGTGTCAAGACATAGTGACATATTCCATCAATCACATCTGTCAGCCATGTGGAAATGCAGCATGGAAAGGCATAAAATGTTTAAAAGTGTTTTTCTTTCATGGAGAAATGCTAATGTTCCAAAAAATATTTGTTTCCAAATCTTTCTTTGCAGATTGACAGTCATTACAATAGCTCTGTCAGATCACATCACATGAATTGACAACTGAGGGCTTGTTAGGCAAAAAGGGCTGGCATTTATATAGTACTTTTCACAATCTAAGGACACCCTAAGGTACTTCTCAGCCAGTGAAGTACTTCTGAAGTCCTGTTACTGTGGTAATATGGGAACTTTGGCAGCTAATTGCATGCAGAGAGCTCCCATAACAGCACTGTGATGGAGACCGAATTATCTGTTTTAGCAATGTCAATGTTTATTGACTAATACGCCAGGGAGAATTCCCTTGGTCTTTTCAAAATAATGCCATGGGTTCTTTTATTGTCACTGAAGAAGGCATATATATGGCCTCAGTTTATCATCCTAAATGAAAGAAGGCGTCTCCAACAATGTAGCACTTCTTTAGGTCACCTACCTACTGTACAATTAATTTAGATTCTTGAAGCCCACAGTCCCTGGATCTGGTTCCTAACACTTGGGATTTCAAATCCTTTTGCTGCAGACCAGTAATAGACCTGTGTCATGAGGCTACAGAGAACTTGTGGATCAGAATTAATGTGAAAGCAGTTTCAAGAATGATATGCAGAGATCTGCCAAGAAAGAATTATCATAAACTGAAATACTGTCATGGATTGAGAAATCTGCCCAAAAGCCAGAATATTTTCACAGAAAAGAAAATTTGCAATTCACAATCCCGAACCGTAACCTGCTAAGTTATTCCTAGAGTAACAAAGTTTACAGCAATTGCTGTTATAAAACAACTTGTAAACTTGTCTAACATTTTACAATAAAGATGAATGAGAAAGATGATAAAGTCATACGTATTATATTAAATGCCCCATTGTATCTCTGTAAGTTCGACCCTCAAAACACTTTGTGGCTACATCTCCTCTTGAGGTTCCTGATGTACAAGCTGGGTTCTAGTTTTAGGTCTTTAGGTTCCACTTTTCTCTCGGCTGGCCTTAATACATGAAGCAAAATCCCTCAGCCTGCTCTGTCAAAGATAGCTGGAGGCCTTGGGCCTGTGGCCTGAAAAGATGACAAAATACAGCAGGGACCTTTCAGATTTCATAACATTTTTCTACATCAATAGGCAAGAAGAAGCCTATATATTCTCACCCTTCAGGGTGTAACTATCAGTCTCTTATGATACCGGAGGATCTGAGTTTGTTCTGTGGCAGGGGCAAGACCCTCCATCCGTGGTGACAAGTTTCTTTTCAGCCTTAGCTCAGAAAAGTGAGGTGGGAAGCATTGGGCATGGTAAGCTAATGTTCATCACATTGCCCAAAGACTAATTCATTTGTACCTTCTCCAGAAGCAAGTGCTCCACAAAACTCAGACCCAGCCCAAGAAAACTTTGGAAATCCCTGAGCAACAGAAAGAGAAATGAAGACTTAATTTCTTTTTCCTCAGTTTCTCAGCTGAGGACTAATTGCAAAGCAGAGAATCTTTTGACACAGCCTGCTCACTTGCCTTGGTAAATGTGGCCCAGTGATCCAAATTCATTACCCCGCTCCCCTGGTCTATTCTGATCTAGCTAGATGCAGCTATATTAGCATCAGGGGTTGTTAGAATTTGCTCGAGAGCCTCTGAGATGCTGGTGATTGTTCAAAATCCATCATTAGTCACAGAAGCATTCTCAGGTGGAACTAGGAGCATTCAAAAAATAGCACAGGAAAAGAAATCTGATTGGATGCACTCAATCAGGAACATTCAGGTAATAATGAAATGACATTTGAATCTCAAAGAACAGGCCAATATTTTTGTCTTCCTCTTGAATCACCAAAAGTTACTTTTCTAGACTAAATCAGACATCAAGTTACTTGTGATATATTGCCTTTGAATGAGGAGATATGTGTTCGAGCCTCAGTGCAGAACATAATCTGCACTGTATTTCAGTGTTATACTCAGTGCTGGAATTGTTACCTGCAGAAGATGTTAACTCCACGTCATATCCGACTGTCTGAATGGGTGCAAAATGGAATTGCCATGACACAGTGCAAGATGTTTTAGTTAGCCTACTTTCTTCCTAATACCATTCATTCAGCAATGTCAAACTTTGATGAGCTGGGGAACGTTCAACCAAATTTTCCTAACAAAGACTGTATTGCACAGATTGAATGTTCTGATGGATTCATTAATTGGAAAGTGCAGATGGGCTGACTGTCCAGCCTAGCAAGGCCATGAAATATTTGGCACTCGAGTATTCTGAATTGCTGATCAGGAAACCAAATCCTTATATTTCCTGGAACCATTTCCAAGAAACCAGCCCTTAAATGCAGACATAATCCCTTCAATCAATTACATTCTCCCTTGCTTTCATTCTTTCATGGGATGTGAGCATCACTGGCAAGGCCAGCATTTATTTCCCGTCTCCAGTTGGCCTTATGGTGGCAGTCAGCCACCTCCCTGAACTGCTGGAGCCTATCTGGTGTTGGCAGACCGACAGTGCTGTTGGGAAGGGGGTTTTGGCAGTGAAAGATCAGTGAAGTATTTCTTCATCAGGATTATGTAAATTTGACGGAAACTTCCAAGTCACTGTGTTCCCAAGCATTTTCTGCCGTTTTTCTAAGATAATGTTGTAATTGTCTACATATTAGCTACATTAAAGATTAAGAACGTCGAGTTTCAAGTTGAGGTGAATTCGTGGTTGTTTACTTTCAGTTTGTTTTATTATGCCTTCGTATGTTTGTAAACGAGGTTTAAACATTTGACCTAGCTTTGTGGCTTTTAGAAACAAGAAAGCCCTGGTTGTGGTTATGTTTTAAATGAACAACTAGTGGTCTTTGGTTCTAATATGTCAGTAAACAGAGGAATGTTGGACTTGATTGCTAAAACTTGGCCTACTGTGTTTAATCAAAGAACTCACTTTGTAAGTGCAGAGAGAAATGTTGAGTTCTGGAGAATTGATTAGGACCACGTAGTTCTAGAAAGAGTAGAGTCCAGCTGTGGAATGGGCTTGAAGAGAATGTCTACTCATATCCGGTGGGTCATGGCTTGTGAAAATTAGCAATGCCTGTGTTGGGAACAGGAAGTCATATTGGTATGCTGTGTGACATATTGGTATTGCGGTACGCCACATACCTGAGCTGACTCTTAATCTTTGAAACAAAAGTCATCTTCACAGAATAGAAAACCAAAAACCTATTTATTTCTACTTCGGAACCCAAATTCCCAAATAATAATAAAATATTATAAACTTTAATCGCAACACGAGCTGTTCGGTGTCTGAGGAGTTACGAGTGGTACTGAAGACAACCATGGATCTTCAATAGCTCTAACATAATGAAAGTGTTTGATGGGATAGGAGTTCTGTAATGTGTTATGACATGAAACAGGTAAAGTGAATAGCATTGATGTATTTTAGGGATGGCTAGATAAATGCATGGGAAGAAAGAAATAGAAGGTTATTGCTGTTACTGTTAGATGGAGAGGTGTGGAAGGATGCTGGTGTGAAGTATAAACACTGGCATAGACCACGTGGGCTGAAGGGTGCCTTCTGTGGAGTAAATTCTATGTAAATCAAACCACTAATGCATTATTCCTTTTACTAGACTGAATAAAACCAATCTTATACAAAGGTATGGACTGAATCAACAATACTCACCTGACTCACTGAAAAATTCTTTCTCTGCCAGTTCAACTCCATCTCCTTTTCCTTGAATTCACAACTGAAACCACTGTTATTCAAATTAGATTTCAAATTTCCATTATCGACAATTTTATGTCATTCTTCCTATCTAAGAGAGCAGCAAGTGCTGTAGGGTAAACGTTTCAATTGGAAGTAGGTGCTTTCCACAACAGAGCAGCACCCCCCCCAGTACTACACTTAGATTTCGTATTGAAGTCTCTAGAGAGAAACATCAACCCACGGCCTTCTGACACTCACTCTACAGTGCTACCACTGAACCACCTGATTTGTGCATTTCTTACGGTTTGAAGTATTTCCCAGTATATCATGACAGGCGCAAGTATTAAAATATAATCCAACATGGACACAGTTACTGCGTTTTTATCACAAAATTATATAAACCAGGGTAATTCTTTCTGTGTTTATACTCCTCCTAACCTGTTGGTACCACTTTTTTAAATAAACCTTCTTGCCAAGTGTGTTAAATATGTTGAAGGGACTGTTATCTTAAAACAGTTTATTTCAAGTGCTAGATTACTTTGTTTTTATAGAGTATTTTAAGTCAACACAGTTGTTAAAGATTTATCCTTGTAATATGAGAATTGTTAGCAAGGCAGTAATTATTGTCCATCCCTAGATTCACTTGAGGAGGTGGTAATCCTTCTTTTTGAATTGTTGCAGTCTCTGCGGTGGAAGTATTTTTACGGTACTACTAAGTGAGAACTTCCAGGATTTTGACTCTGTGTTGAGGAAGGAATAACAATAAATGTCCAATTCAGTGTTAATGTGAGACTTGAAGGACAAGGTGGAAATGTTCCCAGATAGTTACTACCCTACTAAGGTGGTTTGGAACATTCTGTCAAAATAGCCTTACTGCAGTGCATCCTGTAAATGATATCGATTGCAGCTATGCCGTGCTAGCTGTGGTGGGAATGAATGGTTAAGGTGGTATTGGGGTGCTAATTGAGCAGACAGCTCTGCCACTGTTGAGCATCTTGAGCATCTTGTAGCTGCATTCATCCATGGAAATGGTGAGTATTCTGTCACACTTATAATTTTTGCCTTGTAGATGGTTGACAGGCTTTGTTGCATCAGGAGATGGGTAACTCATGCAGCATGGCTAGCCTTTCATTAGGGTGAAAACCAACGAATGAAAACCAGTACTCTAATTCCACATAAAGATTGTCACTGATGGCTTATCGGTATAACATTTTCACTGAAGTCTCGTCCATTTTCTTCCTAGAACTTGAAATCCGCCAACACAAAGGATCCATTGCTCCTGATGTAGTTCTTCTCACCGTGGAGGATCCACAGACTCGTGTTGGTAGTGGTGGTGCCACCCTCAATGCATTGCTGGTAGCTGCAGAACATCTCAGTGCCAAGGCAGGATATACGGTATGTTTGCTTTCTTTAGTTGGTGAACACCAGTTTACAACTTACAGAATCTTACAGGACCATTTATATCAGCTCTTTGAAAGAGCTGCCTAATTGGCCTGACTCCTCTTAATCTTGCCACATTAGCCTGAAAATGTTTTTTGTAAAGGCATATAACCACCCCCCCCCACCCCTTTGAAAGATTTTTGTTGAATCATGCTTCCACTGCACTTCAGGCCCAGCATTCCAGATCAGGAGAGATAAAAATAAACTCCTCACTTCCCCTTTGATTCTTATGCCAGTAATCTTAAAACTGTGTCTTCCGATTCTAACCCTTCTTCCAGTGAAGACTCATGTAATATTGATCATTGTCTGCTAAATTGTCAGCTGACAATTTAACAGACAGTTGTTAAGCTATACGAACCAGGTTGAACTTCTGGTCCATTGTAAATTAACTGATCTTAGTTAGGTTGTTAATTGATATTCTGTAGTTAGCCTCAGTACTTTTGGATTAACAGATAATGAAATCATATGAGTTAGTTTAAACATGATTGAACGGTATAGTCTGTATACTGACCTGGAATGTAAACTGTGTGAAGACAATTGTGTAAAGATATGGATAAGTAAATGTGTAATTTTTCGCTTTGAAATTATCATCCATAGGAATAATCAATTGGAAGTTTGTTTTCAGTAAAATCGTGCAAAACCTTTTATTCTTGTAATAAATATTTGAGCTGTACACCTTTTTCTTGAAGTGCACATCTCCCATGCATGCATGAATAGGTGTTTAAACAAAGGAACCTGTCTTGTCTTTTCCATACAATGGGGGATTTCAAGACTGGGGCACATTTTTACGGTGAGAGGAGAGGGATTAAAAAAAAACATGAGGGTTAATTTTTTTACACAGAGAGTGGGTTGTGTGTGGAATGAACTTCCTGAGGAAAGTGGTTGATGTAAGTACAATTACAATGTTTAAAAGACATTTGGATAACTGTATGAATAGGGAAGGTTTGGAAGGATATGGGCCAGGAGAAGGCAGGTGAGACTAGTTTAGTTTGGGATTATGTTCGGCATGGACTGGTTGGACCGAAGGATCTGTTTCCGTGCTGTGTGATTGTATGGTCCGAGAGGGAATAAAGAGTTAAACTCACCCTTTCAGAATGATAAGCAAGAAAGTAAGTCTTACATTGATTTTCAAGACCTCAGAATGTGCCAAAGTGCTTTACAGCTAATGAATACTTTCAAACCGTAGTCACCATTGTAATGTATGAAACCAAGTAGCCAATTTGTGCATACTAGATCACTACAAATAATAGTGAGAAAATGAATAGGTAGCCTTTTCTAGCAATTTGTTTGAAGAATAAATATTGCCCAGGC
The DNA here is from genome assembly GCA_024137785.1 of Ginglymostoma cirratum. Classification (NCBI taxonomy): domain Eukaryota; kingdom Metazoa; phylum Chordata; class Chondrichthyes; order Orectolobiformes; family Ginglymostomatidae; genus Ginglymostoma; species Ginglymostoma cirratum. The sequence goes on from JAHRHZ010000084.1 coordinate 2,728,318, forward strand.
CACTGGGAAGAGAGGTGAAAACACTGCTGCTGCTGGAATTAATCAGACAGGGATCCAGCTTCCAATAATAATCCAGTGATCTCAGAGGTAAAGTGTAGTTGGCCAGAGTTGAGAATGCAATTCAGTTCTTTCTGTGCTAACTCAAGAGTATGTCGACTTGCGTACTTCCTTCACACTGTCATGAACACACATTCTATAACTCGGGTAATGTGTCGAACTAAATTAATTAGCTTCTGGAGGTGGAAAAGGATGCATGAGAATTTGCAGTAATGATCTTGCAATATCACTGGTTTTGGGGAGTTTGCAGTTGCAACATCTCATTTATTTATTTCTAACCAATTGAAGGGAGCCTATGGAAATCACACCTTTCACTTGTATCCATTCAAAACAGCTGCTGTATTTCAGAACTGTTTTACATTCACTCTCTTCTCTGCAACACTTTGCAAAGGTGATCTTTATCTGTCTCTCTCTGTCATATACACACACAAACTTATAAAATAAATCAGACAGTTGTTGATGATGTGCAGTATTTTAGTTCCTCTGAAAGCTCCAGCAATTTAATTATAACAATCCTATTGGTGATGTAGTTACAAATTAATATTTCAGTACCCAAGTTGCTAGCAAGGTCTTAAAATCTCTAATAACTGTTTCTTGCATGAAAAGCATCTTGAAAGGAGCACTGAATGCTGGGTGGACTTAATTACATTATATCTCCTTTTAGATAATAAATTCTTGTGACTGGGAAGTTTAACTCATCAGACCCATCTTCGTGTAAAGCATCCATTGATTTTCACCCTGGGGAGGGGGGATGGGATTGGGTCAGGTCTGCAAACTGCAGAAGCAGATTGGAAGCAGTTACAGGGTGGGTGAGTCCTGAGGTAGGTTATTAGAGCCACAGAGATGTACAGCATCGAAACAAATCCTTCGATCCAACTCATCCATGCTGACTAGATATTCCAAACTAAAGTAGACCCAATTGCCTGCATTTCCCTATAAACCTTTCCTGTTCATGTGCCTTGTCCAAATGTCTTTTAAATGCTGTAACTGTACCTGCAACTACAACTTCTTCTTGCAGATTGTTCCATACATGAACCACCCTCTGTGCAAAAAAAAGTTGCCATTCACGTCTCATTTAAATCTTTCTCCCTTCACTTTAAAATTATGCCTTCTAGTTTTGAACTCCCCTACGCCAGTTGGTGAGAAGAAACTTTGATGCAGTTGTTTTAGAAATCATTACACCATCTTGATATCACCCCCCAACTTCATTTATCACCAACTCCCCACGTGCATCCTATGCAGCCCCATGCCCACATACCAACTCATGCTCATCCATGTTAATTCCATTGTATTCTCGCAAACCACCTCTACGTCCGTATGGCATGCCCATGGCCAGTCACCCACTGTGGGACAGTTCTCATGGGCCATGTGGAGATGAAAAAAATTTATACTAACAATTGAGTAAAGCACATAAATAACGCAATAAAAAAAGCTCTCATTCATGAAAACCATTGAAAGATTTTAATATCTCCTAATGTAGTCAATGTGTTATATACAAAAAGCTCTACACATCAATAATCAATTCTTTAAAAGCATCTTTAAACTGTCGTGCAGAACATGTATGCCACATCCCCGGCTGAAGTAAGTGTTTTTTGGAGTTTTTGAAACTGAGCCAAATGTTTCTTATGGTCTTGGCAGCAGTTGTCAATAATGTACTCTTGAAACTACAGGATAGATTTGTCTCTAGGCTGCATTAGATGGCCTGTCACTCAAAGAAGTCCATCAAACGGTGCTTGACTAACTCTGACAGTTATTTTTTTCATGTTTAAAGTACTAAAGATTTAAATAACTTGAGATCATGATGCTTTAACCAGACCTTCTGTATGCCCTGCGAGGTCATTTACGTGTACTTTATAAATCTCTGACTACTGCACTATGAGTTAAGACTATTGGAACAGTGAACGTTTGTTCGTGACTTCAGTTTAAATTTTAGATGGCCTTGTTGAATGTGGGCTCCTCGCCTGTGGGATTCACACCCATCCTCTTACCCCTGCTGACAAATAAACATGGATTTGTCAGAAACGGAGGAGTGGGACTTTGCACCCAGATTTCACCTGCCATTTTCAACTTCATGAAAATCTGACCCTATATCTCAGTTGTTTTAAATATCTATTTAACTTCCTTCTATTTAAATGGATATTTTAGATATCATACAGATGGATGTTGCAGTGAGCCTCAGCGCGAGGAATTGGAGATGAAAGAGTTGAGCTACAGACCCTGTTTATGACTAATGGATGAGGGACTACAAATGTCAGTAGATAAACCAGTCAGATTACATCTTGCTGGTTGATATTTTTCTAGCCTGCTTTTAAGTTAGAGCAGCATTCTTCATTTTGTGGAAACATAAGCTGAGTGATCCAGAGCACGGTTGAACTGTTCAAGTGTGTGGCCGTGAGATAGAGGATCAGGCTTGGCTAGGTATATGCTTGACTGTGGTGTGGGCTTTTTGGTTGAACAGCCCAGTGATGCTTCTTTTCACCCCTAATGAGTTTACACAGACAAATCCATTAAAAATGTATACATGAAATCATAGAATTCCTAGTGTGGAAGCAAGCCATTCAACAGGCCTATTGAGTCCATACCGGTCCTCCAAAGATGAGCCCATCCAGACCCACCACCACCACCACCCCCCACCCCACCCCCATATCTCTAATCCTCTATCTTCCACAGCTAATCCACCCAGCCTGCACATCCCTGGGCACTATGGGCAATTTACCATGGCCAATCCATCTCACCTGCACATCTTTGGACTGTGGGAGGAAACCAGAGCACCCACAGGAAACCCATGCAGACACGGAAGGAGTGTGCAAACTCCACACAGACAGTCGCCCGAGGCTGGAATTGAATCTGAGTCCCTGGCGCTGTGAGGCAGCAGTGCTGTCCCCACTTCCTATTGTTATACTTTTAATAAGCCTGTGGGCATTCTCTGAGCATAAATTCTTTTTAAAATAAGGTTAATCTTCATGTGCTGCTGTCCTGTGATCTTGCTCATGGGGATTTTTAGCAAGGCTGGAGACCAGATCGGTGGATCAGGACATGTCAGTCTAACTCAGTCTTCATTTATTCAGTCCCTATTTTTATATAATAGTATTTTAATTACATTTCAGAAGTGAGGCCGTTATTTGGAAACCTTTTTAATAACACTGAAAATATCTTTGGATCGATTGACAGTGTTCGCTCCACTGTAGTAATTGGTTTGGAATGAAGAGCTGTTGCAACAAGAACCTATGGCCTTTTTTTTTCGTACCAGAACTGTAACAGAAAAGATAACTGACTCCAGCCTTTACAGAGAAAATCATTTAAACAATCTTAGTACAACTTAATTGCTTCAAGTAATTAATGCTGAATTTCCAGTACAGATAAATGTGTGGCTGCTTTGGCTACTTGTTATCAGCATGAGTTTGAAGTAAAGTTTGTTGTTGCTTCAGTTGAATGGGATCTCTATTTCCTCTTGTCTGTATAGGTTTGGACCTGGTTGTGACTTTTTTGTTGCAGTTAAGTGCCCTGAGACACTTGTCACTGAGGCTCACAAACCAATTACCCCGGTTATACTCTCTCCCATCCTCATCTGTTGGGCAGAAGATACAAAAGTTTGAAAACATGTATCAACGGATTCAAGAACAGCTTCTTCCCCACTGCTATCAGACTTTTGGACAGTTCACTTGTATATCAAAGTTGATCATTCTCTTGCTGGAACACTATATTCTGTATTCTGTTCTATTACCCTGATGTACTTATGTAAGGTATGATCTGCCTGGATTGCACACAAAACAAAACTTTTCACTATATCTCAGTACACATGACAGTAATAAATCAAATTAAATAATATCAAATCAGTTATTTAGGCGAGGGACATAGGATCGTTCCAAGAAACTGAGAATTGGCTCCCATCAGGAATGATTGAACAAGCAAACTCTTCACTGAATAAGAAAGAGTGCTAAGAAGTGATAATATAGAGGTTTTTATGATTATGCATAGGTATAGAGTTTAGATTATAGATTATGCAGAGATGTTTCCACTTACAAATGAGAGCAGAAATACAGGCTGTAAAGTTAATTTAGGCACTAATTAATTCCATGGGCATTCAGGGTGAACTTAATTATCCAGACAGTGATTGGAAGTGGAACTCTTTGCCACAGGGAGTATAAAAACAACATATGTAGAAATCTGAAACAAATTAGAAAACTCTGAAAATATTCAACAGATCAGGCAGCAAGATGAGATCTGAACTGTTGACTATTGTTAGATTTTCTGTTTTTTCAAGGAGTTGGTGAGCTGAATAACATCAATGCATTCAACGGAAGCATGAGGGTGAAAGGAATAGAGAGAGATGTTGGTGGCATTAATGAAGAGAGTCGGGAGGAGACTCGTGGAAAGTAAACAGCATGGACCATTCAGGCCCAGTTGCCTGTTTCTGTGCCGCACGTACTTGAAGATGTTTGTGAAGGCAGGAGAGGAGAGAATTGAAAACTCACCACAGTTGGAGGTGGTTGAGGAAGCTCAAATGTATCTTCAGTTGTCTTTAAGCCATTTCTGGAGGGAGACCCATTTTGCTTCAGTCCATCCTTCTCCTTGCCCTTCTCTCCTGAAAGGAAAAAGAGAAAACAGGGCAAAGTTGGCTCCTCATTAGAGCTCTTTATCTTAGTGGCTGTCTTGATCTTGATTCATAATGCTGCCCTGTTTATTTTTCCTCATTGCTCAGGTTTCACTGGCCCTGTAACTTGTTGGCACCTCATCCAAAGCAAAATATGATCAGGAATCAGAATTTTAAAAACTTCTTCGCCTTTTGGGAAAAGTAGTACCGAGAAATGACTCTGGTTCGACAAAAGCTGTCAGCATTTGAAGAAAAGTGTATAGTTGAAGCTGCGAGTTAAACAAAGTGCCACGAATAAGTAAATGATAGGTTGCATTCATGTATGAAGAATAAAAATCTCAGATCTGTGGCAAATGGCTGAACCCCAATGAATGTGGTCATTGCCGGATGATAGTGTAAGTCGTCAAAAGGGCACAAAGAGTCTGATAAGTTTAATTTAACCGAGTGGCAAAGATTTGACAGATGGAGTACATGTAGGAAAATGTGAAGTTTTCTACAATGGCAGGAAGAATAGAAAAGCAGCATGTTAAATCAAGAGAGTTTGGAGAATGTTGTGGTACAGAGGGATTAGGTGCTCTTGTACGTGAATTGCATACAGTTACCATACAGGTACAGCAATTGATTAGGAAGGCAAATGAAATGCGATTATGTATTGCAATGGAATATAAAAACAGGGATGCTTTAGTAAAGTTTGACAGGGTGTTGCTGAGATGGCATCTGGCATCTGGAGCACAGTTTTGGTCTCCTTAATTAAAAAAAATGTAATTGGTTTAGAAGCAGTTGAGAGAAGGTTCATTCACCTAATTCCTAGGATGTCGGTGTTCCCTAATGTGGTTGAGGTCAGTAATCACTGGGGTTTAAGAGGTGACCTCATTGAACATGATTCTGAGGGGGCTTGATCGGGTGATTGCTGAAAGGATGGTTCCCCTTCTGGGGAGGAGTCTAGGACGAGGGGATACAATTCAACACTGAAACTAGAAATTGCTTCTCCCTGAGCATCATTGGTCTTTGAAATTCTCTTCCCAAGAGAGCAGTTAAGATGGGGTAATTGAACATTTTTTAGGCAGAGTTAAATTCTTGACTGACAGGGGAATTGAACGATATGGGGGTAGACAGGAACTCAATCAGATTAGTTATGATATTATCAAATGGAGCAAGCTTGAGCGTCCAAAAGACTGCCTCCTGCTTCTAATTCATACATTCATATGGATCAGGCTCTCCTTCATCTGAAACCCAGTTGAGCTGAGCGTGGGTGTAAAAGTAGTAGATAGCTCTTCTCTTTTGAATCTATTCCCTTTGTCGCAGCAGTGAGGAACTCAAAATTGCTGGCTGAGGGTGATTTAAATATCAAACCAGGTTTATGATCAAAAATACACATCATTTGTATTTTCTCAATGTTGACTCAATCTGAAATCTGAAGCAAACTATGCTTTAAGGCTCAGATTGAAATCCAAGCAATGACCCACAAGACAACTCTAGCTGTGAAGGATTGGACTCCCAGCTAGAAGGTAATAAATTCTAATGCTAGCTGTAATTCCTCCTTGAATGTATCTCTTGTATTTCCAGGTGCAGCCTAGTCAATCATGTCATTTAATGGAGGACTGCAGACCAAATGCTACTAGTTAAACAGAGACGCTAGCTGCTGAGAAGTCGTCAATCTTCTGCTTTCTGTCACTATATCTGCATATCACTGGCATATTGCAAGACCACCTGTGTACAAAAACATTTTGATAGAGAGTTAAATTCTAGGCATGTCACAGCTGTCATCATTATCAGTGGGATCTGTTGAACAATTATTTATTTCGGATGGAAAAAAAAGGAAAAACGGGGCAATGTTGACTCGTCATTAGAACTCTTTAGTTTAGTAGCTCTCTTGATCTTGATTCGTGATGTTGCCCTGTTTGTTTTTTCTCGTTGGGTAGAGCTACTGAATATTTTCAATCTCTTCTGTTTTTCGTACAGGAAGGTGATGCTTTCCAACTGTGAGAGTTTGCAGGCATCTTTCATCTTTCCATCTCCAATCATTGATTTGTTGCTTTCTTGCTGCATATACTCCTTTGGGACCAATTGCAGCATTCCATTCTGCTCACTGACTAGGGAAATTTCAGGGAAATGAGCTCCTGAAGTGCCAGGTGATGCTGCAGAACATGCAAGCATATTACACGCAGACCCTGCTATTCCTTTCATGCAGGAATAATTTAAAAGATGGCATAGCTCTAGTTTGTGTTGAAGGCATGTCACCCGTCACTGTTCTAACAATCATCATCAGCAAACACACAAAAGAACACCCCGAAAATAGAAGAAACTGACAACTCAACCTATGTATGCATGTATTATATCAATCAACTTGATGATCCCAGGATTAAACATGACTCAGTAAAGGTTCTGAACCAACTATACACTTGTTATATCTGAAACATTAAAAACACACATTAAAATGAGACATAAGCTAGTACATGTCAAGCCTAGAAGAAGATTCAATCTTTCCATCACAGTTAGTGACATAGGAAAGAAAAAGAAATGTATTTTTGTGCATTGCCTTTTACAGCATTAGAATTTCCCAAAGTGCTTTGTAACCAAAGCAACACCTTTTTCAAGGTGTAGATGTTGTAATAGAGGAGGTGCCAATTCACGTGCAGCAAGATGCCGTGAACAATAATGAAGCAATAACCAGATTATCTGCCCCCATGATGTTGAGTTAAAGGATAAATATTGGCTAAGACGTTGAGGAGAACTGCCCTACTCCTCTTCAAAATAGTATTATAGGATCGTTCAAACAGTAACACAGAAAACTAAAAAACTCGACTTGATCACACTACTGTTCGCAGTTTACTGTTCACTAATTAGCTACCAAGTTTCCTACATTATAACCTCCATTACATTAAAAAGTACCTTATTAGACATCCTGTGGTCATTAAAGGCTCTAAATGCAAGATTTCCCATTAGAGTGTCATTAATGACTATTGGCTGTTGTCGCTGTAAAAGCTAAACCCACTGTATATTTACATCTCACATTGTGTTCAGAGTTATAAGGTAATGAAAGTTGTGGATAAGATGTAAGTGTTTTGTAATGTGCACCTTTTAGGTTTAACCAAGTGCAGGTATTCTTTAATCACCTCACTTAAGATTGTGATCTGTAAAATTTAAATTCTTGCACTAAAAGACAAAAACCTATATTTCCAGTTAAGAATAATTAGTAAGCTTGTCGTTAGCGAGCAGAGTGGCTGAGTTTGATTTTCTGAAATGTCACATCATGTGATTTTGTAACTGTGTGTGACGCTGAGAATTACTTCAATGTGCTTCAACCGTTAAAATTTCAATTTTAAAAACGCTGAGAATCAAATGGAAATAGAAGAAACCTCGAGGGGTAAATTTGGCCTTTGACAATAGCATAAAGTACAGCTGGAGAATCACCCAACTTTCCTTTTCATCTAGATTTGTTTTAATAGGGTGAGTCATATCTCTGTTGCCTGTTTAATGCTACCGTCCAAAATTATTTCCACTCTTCATTTCTCATTGTTTTGTATTCTGCGCGTAACATGACATATCATGACAATTATCAAACATGTAAGGTAAAGGAAATAATTAGGAGGTAGATTAATCCCAGCTTCTATTGAGCAATTGAGGTTAGTTAGATCCTTGAGTTATACTGTAGGATAGGTAGATTTTGGGTAATAAGGCACTCCCAAAAGATATTATATGCATATCCTAAACTTGTAACATGAGCAATGGAATTGCAAATTTTCTGTCTTGTGTGGCTCAGTACACCACTATTTGGTGACTTGCTCAGTAATTCTGAGAGCGCTGTTGAAATACTGTGTTTCTCTTCCCCTAACTTAAAATTTCTAATTTTATCCCATCTTTCAGAAGAAAATTATTGCTCGGCAATACAGACCTTGAATGTTGCTAGAATTCATTGTTTTGCACCCATCAGGACAAATTCTAAAATCCAAAATTTCAAACTGTTGCAACAATTTACAGTTCAGGAGAAAAGGATGCCAATTGGTTAGCGCATTGACTCAAATTGGCCACATCTTCTTAGTGGGAAACACCACTCACTGCTTTCAGACCTCAAAAGTATTCAGAGTTCCTCAAATTAACTTGGAAGGGCCTCACGGTGACAACATAACTGATGTTTACAATTAACAGGATGCTGCCTTTAATCCAAATAGACATTCTGTCTCCTGCATATCATTGAGCAATGCCATGCGTACATTTTAGTGTCAGCCTGATGCCAGGGACATAGGTCATATGTCGCAATGATTGTCTGATTGAATCAAACAGCATGTTTTTTCACATGCTCATAATAACCAGAATACGGACTGTACTCAACTAGCCCATACTTATAAAACCCAAGTCAAAATGTCTGATGTGGTTGAGGATGGTTGGCTCGCTGAGCTGTTTTGTTGTTCCGCAGACGTTTCATTACCGTGCTGGGTAACATCCTCAGTGCAGCCTCTGATGAAGC
>JAHRHZ010000084.1:2737836-2803716 GCA_024137785.1 Ginglymostoma cirratum
TTCCTGGAAGCATGGCACTCCACGAAGCAGGCTATTAATAAACACATTGAACTCGACCCCGTATACATTCCACTACGGAGGAAACCCGGAAGTGAGGCAGTGCATCGCAATGGACCCCAGAGTTTAAAAACCAGGCGGGAAAACACACCGATGCTTCATCAGAGGCTGCACTGAGGATGTTACCCAGCACGGTAATGAAACGTCTGCGGAACAACAAAACAGCTCGGCGAGCCAACCGACCACAGCAGCCACAACCGGAGCTACAGATCTACTCCAAAACCTTAGATGTCTGATGTTGGTTGTGGTCCTGTGATCAAGCAGCACTTGCTAAGCAATCCCGAGTGTGATGGTAGCTAAGTGAACAACCAGTTTAAGATAATCAGTCAAAATTGGGGCTTATTTTTGCTAGAAGTAACATATATATTTATTTGCAGTGATCTGTTCTGAACAAACAAAATAATAGGATCAAACCTTGCACTTTCTTTGAATCATCTGGGAAGCCTACGGTTCCCCATTGTTTGCTCCAGGACAACCAGAATTGACTTGCAAATCAATTAAGCCCTGTGGTTTAAGTTGTTGTAGCTGTTTGAAATTTGGCATCCTAGTGTTTGTCTTGCTGAGTGCACAATGGAAAGCTGAGGTAACTTTTCCGTTTTCTATCAATAATCTTCAAAAAGGTTATCCTCTGGTACAAAAAGGAACACTTACAACAGGATAGTGTATCAACAGAAGTTTTTAAATATAGATTCTGAGGTTCTCAGCGATTCATTGGGTTAATGTGGTGAGGAACCATAAAGAAACATAAATGTGGAATGAATTGTGGCATGGACGGAAGCCTTTAAGCCCATCATGTCCATGCTGGCTGAGAAGGATCTAGCTGAAGGAGAATGTTGCTCTTAATGACCTGCAAAATGGTCTAGCAAGCTACTAGGTTGGATCCAATTGCTACCGTCTCTAAAACAAGAAGCAAAACTGAGTGGGCCACTCAACATCAAACTAGGCACCTGAGACAACAATCATGACCTCAGCCTCGTTGACCCAGTAGATTTCTCCATGGTAACAGCAGGTTGTTTGAGCCAAATTTGGGTAAGCTGCTCCATTGACGAGTCAAGCAACAGCCTGACATGCTGACACTTATGGAATTATGTCTTGCAGACACTGTCCCAGACACCACCATTACTGTCCCTGGATGTGTTCTGCCCCACAGTTAGGTGAGACCCACAGAGATGCACAGTCAGTTGCCCTGGGAATCTTGACATTAACTTTGGACCCCATTGAATCATGTCAAATATGGATAAGGAAATCTGCTGAATCCAACCTTTTCATCACCCTCTGCTGTTGAATCAGTACTCCTCCATGTGTAACACCACTTGAAGAAGCAATGAAGGCTGCAAGGCCACAGAATGTATTTTTGGGTATACTCTCAATAGACAATAACAGGTCAGTAGCACCACCGTTGACAGAATTGGCCAGGTCCTAAAGAGCATAGTTGCCAGACTAATCTGAGGCTGGTAGAGCCAAGGCCAACAAGAGAGGAAAACCTGCTTGAACATATCCTCACCAATCAACTTATCACAAATGTATCTGTCCAGAACAGAATTGGTACAAGTGAACTCCATACAGTCATTGCGGACACAAAGCCCCATCAATTTGAGGATACCCTCCATCATGCTGTGTAGTATTACTACTGTGCTAAGTGTGATAAATTTCAATCAGATGAGGTATCCATGAGGCACTATGGACCAAGGGCAGTAACAAAATTTCAACCACGATCTGTAATCTCATGGCCAGCATAATCCCAACTCTAATCTGAGCAAGCCGGGGGATCAACCCAGGTTTGACGAAGAGTGCAGGATGGTATGCCGGGTTCTGCATCAGGTTGATGAGGGGTCAAACTGCTGGTGGTGACTTGGATGCCAAACAGCAGAAGAAGCATGCAGTAGACAAGGCTAAGTGATTCCACAACCAATCAAACAAATCTAAGCTCTGAAATTCTATGAATAATGGTGAACAATAAGACAACTCAATAGTATGAAAGACAAGACTGAAATACTTGCATATGCCTTCAGCAAGAAGTGCTGAGTGCATAAGCCATCTCAGCCTCCTCAGGTTCCCAGCATCACAAACTTCCATCTTTAGTCAAGTCAGTTCTCTCCACTTGATATCAAGAATTGGCTGAAGGTACACTGTAAAGACTACAGAAACTGACAAAATTATGTGACACAATAGCACTGAAAATTTGTGCTCCAGAATTAATCATGCCCCTAGCCAAGCTGTTCCAGTACAGTGAAAATACTGACATCTACCCAATAATGTGGATAGTTGCCCAGGTACTTTTTCTGGACAAAAACAGAAAAATCTGAAGTGAAAACGGAAATTCCTGAGAAACTCAGCAAGTCTGGCAGCATCTGTGGAGAGAAAGCAGAGTTAACGTTTTGGATCCATGATCCTTCTCTGGAGCTAATTATCACTAGGAAAACGTTAGTATATAATGCTGAAGATGGGGTGAGAAAGACAAGCAGGTGTAAGTGATAGGTGGTGACGGAAGCCCAGAGAGAGAGAACAGTGGTTAGTCAGACAAAGGAATGGGTAAAGATCAGCCTGGGAGAATCAATAGCTACTAGTGGGGAATATTACTGGCTTACCAAAAAAACGGACAAATCCAATCTGGTCAATTACTACCCTATCAGTTTACTCTCAGTTATTAGGACAGCATTGGAAGGGATCATTAACAGTGCTATCAAAGCACTGCTTGCTCAGCAATAATCTCTTCACTGATGCTCAGTTGGGTTCAACCAAGGCCACTTGACACCTGACCTCATTACCGCCTTGATAGTAACATGGACGGAAGAGTTGAACTCCAGCGTTGAGACGAGAGGGACTCCCTTGACATAAAAGTAATTTTTGACGAAGTGTGACATTGTGGAACACTAACAAAGCCAGGGTCTGTGGGAATCTGGGGAAAACTCTCCACTAGTTGGAGTCATACCTAGTGCATAAAAAGATTCTTCTGCAGAGCAATCAGACTTATGCTTGTGCTGATAGGTGGCAAGTAATATTCATGCTACAAGTGCCAGGCAATGGCCACCTCCAACAAGAGGGAATCTAACCATCTCCCCAAGACTTTGAAAAGGCATTAGGACTCAATTGACTTAGATCACAAGGTCGTAAGTTGTGCCACATCTGATAAGTCCAAAAGGCTGAACCTGGGAGTAGAGCTGAAGGACCTGTAAAAACCATGCCTTTTTAATGAAAATCATACCTGTGAAACTTGGATGAGATAAAATTGTAAGGTGGGACTTGGTGAAGAAAGCTTCAAAGTAAAGAAGCTGGATTTCAACCTGAGGAAGTCTAGGGCTTTAAAGGATTTGTAACCGGTATTAGCCTCCTATCTGCTGAGTAGACTACTAGTAAATCCATGAAATCTATCTCTGCTTTCACTGCTGTTTAAAGTGTAGTGTGTACCGATTGTAGCTTGTCTATTAAAAGTTACAAAATGGTGAAATCTAGTCCTTTTTCTTCCATTACGATCACGTGGAATTTTGGTTCTTTCAGTTTGTAGATCTCATTTTTGGACTCTCAGCAATACTGAGTGCTCTTGTGGAATCTGGACCAAATTAGACTGTGAAACTGGTTTGCTGGAGTATTTTTGTATTTGAGGCGAGTCAATGCAAATACCTTTGGTGAGAGGGGAATCATTTTTCTTTGTGCCTTGAAACAGTTGACAAAGGATAATTAGAATGTGGGAGTACATCATTTGGGGACCAGTTTAAAATCTGGAGCTACCAAGGCAAAGATTATTGAAGAATTGGTTCATTACTTGTAGTTCAATGAAAACAGTTATGTTCCTAGTGGTACTCAGCTAAAAATGTCCATACCTTAATGCGAAAAGGAGAAGTTAGCATTTGAAACAGAGGAAGAGAAGTCAAACAAGTCAAAATAGAGGGGACGAAATTGGAAAGCTAACAACAAGAAGTTTAGAAGCAGAATTGGAAAGAGGGAGACTAAGATTTCACATGTGAACATCAGTGTTAAAAGGTCAGGATGACTGAGGACAAATCCTTTGACTTGGCAAAAAGTATATGTTAAATATCTAAATTTAGTGAGAAAAGAGCAGGCATGCATTTTGTGTCATTCAAGAAAATTGTCATGAACGTGAAGTGACCTGAACAATCTTGGATTATACTTCAACAGATTTTTTTTAAAAGGAATGCTTTGCAAGTGTATTTCTGCATTTCTGAAGAACACTCGAGTAACTATGATCATGTAACTACGGTTATTGTCACATGCCTACAGACACAAATTCTGGAATTTGAAAAAGAAGCAGGGCCAAGCCTTTGTGGAATTTGGTAGAGAGAAGGAAGTGGTGTTTAAACATAAGAATTCAGAAGCAGGCCACTTGGTCCTTCGAGTCTGCTCCACTATTCAATTAGATCATAACTGATTTATTTGTGTTTCAAATTTCACATTCCCAACTACCCCTGATAACCTTTGATTCACTTGCCTGTCAAGTTTTATTAGGCTGTCTTAACAATTTTCCATGGCGTCGCCTCCCTGATGTCTTCTGAAGAGAGTGTTTCAAAGTTGCACAACCCTCTGAGAGAAAAAAAAAGTCACCCTTCATTCTGGACTCATCCACAAGAAGAAACAATTTGCATCCACCTTTTCAAGACCATTCAGAATCTTATATACTTGAATCAAGTGCTCCCCACTGCCACCACCACCACCATTTTCAAATCTCCACCAAAAACAAGCTCAGTCTCTCCGGTCTTTCCTCAGAAGGCAATTTTCTCAGGATTAATCTAGTGAACCTCCTCTGAACAACCTTTTAATGCATTTACATTCTTCCTTAAATAAGAAAACTAGACCTGCACATAGTGTTTGAGAGATGGTGTCACCAATGCCCTGTATGACTGAAGCATAATATCCTTTCTTCTATGTTCAATTCGTCTCATAATAAAGGACAGTATTCAATTAACCTTTTTAATTACTTGATGCACTTGCATACCCGCACTTTGTGACTCATGTGTGAGAACACCTAGATCTGTTTGCACCTTGGAATTCTGTACTCATTCTCTGTTCAGGTGATGTAGCTTTTTTTTATTATTCCCACCAAAGTGAACAATTCTACATTTTCACGCATTATACCCATCTGTTAGATTTTTGCAAACTCACTTAACCTATCTTCATTGTCCTCCTCACAACGTACCTTGTTACCTGTCTTTGTCCCATCTGGAAATTTAGTAACCATGCCTTTCCTCCCCTCAAGCAGGTCATTGATGTATATCTTAAAAAGTTGAGACCCTAGCATGAACCCATACAGGACCCTGCTTATCACTTTCTGCCATCCGGTAAATATTATACATGCATGTTCTTTGTTTTCTGCAAGCCAGCCAATCTTCTATCCATATTAATACAATACCCAATTTACTCTACTTTGCACAGTAACCTTTTATGTGGTGCCTTGCCCTCTGGAAAGTCAGGTATAGGACCTCACAGCACCTACTCCTCTTATCCACAGCACATGCTCCTCCAGCAAAGCACTCTAATAAATTGATTAAGCATAATTTCCCTTTGACAAAACTATGCTGACTTTTCCCAGTTAACTTGAGTTTTTCCTAAGTGTGCTCAGGTATAATCTCCTTAATGATTGATTCTAACACATTCCACAGAGTAGGCATCAAGCTAACTGGCCTATAATTTCCTGTTTTCTACCACTCTCTATTCTTGGGTATAGTTGAGGTTTTTTTTGATACTTTCAAGTCTGATGAGACCTTTCCAGAACCTTTCTTGTCTGTTTGGACTCAGAAGTGTGTCAGCCTCCAACAATCAGTTTGCTCAGTATCACTTCCCTGGTGATTATAATTCACCAAGTTCCTCTCTTCCTTCCACCTCCAGGTTTATACCCATTACTGGAATTATACCCATTACTGGAATATTTCTGTACCCTCTACAATGAAAATTTGTTCATTTCATTCATTATTTCCTTGTAATTTAATATTACCTCCTTATTCTCACACTCCACATGATCAACACTCACTTTACTTAATCTTTTAAATACCTGTAGAAACTTGCTATCTGTTCTTGCATTTCTAGCTGTCTATGTGGCATGTTCTAGTTTCCTTCCCCATTCACCCTTTTAGTCACTCCTTGCCCTTCGTTATATTCTGTCCAATCATCCCACGAACCACTCGCCTTTGCGCAAGTATATGTTTTTTCCTTAAACTTGATGCTTTCGTTAAATTGTTAACCACAGTTTTTTTTAATATATTCTTTTATAGTAGGAATGTACTTATTCCGAAATATCCTGTTAAATGTCTGCCATTGATTTTCAGTTGATTAATTTCCTAGCCTAATATCTCATTTCACTGGCAAGCTCATCTTCCATGGCCACATGGCTGCCTTTAATTAGGATTAAAATATTAGTCTCGGGCTTACTGTTCTCTCTTTCAAACTGGATGTAGAGTTCAAACATATTGTAGTCACTGCTGCCTGGAGGTACCTTTACTTTGAGGTCATTAATTAATCCTGTATCATTACTTAATACCAACTCTAACATAATCTGCTCCCTGCCCAGTTTCAGGGCATGCAGCTTTAAGAACCTATCTCAAAAGATTCCCATCCAGGGATACCATTGCCAATCTGATTTTTCCAGTTTATATGTATATTAAAATCATCCATGATTATTGCCTTTTCTTTATTACCTTTGATTAACAGTGCTACCTCCAACTTTACCCAGCTTCCTATTCTTCTTGAATCGCATATCCTTCAATATTCAGGATACAATCGTTGTCATTCCTACAGCCATATCTCCCTACCATCAAATTAGATTTATTTACTTTAATGAACTATCAATTTCTTTTATTTAAAAAAAAATCACATTCTGATACAGATCCCTTAGTTTTGTCTTTTTATTATCTTTTAGTGAATCCCTAGATGACTATAAAACGTGTAGGAGCGCACTCAAGGGAAATCAGAGAGCAAAAAGAGGGTTTGAGATGGATCTGGCAGATAAGGTTAAAGATAATCCCGAGGGGCTCTTAAGTTTATTAAGAGTAAAAGGGTGGCTAGGGAGATAATAAGCCCCCTAAGATCAGCATGGCCATCTGTGTATTGAGCCACAGAAGATGGGAGAGAATTTCCTGCATATCAGGCTAGCCATGAAAGATAGGTCACATGACATCCAGGGAGAGCCAGCTAATTGGATTCAAAATTGACTCAATGGTAGGAGGGAGAAGGTGATGGTTGAAGGTTGTTTCTCGGACTGGAGACCTGTGACTAGTGGTGTGACACAGGGGTCGGTGCTGGGACTTTTGTTATTTGTTATTTACATAAATGATCTGGATGTGAATGAACGAGGCATGATTAGTAAGTTTGCAGGTGATACAAAATTAGGAGGTATTGTTGATAGCGAAGAAGGCTATCAGAAATTACAGAGGGATCTTGATCAGATGGGGATCTGAGCTGAGGATTGGCAAATGCAATTCAGTACAGATAAAGTCTGAGGTATTGCACTTTGGAAAGTCCAACCAAGGTGGGACTTATACAGTAAGTGGTAAGGTCCTGAGGAGTGTTGTGGAACAGCGGGATCTAGGAATACAAGTATGTATTTCATTGAAAGCGGCGTCACAAGTGGACAGGGTGTTGAAGAAGGCATTTAGCATGTTGGCTTTCATTGGTCAAGGCACTGAGTAAACAAGTTGGGACATTATGTTACAGTTGTATAAGTTGTTGGCGAGGCCGCACTTGTGTTCAGTATTGTGTACAGTTTTGGTCACCCTGTTATAGGAAAGACATAGTTAAAATGGAAAGTGTGCAAAGAAGATTTACGAGGATGTTTCCAGGACTAGAAGGCCTGATTTATAGGGAGAAGTTTTCCAGAATCGGACTTAATTCCTTGGAATGTAGGAGAATGAGGGGTGACCTTATTGAAGTGTATAAAATCGAGGGGCATAGATAGGATGAATGCATATAGTCTTTTTCCCAGGGATGGGGAATTGAAAACTAGAGGGCACAGGTTTGAGATGAGAGGAGGAGATTTAAGAAGAACCCGAGGGGCAATTTCTTCACTCAGAGAGTGGTGCATATATGGAATGGGCTGCCAGAGAAAGTGCTTGAGGCAGGTACAATAGCAACATTTTGAAAACATTTGGATAAGCACATGGATGAGAAGGGTTTAGAGGGATATGGACCAAATGCGGGCAATTAGAACTGACTGAGTGGGCACCATGGTCCGCATGGACCAGTTTGGTCTGAAGGGCCTGTTTCCATGTAGTATTACTCAATGACTCTATGACTATTTCACTTAATCTTGACTGCTGAGGTATTAAGAGATAGTAGGAACTGCAGATGCTGGAGAATCTGAGATAACAGAGTGTAGAGCTGGATGAACACAGCAGGCCAAGCAGCATCAAAGAGCAGGAAGGCTGACTTTTCAGGCCCAAATTGAGAGTGTTTTCTTCAAATCTCGTTTGACTTTGTGTTGATCTTCATACCCTGTACACTCTCGACCACATTTGCTCATTTTAGTTACAGAAGTTAGAAATCACAAACTAGGAGCAGGAGTAGGCTATTTGGCTCTTCAGTCCTCTTCCATCATTTAATATATATTATATCATTGCTTATCCTCTAACTCAGTGCCATATTTCCTCTTTCTCTCTATCCTCCTTGGTGCCTTTAATTTCTAAAAAAATTTCAATCTCTTTCTGGCATATGCTCAGTGACCCAGCCTCCACAGCCTTCTGTGGTAGAGAATTCCACAAGTTCACTACCCTTTAAGATGAGAAAACATTTCTTTACTCAGTCCTAAATGACCCATTCTATGACTTGACGCTGTGACCCCTGGTTATAGACTCTCCAGGGAAGACATTCTTCCTGCATCTAGTCTGTCCAGCCCTGTTAGAATTTTGTACATTTCAATCAGATCCTTTCTCATTCTCCTGAACTCTAGTGATTACAGGCCCAGTTGAAACAATCTCCCCTCATACAACAGTTCTGCCATCCTCTATCAGTTTGGTGCACTCCCTGTACAGTAAGTGCATCCTTTCTTAGGCAGGGAGACCAAAACCGAACACACTACTCCAGGTCCAACCTTACAAGGCCCTGTATAGCAGCAGTAAGACATCTGAACATAAATCCTCTTGCAGTGAAGGCCAATGTACAATTCATCTTCCTAATTGCTTGCTGCACCTGTCTGTTTACTTGCGTTGATGTTCAAGGACATCCAGATCCCTTTGTACATTCACACTTCACAATACAACATAATTTGTATAATACTCTTCCTTCCTTTTTTTCTCACCAAAGTATAGAACTTCACATTTATCCATGCTTGACTGCACCTGCCATGTGTTTGCTTGCATGCTGAACTTGTCTAGATCATCCTGAAACGTCCTTGCAATCTCCTCACAATTCCACTTAGATTTGTGTCATTGGCAAACTCAGAAATGTTGCATTTGGTTCCTTCATCCAAGTCATTTATATGTATCGTGAATAGCTAGCACCCAAGCACTGATGCTTGCAGTACATCAAGTCATCATATGCCACCCTGAAAAAAGCCCATTTATTGCCACACTGTGTTCTAGTCTGTCAGCCAATTCCCTAATCCCATGTGTTTTATTCAAGTTTGCCCACTACCCTGTTATGTGGGACCTTGGTCAAAGCCTTTTTGAAATCCAAATACACTATATCGATTGATTCTCCCTTATTTATTCTACTACTTGCATCCTCAGAAAATGCCAGAGGCTTAATTGTGATTTCCCTTTGATAAACTCATGCTAATTGTATCTAATCCTGTTAATGCTTTCCAAGTGTTCTGTTATCAAAAGCTTTATAACAGACTCTAGCATTTTTCCCACTACTGATATCCAGCCAACTTGTCTAGAATTCTCTTTTTCCCTTTCCCTCCTTTCTTAAATATTGGAGTTGCATTTGCCACTCTCCAATCTGTAGAAATAGTTCTAGAGTATATAGAATTTTGGAAGATGAGTACCAATGTATCTAGTATTTTCAGCGCCACTTTGTTTGCTGCACTGTTTATGTGCAGATTTCCTGTGCTATTACACTAAATTAGATGGTATATTTCATAACATATTGGCATATATTATTCCACTGCTTAACAATATTTGTGCTTAAACGGTTCTGTTGTCTGCACTAAGTACTTAAAAACAGGCTAATGCCACTTAAGAGTTTAAAGAGAGTTAAATATTTATTTAACAGGCAAATTTGCAAACTGAAATGTGATTGTCAGTTTCAGTTTGAAGCTCAGGATTGTCTAGAATTTAAAGATTGTTTTGCATCAGTAACAGGCTGTGATGTTCAATGAATGTAACTGATGCTCCATTTGATACATATATTTTTGGTTATGCCTTCAGCTCGGGCTCTGTAGTTCCTTCTCTCAGCCTATCTGTCTACCTCAATCCTCCATAAACATGCTCCTTAAAACAACCTGTTCCAGGTTTTTGGTCACCAGTCCTATTAACTCCTCATGTGACAAATGTCTGATATGACTAGGGTGAAGCACTTATGAATATTTTAATCTGTTAAAAACAATATATAAATGTATGTTGTTGCTGTATTACTTCCACCTATACCCTGCCAGTGCCAGGGATGCTACATGGTGTACTGGAATATTTTCCCACAGTTGTTCTGTTTAATATTTAGAAGGTAATGGGACTGATAGACATTTAATTTGTGGTGTGTTTATATATACTTAGTAGCTACATTAAGACTCATCTGCCTGGCTGTGATTTGACGAATGACTGGTTAGACTTCCAGTTTTGCGCCTTGCATATCAAGCCCATTTGCAGATGGTACATTACTTATATTAAATCAGTTCTAATGGGAAATCTGCTGTCTTTGCAAAATGCAGCTACCTCTATCATTTGGTGTGGGAAGTTCAAGCAATTAACCACGGTTTTGATGCAGTAGATTGTGACTAACAGTTTGGAAAGCCATTCACTTTCATTTCATACGCTTTCTTCTTGCATTAAATTATTAGAGATTTAATTGGAAGCTATCATCCTTGCGAAGGTTGAGAATGGAGGATAAGGGTCAGTTTGTAAGAGTTAGGCAAGGTTGATTAATTGGCAAATGAATCAAGTCAAGAAGGCTTTGATCTTGGTACAAATGGAATTGTGTGCTGTTGAAGAACTAGCTGGTATTTAGGACTCAATTGATGTGAGTAATTTGTCATTCCTTTCTAAGCAATATCCCTACCAATTGTGCCTTTGAACATAGATGATGGGTTCAGAGGCCTTTAAATGCTACAAGAATTTGGGGATTTTTTTTGTAGTTTTTAATTCTAGGGTGTAAACAATGAAAAGTATTAGCAAGCTAGAACTTGTTCTGTCAACCTACAATGTTATGTATTTGAAGACTTACAAACCAGAAATCTAGCTCTTTCTAAAGTTCTGTTGTTTTCCAAAGTGTTTGGAAATTTCATTCTGAAAAGAAAATTTCAAATCCTTGGAAACAGATCCTATTTCTATTAATTCTAACGTTGTATCATTTGATGTGAGTACTTTGATGTATTATTCATCCCCGAGACCGTTAAGGTGAATTATTTGCACTCCCTGTTCTTAACATTTCCAAAGCTCTGCAGAGCAAACTTTTTGTTCTTCTGGTTTTGAAAGAGTTTAGCAAAAATGCACAGTAAATGGTTTCAATTCTGTGAAGCTTCTAGCCAATTGGGAAGGCTTGATGATCCTAAGTCACTCATTATTGCCTAACCACACTGTTCACTCCTCACGTTTGTGTTCTTGAACACCAAGCAAAAGCAATAATGACTGAAGTGTGTTTTGTTTAAAAAGTTATCTCTATCCTGTTTAACCTTTTACCCTCTAACTCCCACTCCCATAATTTTTAATATTATCAAAAATCTTCTTTGTTTTTCTGGTCGTTTGTGGGATGTGGGCGTTGCTGGCTGGCCAGCATTTCTTGCCCATCCCTAGTTGCCCCTGAGAAGGTGATGGTGACCTGCCTTCTTGAACCGCTGCAGTCCACCTTTGGCCCACAATGCCATTAGGGAGGGAATTCCAGGATTTTGACCCAGCGACAGTGAAGGAACGGCAATATATTTCCAAGTCAGGATGGTGAGTGGCTTGGAGGGGAACTTGCAGGTGATGGTCCCATATGCCCTTGTCCTTCTAGATGGAAGTGATCGTGGCTTTGGAAAGTGCTCTCTGCAGAAATTCACCAAAGATCCTCAGTGCATCTTGTAGATCATACACACTGGTGCTACTGAGCATCGGCGGTGGAGGGAGTAGCTGCTTGTGGATGTAGTGCCAATCAAGCGGCTGCTTTGTCCTGGATGGTGTCAAGCTTCCTGAGTGTTGTTGGAGCTGCACCCATCCAGGCAAGGGGGGAGTATTCCATTACCCTCCTGCCGTGTGCCTTGTAGATGGTGGACAGATTTGGGGATTCAGGAGGTGAGTTACTCACCACAGTATTCCTGGTCTCTGACCTGCTTTTGTAGCCACTGTGTTTATGTGGTGAGTCCAGTGAGTTTCTGGTCAATGATAACTCCCACATTGTTGATAGTGGGGGATTCAGTGATGGTAACACCATTGAATGTCAAGGGATGGTGGTTAGATTGTCTCTTATTGGTGATGGTCATAGCCTGGCATTTGTGTGGCGTGAATGTCATTTGTCACATATCAGCCCAAGCCTGGATATTGTTCAGATCTTGTTGCATTTGCACACGGACTGCTTCAGTATCTGAGGAGTTGCGAATGGTGCTGAACATTGTGCAATCATCAGTGAACATCCCCACTTTTGATCTTATGATGGAAGGAAGGTCATTGATGAAGCAGCTGAAGATGGCTGGGCCTAGGACACCACCCTGAGGAACTCCTGCAGAGGCGTCCTGCAGCTGAGATGATTGACCTCCAACAACCACAACCATCTTCCTATGTCTCAGGTATGACTCTAACCACTGGAGAGTTTGCCCTCTGATACCCATCGATATCAGTATTGCTAGGGCTTCTTGATGCCACACTCAGTTGAATGCACCCTTGACGTCAAGGGCTGTATCTCTCACCTCACCTTTGGAATTCAGCTCTTTTGTCTATGTTTGAACCAAAGCTGTAACGAGGTCAGGAGCTGAGTGGCCCTGGCAGAACCCAAATTGCCTGTCACTGAGTGGGTTATTTCTGAGCAGGTGCTGCTTGATAGCACTGTTGATGACACCTTCCATCACTTTACTGATGATTGAGAGCAGACTGATGGGGCTGTAATTGGCCAGGTTGGATTTGTCCTGCTTTTTGTGTACAGGACATATTTGGACAATTTTCCACATTGCCGGGTAGATACCAGTGTTGTAATTGTACTGGAACAACTTGGCTAGGGAAGCAGTAAGTTCTGCAGAACAAGTCTTCAGTTCTTTTGCTGTAATGTTGTCATGGCCCAGAGCTTTACAGTATCCAGGATCTCCAACCGTTTCTTGATATCATGTGGAGTGAATCAAATTAGCTGAAGACTGCTATGTGTAATGCTGGGGACCATTGGTGGAGACTGAGATGGATCATTCACTGGGCACTTTTGGCTGAAGATTACTGCGAAAGTTTCAGCCCTATCTTTTACACTGATGTGCTGGGTCTTCCATCATTGAGGATGGGGATATTTGTGGACCCACCTCCTCCTCCAGTGAATTGTTTAATTGTCCACCACCATTTACGACTGGATGTGGCAGGACTTGCAGAGCTTAGATCTGACCCATTGGTTGTGGGATCACTTAGCTCTTGTCTATCACTTGCTGCTAATGCTGTTTGGCGTGCAAGTAATACTGTTTGGTGGCTTCACCAGGTTGACACCTCATCCTCAGGTATGCTTGGTACTGCTCCTGGCATGCCCTCCTGCACTCTCCGTTGAACCAGGGTTTACCCCCTGGCTCGATGGTAATGGTTGAGTGAGGGATATGCTGGGCCATGAGGTTGCAGATTGTGCTGGAGTACAGTTCTGCTGCTATTGATGGCCCACAGTGCCTCATGGATGCCCAGTTTTTCCTTGCCAGATCTGTGCGAATTCTGTCCCATTTAGCCCGGTTATAGTGCCGCACAACACAACGAAAGTTATTCTCAATGTGAAGGCGGGACTTCGTCTACACAAGGACTGAGCAATGGTCACTCTTACCGATACTGTCACAGACAGATGCATCTGCAGCTGGCAGATTAGTAAGGATGAGGTCAAGTATGTTTTCCCTTCTTGTTGGTTCCCTCACCACCTGCTGCAGACCCAGTCTAGCAGCTATATCCTTCGGGACCTGACCAGCTCGATCAGTAGTACTGCTGCCAAGCCTCTCTTGGTGGTGGTCATTGAAATCCCCCACCCAGAGTACATTTTGTGCCCTTGCCATCCTCAGTGCTTCCTCCAAGTGTTACTGAACATGGAGGAGTACCGATTCATCAGCCGAGCAAGGACAGTATGTGGTAATATGCAGGAGATTTCCTTACCCATGTTTAATCTAAAGCCATGAGAGTTTATGGGATCAATGTTGAGGACTGCCAGAGCAACCCCTTCCCGATTGTATACCACTGCGCTGTCACGTCTGCTTGATCTGTCCTGCCGTTGGGACAGGGCGTCACAGTGGCTCAGTGGTTAGCACTGCTGCCTGGGTTCAATTCCTCCCTCAGGCGACTGTCTGTGTGGAGTTTGCACATTCTCCCTGTGTCTGCAAGGGTTTCCTCTGGGTGCTCTGGTTTCCCCGGTTTCCCCTCTCAGTCCAAAGGATGTGCAAGCTAGGTGGATTGGCCATGCTAAATTCCCCATAGTGTTCAGGGATGTGTAGATTAGATGGGTTATGAGGTATAGGTCTGGGTGGGATGCTGTGCGAAGTGTTGTGGACTTGTTGGGCCGAAGGGCCTGTTTCCACACTGTAGGGATTCTGTGATTCTATGTTATATCCAGGGATGGTGATGGGGTGTCTGGGACATTGTCTGTGAGGTATGATTCTGTGAGTATGACTATGTCAGGCTGTTTCTTGACTAATCTGTGAGATAGCTTTCCCAGTTCTGGTACTAGCCCCCAAATGTTAGTGAGGAGAACTTTGCAGGGTCAACAGGGCTGTTTCTACTGTTGTGTTTTCCAATGCCTAGGTTCGATGCCAGCTGATCCGCCCGGGTTCATTTCTTTGAGACTTTGTAGTGTTTGGTCCAACTGAATGGCTTGTTAGGCCATTTTAGAGGGCATTTGAGGATCAACCACATTGCTGTGTGTCTGGAATCACATTTAGGCCGCACTAGGTGAGGGTGACAGATTTCCTTCCCTGAAGGACATTAGTGAATGAGATGGGTTTTTCCGACAATCTACAATGATTTCAAGATGATCAGTAGATTCTGAATTCCAGACTTTTTTTATTGAATTCAAATTCCACTATCTACCATGGTGGGATTTGAACCCGGGTACCCAGAACGTTAGCTGGGTTTGTGGATTAATGGTCTAGCGATAATACCTTTTCTGGAAAAGTCAGTATTTTGTAATTCAGATTCCCAATAACTAAAGAGATAACAAGGTGTGGAGCTGGACGAACACAGCAGGCCAAGCAGCATCATAGGAGCAGGAAAGCTTGACGTTTCGGGCCTAGACCCTTCATCAGAAATCCCAATAACTAAAGTTCTGTAATAAAATGATAAAGTCTTCATTCTCAAAATGCCTGCTATATTCCTTGGGCAGGAAAAATGACCTGCTGAGAATGGTTTTGACAAGGAGCTTAACTGCAAATAGATATGCAGTTAGACACACAGTCCTGACCAATTTTTGCTACCAAACGTGGAATCTCCTTCTTCACGGTATAGTTTATAGACCATACCTACAGTATCAAAGCTCAGCACATGGCAGGTATAATTTGAATTCTAAGAACCATTCTGCTGAAAAATGTTTTGTCACTATAATTGAGTGGAAGTGGCTTTTTTTTTCTTACCTTTCAAGGGAGGAGAATTTCTGCAATTGTTAATATGCAGGTTTTTTTAGGCTGCACTTATGAACGTGCTTCCCAAGGCATACCCCATGGAGTCTATAAGTGTGAATCTGGAAAAGCACGGCAGGTCACACAGCATCAGCGGAGCAGGAAGGTCAGTGTTTTGGGACAAAATGTTGACTTTCCTGCTCCTCTGATGCTATCGGATCTGCTGTACTTTTTCAGCTTAACATCAACAGACCCTGACTTCCAGCATCTGCAGTCTTTATTGTCTCCTCATGCTTCATGGAATTGGATCATGACTAGTACATGAAAATATAGAACTGAGCAAAGGAAGCAACTTGACAGCCTCTGTTTCAATCAATAACATCTGTTGACTTCGCTCTGTGATTTCGGTGACGGATGCTGCAAGAAATAGGGAACAAGGGACTATTTATAGAAACCGAGCATTAATACAGAGGAGCAAACAAATTGACAGAGCACGAATGAAAGAGGAGGAGAGTGGAAAAAACTAGGATAGTGAGTCAGTGGTGGAAAGGAAGGATGGAGGAAGTGGTAATATAAGGATAGAACGGAAATGCTGGGGAAAAGACATTGAAGTAAAAGTGGGGAAAATACTACCAGTGAGCTAAAGTTGACACCAAGAAAGAATAAGCCACAAAATTATATGCAGTTGGCTTCAGCCCAGCAGGGGTATGTATTTAGTATTCAGAATCCGGGACGAAATTAGTTAGCACTCGGAGAAGAGTGAGGTAACCAGGGACAGTCTGCATGTTAGCAGATTTGAATCACCAATTTAACAAACATTTCGTTGGAGAATTTAGTTACAAAATTACAAAAGTGCCTAAAAAAATTGTTTCAACTCAATTACTAATCAATATCAAAGAAACACAGACTAAGAATAATCACAGGAAAATTGAAGAAGTGGTTTGAAGAGGTGCACATGGTTATTTAAATGCTTTGCAAAAGAATAAAATACGCTTTATGCTGAGTATAAATAGATGTTTATAAATGTGTTTAATGACAATGAAAATAGATGCAATAACTGAGATAAGTATAAAAAAAAGTGGGAAACTAGGATAAGCACAGATAGTTCCGCCTAAAGCCATAGATATTTTAGATAGATTGGCCTTCCTCTATGCTGTAATGTCTATGTTTTCTCTGTTTGATATTAACAAGAACTTTGTTTTAAGAAATACAAAGAAATGCATGGGAAATGTAAATTTGAATCAATAATAATGAATTTCTATCCAAAACACTTCTGCTTTTGGACTATAAATATCCAACTTGCATTTCATTAAGTAGAGGCATCAATACTAGAAATGTGCATTTTAAAAAAAGATTATATTGAGTACATACATACGTACTTACAGGAAATCAGGGAGGATGTGGGGTAGCGCCGGGAACGGCTGGAACAGGGAAGCAGAGTTCTTACTGGGTTTAATAGCAGGACTTAAATGTAATATTTTACTTGCACTTTCTACCCATCACCTGACAAATTGCCAGTTTGGGACTCTAGAACAAAATCTGTCAACCCTCTCAGGTGAATGTAAAAGATCCCAGTTACTTTCAGAGAAGAACACTTGTCCTGACCAGTACATTTACCTCAACTACAGTCATTAAACCAGATTATCTACACTTTATCATATTGCTACTTGTGCAAGATTGCTGTGTGCAATTTTCAGCATTGTACTAATGGTTACACATCAAAGGTATTTCATTGACTGTAAAGCACTTCGCAATGTCCTGAGGTTATGAAAGATTCAGTATCAACACAAATCTTTCCTTGTCTACTCCTTTCCTTTCTTTCACTTCTCCTAGAGCAGTTTAAATGCAACTTTTAATGAAGTTTGCTACTAACACATGCCAAAAGCACCTTAGCTCGATTGAACTTAAAGATTGCCATTTGAAGGTTACATTTCTTTAGAGATTGCATTAACAGACTGTGATTTGAAAGTACACTATTCCACTGTTGAGTTTCCTCTCAGTCACTTGGATTAATTTCCATTTTGGAAATAAAATCTTCTGACAATGAACATACCGATTTCTTCTGTCTCTGCTCTGAAAAGCATGTTGATGTTTTGTCCATCTAAGGTGAACAAGAATTGTTTTCGGAGACAATTGTTCCAACTGCTTCTGCTTATCAGCTGTTTTCCAGATAATGAGTCTCTGACTATTTTATAAGGTAAGCACACATTATAAACATTAACTTTCCATTAGGTCTTTTTGCCACCACAAATTATAATGATGTGCGACTTTTATATGCTCATTTCTGGGATCTGAGCTTTGCTGGTCAGATCACCATTTATTGTCCATCTCCAGTAGCCCTTGAGAAGATGTTGGCTTTAGCTTTTTGAATCGCTGCAGTCCTTTGGGTGTGGTGAAACCCACAGTGCTGTTAGGTAGGGAATTCCACAATTTTACGGTGACAGTGAAGGAACAGTGATATAGTTTCAGGTCAGCATCTGACATGAAGTGTGGCTTGGAGGGGAACTTGCTGCTGCTGATGTTCCCATGAATCTGCTGCCCCTGGCCTTGGTTGCAAGTTTGGAAGGTGCTTTCTAAGGAGCTTAGCTGAATTTCTGCAGTGCCTAGTGGGATGATATTCATGTACATCATCGATGGAGGTAGTGAATGTTTGACATGGTGAATGGGTTACTGATCAAGAAGGCTGCTTTGTTCTGGATGGTATTGAGCTTTTTGAGTGCTGTTACAACTGTCTCCATTTGGACAAGTGGAGAATTTTTAACACAACTCTGACTTGTGCCATGTTGATAGTGGACAAGCTTTGGGGAGTCAGGATGTGAGTCACTCGCCACAAAATTTTCAGTCTCTGAGCTGTTCTTGTGGACTCAGTTTTTGTATGGCTGAAGGCATTGGAGAATGAGGATATAGTTCACCATGTCAAAGATAACAGATAGATCCCGTAAGACAAGAAAGGGTAGATTAAGCAAATCCAATGTATATATGTAAAAAAAACTAACATTCTCCAAGGCGTGTGTGAATAAAAACTTGAAGATGGTTGAGAATGGACAGTCCTGATTAAAATATGGCATTAGAGAATTGCATTATGAACAAAGAAAGCATAAGTATTTTCATCTGTAAGGACGGCGACTGAGAAGCACGTATAAGCTCATACAAAGTATCTAGTCAAGGTATACCGGTAATGATGTGTTTGTGAAGGGAGACCTAATGATTGTCTGATATTTTCCTAGGCATTGATTCTGAATGTTAGCCGGACAAGGGCAGTACTTCTTTCCTAAAATCCTAAAGGTAAAACAAGGGGATATGGTTTCAGATCCTGAGAAAGCAAATGTAAGACTGCTATCAGGAGGAAGTTCCTGTGTGTGCGTAGACTTCCAAATCACCCTATGGGGATAAAGAAATTTTGAGTATTTGAAGGTAGTTACATCTGTGATAAAGGTCTGTAAAGTAGCTCAGTTCAGTTGCTATTGTTACTGCTAAGATCAACTAACTCAGACCAAGAATTAAATCTGGGACTTTTGGGTCTATATGGCTTAAGATCAGAAGACCATATTTTGATTGATTAGACCATTAGATTACTTGCAGCTCTTTTTTGTATGGAGTGATGCTACCATGATAATGGGTGCCTGTGTTAATGAATTATAAATACTCAAGCAGTAGCTTGCTACCTCTGTGAATCTTAGCGGTTGGCACTGCTGCCTCACAGTGCCAGGGACCCGGGTCTAATTCCACCCTCGAGCGACTGTGTGTGTGTGGAGTTGGCACATTCTCCCCGTGTCTGCATGGGTTTCTTCCCACAATCCAAAGATGTGCAGGTTAGGTGGATTGGCTAAGCTAACTTTCCCGTAGTATTCAGGGATCTGTAGATTTAGTGGGTTATAGGGGGATGGGTCTGGGTGGGATGCTCCAAGGGTCGGTGTGGACTTGTTGGGCCGAAGGACCTGTTTCCACACTGTAGGGATTCTATGATTCTATGTGATTCAGGTTAGGAAAATGAAAGGACCTCATCAGCATGAGATAGGACAGATGTCTAGAACAGAGAGGACAAAACACAAGGGTCACATGCAGCATAGCATGGGAGGGAAGGAGAAGATGAAAGGGGGACACTTATAAAGTGTAACTAGAATGAAGAGTAGAAGGGTGTGGGGCCAATGGTGCACTGGAGCAAAACAGTGTTGTATGGGAAGAAGCAAAGAGCTGGACACGGACAAGAGAAGATTGAGTCGCAGCGCGAGAGAAACATTGGTGTGAAAGTGTGGAAGGGAATAAGAAATGGGGAAAAGATCAAGAATTATGGCCCACGTGAACAGGGTTAGGGAAATCATACCAGAGGTTAGAATGCAGATTGGAAAGGAGAAAAGAAACATTCAGAAGTGACAGATCCCATTTATTATGATGGCAATAGGAGCCACTCTCAATGACTGATACAGGAATTGAAAAATTAAGTATTAAAGTAAGCATTGCTTGTGTGAGGTTTATGAAGTTAGTGAGAACTTGACACTACATCCACCTGTCATGCTGGGCCTGGAGCCTCTTGATGCTTGTTACTGTGCCTCAAAAATGGAAATTGGGCCAGTTCCCATCATTGTCACCTTGATAATCACTTGAAGATCTTAGCAGTAATTTCTTCACAAGGAGAGTGGCAAGTGTGTGAAACCTACTGCGACGTGAAGCAACTGAACTGGATATATTTAAAGGACGGTTTGCTGGATACATGAGGGTGGAAGAAATTGGGGATGTTATGGGACAGGATGAGAAGAGATCATTAGAGTGGGAGAAGGTTCATGTCTGGTATGAACTAGATTGACCAAGTAGCCTATTTCTGAACTCTGGATTCTATGCAGTGTTAATCAAAATTCACCATTTAAAATATTTATTTTATTCATAGGCTTCTCCTTTAAATGCACAGCATTTTGAGATTGTGGGAAGGTAATGAAAGAACTGAACTTTTACACAACTTCCAGAATGTGTTCTGCAGAATTGACTGTGGTTCAGTTAGTAGAATTTTCACATGAATCAAAAGGTGTGCATTCAATTTCTACTTTGAGAGTCCTGAGGCAGTAATCTGAACTTGTAGTCCAGTGCAATACTGAAAATACTGTTCGAGATGACTTCGGATGAGGTATTTTACTGAGGCCTTCTTTACCTTCTCTGGTGGATTGTTTTAAAAGACAGGACAATTCTCGTCTAAAATTGCACAATAATTATTTCTCAAACAAATTATTCAAAAAAGTATTGGTAATTTATTTCAGTTTTTTTAGGAACCTTGCTGTACGTAACTTGACTGCTATGTTTCTTACATTATACCATTGACTACAATGCTGTGAAGTTATATGGGTCATGAGGGGCAATATATAAATCTAAGTCTCTTTCCTGTGCAAGCTATATTAAATTCTGATACTGATCCTCACCAGTTGCCCTTCCAATAATTAAACCTGGATATTTTGTTCAAACCCGGCATTCAGGTGACATCTGGTTTTTGAACCAGTCTTGAAACATCTGCTTTGTGCATTCCTTCTGATGTCTGGAATCCTGCATTAATTATAACTACTCCAAGCAGGAGCCTGCTGTCTCTGTGAATCTCAAAATCAAACATGTGTTTGGAGATGAATGATTTACTGACCTTCTGAACAGTCTCTCCACTTTGGAGATGCCCTGGGGGTAAAACCATCTCGTTTGTAATGAGAGTTGGGCCTGGCAATCCCTAGCAGTTTGAGGTGCCTTCAGTGGCCTGCTGTGATCAAGGATAAATCACCCTTTGGCCATTGATTGTGTCTTTTTGACCCTCACCACATTGTTCAAGTAATAAAACTCAGCAAACCTGACAGCGTTTGTGGGAGAACACACCCAACCCCCTCAGGGACCCAGCACTGCCATCACTAAACCTTTCTACCCCAGACTGAACCCCCTGTCCTGTCAGACTGATGAGCTTTCACATGAATGCTTGGAAGGCGAAAGAGGATTTTCAGGACTAACTTCACATTGAAGGCAGCGCAGTTATTTATTTGTTTAAGACTTTGTTGCTGTGGGTACAAATTAACCATCATTAGCACTGTGTACTTTTGTCACAATTACCATGGACTCCTGAGTAATCTGTGACGGTTAGAGCTAAAACTGCAAAATCACACAGCAAAGCTTAAAAACTGAATAGAGTAATTGTGTGATAATTGCACTCTTAGAAAAGAGCGGACCTTTCCCTTATACAATGTTATTTGCTGGGAAGCTCTATCCTTTTGTGAACTATTGCAAAGGTCTTAGTCTTCAAAAAATAATTAGAGGAGGGGATGGGTTTGGACTAAAATATCTATCTTTACACAGTCAGTGGTTAGAAGGTGGACTGTTTCCACACTGACCCAGACATTCTGATGGCCTGATTATTGTTTCTGCAGTGTAAATGAGAGTTGTACATAGGGCTGTGTGCAATCCCCGATGTAGCAGACTCTGAGGGAGCTACCCAGGAAATTGAAAATTCCAATGGGCAATTTTCCCTGCCTGGAATCCTCCAAATGTATCAATTTAAATTTGGGAAATTGGAGGCTTTCATTGCTGTTAATAGTTAACCAGGAAACATTGCACAATTACATTCTAACTCCTAGGTAAATATCGATTGACATTTCTCCCCATGCCACCAACCACACTTCCCACAGACCCCTCAAGAAGGTCTGACACACTCATCTCATACCCACCCAACCCCCTTGGGGACCCAACACCCCTACTACTAAAACCAACATCCCTTTCTACTCCGGACTGAGTCCCCTGTCCTGTCAGACAAAGACTACCCCTTTCCTTGCTGGACTGCGTACCTCCCAGCTAAACACTCTATCACTTACATGGCACCCTACACGCCTAACACCCTACCCTCCTCACACTTGGCTTATGTACTTACTCTTTCACAAGAGCTGTCCAGGTGTCTGTCTGTGCTGCTGGACATATGAATCACAATGCGATAGCTACTGCTGTGAAAATTGAGAGTGGTTTATCCTTCTAAAGATCACTGGGAAGCATTGAGAGATGTGGAGTTGCCATGCATAAACCAGCAAAAGCCAAGGGTAGTCTGGTTAACATTCAGCCATTTCAGGGGCGGAGGTCCACATTAAGATACAGGATCTGTCCTCCTGACATCTTATCATAATTACTGCATATCTGTGCCGTTGAGGCAAGTTGAACTGCATTGTTCTGTGAGACTTAATATTGTTGAGTGGTCTAACATTCATTGTCTCAGCTCCCAAAACTCGATCATTCTGATGTGGTGCTTAAAGGTTCCACCCTCTGAGAATGCAGGTCCCAACAAAATTCTCTACTCTCCAGACTGAAGAAGAGGTCTGTATTGGACGATCAAGACCAAAAAAAATTTTCTGTTTTGGCTGCCCGTATTCTGACTGAGATGGCAAGATCCATTATGCGGCATCTTTTATGTAATGAAATTTAGTCACTCTGGGCGATAGACATCTACTTGTGAGAGATTTTAAGCAGGTATTGAGTTTATCGTGTTTGAGATTGATACATTCATTAATATGACCATAAGAGAGCTCATCAAAGCTTTCCTGCATTAAGCCTGGGGCTTTTAAGCAAATCCATTAATCAGCTCTTCTGTAATGTTGCAAATGCAGAGAATGAAACAGGTGGGGAAACAGAAGGGGAAGGTTTCACAAGCACATAGATAGTGATCAAAAAGGCTCCCTCTTTATTCGTTTGCTGGATTTTCTGATGGCCTGACTACCGTTTCTGCAGTGTAGATAAATTTGTAATCAGGGCATTAATGATATGGACGAAGAAACTGAGAGCATTGTTGCTAAGTTTGCAGATGAAGCAAAGATAAGTGGAAGGGCAAGTAGTGTTGAAGAAGTGGGGAAGCTACAGAAGGACATGGACTTGTATAGGCTGGGCAAGTGGGCAAAGAAGTGGCAGATGGAATACGATGTGGAAAAATCTAAGGTTATGCACTTTGTTAGGAAGAATAGAGGCATAGACTATTTTTCTAAATAGGATAAGGCTTCAGAAATCTGAAGCACAAAGGGATTTGAGAAGTCCTAGTTTAGGATTCTCTCAAGGTTAACATGCAGGTTCAATTGGCAGTTAGGAAGACAAATGTAACGTTAACGTTCATTTCAAGAGGGCTAGAATACAAGAGGAGAGATGTACTGCTATAAGACTGTAGGTAGACTGCATTTGGATTATTATGAGCCATTTTGGGCCCCACATGTAAGAATGGACAAATTGGAGGGTGTCGAGGGGAGGCTTACAAAGATGATCCTGGGGATGAAGGCCTTGTAGATGACACCAAAATTGGTGGTATAGTGGACAGTGAAGAAAGATATCTAAGATTAGGAAACAATCTTAATCAATTGGGTCAGTGGGCTGAGGACTGGCAGATAGAGTTTAATTTGGATAAATGTGAGTTATTGCATTTTGGTAATACAAACAAGGACAGGATTTATGCAATTAATGGTAGGACTCTAGGTCGTGTTGTAGAGCAGAGGGACCTAGGGATTCAAGTACATAATTCTATGAAATTTGAGTCACAGGTAGACAGAATGGTTGAGAAGGTTTTAGCGCGCTAGCCTTCATTGCTCAGACCTTTTGAGTATAGGAGTTGGGATGTTATATTAAGGTTGTACAGGCTGTTGGCGAGGCCCCTTCTGGAGTCTACTGTGTGCAGTTCTGGTCACCCTGTTATAGGAAGGATATTATTAAACTTGAGAGGATTCAGTAAAGATTTACCAGGATGGTGCCAGGAATGGAGGGCTTGAGATATAAAAATAGACTGAAAAGCCTAGAATAATATTCACTGGAGTGTAGAGGGTTAAGGGTGACCTAATAGACGTTGATAAACGATGGGCAAAGATAAGGTGAGTGACAAGAGTGGGGGAGTTCATAAGCCAGGGGCATACTTTAAAGGTGAGAGGAGAACGATTTAAAAAGGACATGAAGAGCGAAGTTTTTACACAGAGAGTGGTTTGTACATGGAGCGAACTGCCAGAGAAAGTGGAGGATGCAGGTACAGTTACAACGTTTAACAGACATTTGAATAAGTTCATGAATAGGAAAGGTTTGGAGACATTTGGGCCAAATGCAGGTTCGGTTTGGGAACTCGGTTGGCATGGACTGATCAGACCGAAGGCTCTGTTTTCATACTGTATGACTCTATGACTTGTCATATGAGGAGTAGTTGAGGACTCTAAGTCTGTACTCGCTGGAGGTTAGAAGGATGAAGTGGGGAGCACATTGAATTGTGCAGAATACCGAGAGGCCTGGATAGAGTAGACATGAAGAAGGTATTTCCACCGAAAGGAGACAACATGCTTTGGGCACAGCCTCAGAGTGAAGGGACGACACTTTGGAACTGAGATAAGGAAGAATTTCAGCAGCCTGAGGGTGGTTAATCTGTGTAACATATTGCTGCAAAAGGCTTTGGACGCCAAGTCGTTGAGTGCATTTAAGACAGAGAAAGATAGGTTCTTGATTAGTATGGAGATCAAGAGTTATGGAGAGAAGGCAGGAGAATGGAGTTGAGAAACATATCAGCCATGATACAATGGCAGAGCAGAGTCGATGGGCTGATGGCCTAATTCTGCTCCTATATCTTATGGTAATTTATTTTTATGGTCTATATGCATCCAAGAAAGAAAGAAACGAGAAAGGGAAGGAGAAAAGTTACTTGAAATCAAATATGCTAGAATTAATTCATATGAATTTGAAAGTCCAGTAAATTGAAGTCCAGTTGAATTCTTTCGGTTGACTATACACAGAAGTTCCATTTGAACTCTCATACAATTAATTTACCATTGAAGGTATAGTTTTTGTAATGTGTGACTTGCTCTATTTTGCAGGCAAAACAAATATTAATTTTCAAGAATTGGGCTTTTGAGAGATACTGAGATCATATGCAGGTGTTTAGCTAAGCCTGGAGCTGCTTACAGTTTTAGTATTACAAGCAGACTGATGAACAAAAGTCAAAGATTTATAATGGAGGGCAGTTAAAACAGTTTTGGTCACGTGACTGAGAAACTAAGCTAACAAGGTGGTTTGAGGATCACTTATCAGAAAGCATTGAGTTTCTGACATTAGTTAACTGTGGAATCATTTGTATCTAAGTTAAGCTGTACTTAACTCCTTTGGTGTCTCCTTTGGTCAGAATTGGCTGAGGTAGACATCCAGTCTGCTGGCATAAAAGCAAAATATTGTGGATGATGGAAATCTGAACTATATAAAGAGAAAGTGCTAGGAAAATTTAAGTCTGGCAGCGTCAGTTGAGAAAGAAACAGGGTTGACATTTTGAGTCTAGTATGACTCTTTTTCAAAACTTCATGTCCACCCTTTCACTTGCATTCCTAGCCTTCTCTTCCTGTTTTCACAACCTCCACTCCCAGTGCAAAATGCCAACTCAAGGCACAATTAATATCAAGTCTAGATGTGAGCTTGTGGAAAAAGCCAAGATCTTCAAAATTATATCTTTGGTAGGAATTAAGAAACAATAGATGTTCACTTAGAAAAATGCAACTGTGAAAAATAAGGCAGAATGTAACATCCTCCCAACATCAGAGGAGCGGGAAAGCTGACATTTCGGGTTGAGACTCTTCTTCGAGACCCTGCCCCACTGATGCTGCTTGGCCTGCTGTGTTCATCCAGCTCCACAACGTTTTATCTCAGATTCTCCAGCATCGGCAGTTCCTACTATCTCTTGAACATCCTCCCACTTGGTAAGTTTGCTGGCAGGGTATATTTGATCACATGGGAGGGTGGTAGGTGGGGATCCTGCTGTCTTTCTAAAAAAAATTCATCCAGGGGATGAGGGCATTGTTGTTAAGGCCAGAATTAGCTGCCCATCCCTAATTGCTCTTGAGCTGATGGTTTGCTTGGCCATTTCAGAAGGCAGTCAAGGGTCAACTGCATAGTGTAGTTCTGGAGTTGGTAAGGACAGCAGATTTTCTTCCCTAAAGCACATAAGTGAACAAGGTGGGCTTTTTATATCAATGGTTGGTAGTTTCACAGGTTATTATACTAAGAACGCCTTCAATTTCATAATAATTAATGAATTGTACTTAAACTCCACCAGTACTATGGCAGGAATGAATCCCTATCACCAGAGCATCTACTGGATTTCCCTGCTCCTTTGTTTTGAGCTCGTTGTCAGGATTGAAGATGACTTTCTTCTACTCCAGTGTTGTGTATCCTGTGGGGACTAAGCAGTTAGCAACACTGGATCACCACATGCTGCCACAGGAAGGGCAGGTGGGTGTGATGCTCAGGTTTTTGCACTCACCTTTCATTGTTTGCATTTGGTCTCCATCTGGGCCAGTGGGAGACACTCAGAATAGTTGGCACCTTTGCAGATTTCATTTTGGGGTGATATTGTGTTGAGGGCTTCCACAAGTCAATAGGCATGTTGCTTTTTATCAGGGAGTTTTTGAGGACCTGCTTGAAGTGTTTCCTCTGCTCAGCAGACAACTATTTGTTATGTTGAAGCTCAGAGCAGAGACCTTGGTTTGGAAGTCTTGTGTCAGGTGTGCAGATGACGTAGTGTGCCCAGCGCTGCTGACTGATAGTAAGCAGTGCCTGCTTACAAGGTGTGTTGACCTGAGAGATGACACTTATATTAGAGTGCCTATCCTGGATTTTGCAAAGGAGTGACTAGTAAAATTTCTCAAAGAGTTTGAGGTGTCTGTTGTATATTGTCCACGTGTCCGATGCACGCAGGAGGATGGGTAACGCTGCTGTCCTGTAAACCATGAGCTTTGTGTTGGGTTTTTGAGGGCTTTTGTCATCAAACACTCTTCCTCAGAAGCCCAAGCGTTGCACTAGCATACTGGAAACAATGTTGAATTTCATTGTCTATTTCTGCAACGAGGAGACTCCCACGGTATGGGAATTTTTCCACTTTGTCAGTGGGTCACCGTGAATCATGATAGTTCGTGTGAGCAGTGTCGTGCTCAGGAGCAGACAGGTAAAAGACTTACCTTCCAATTTTTAGTCTTAGGCCCATTGTTATGACTGTGACAGGAGGAATGAGTTGATATTCAAGCCTCAATCTTCTACTAATCACACTGTTAGGATGAATTTGTTGATTCAATTACCAAAATGGCTAAGTCCATCCTTTATACATGACTATCCAGAATAAAAGTCCACCATACTTCTTTAATGAATTTTTAAAAAACCACGCATATTCATAAGACACGTGACAACTGCTGAATAATATATAAGCCGTGATCCAAAATTAAAACTATAACTCCTTAATCACGTAGTGACGCAGTCATACCACAGCAAAAAGGCTGCAGAACTGATGCTTTTTAAAAGAAAAGGTAAAAGTAAAATACCTCAGCCACCATGATCCAAGATTCTGAAACAAAGAATAAGATGTGATGACGCCTCACATCCATATTCTCTTGACAGATTGTGACTAATCGGGTACCGCAAGTATTAACAACTTGGGCCCCGGATGTTCACTAAATACATATATGTAAAATGCTTGGATGTGGGGACTAAATGTATTATTTCCAAATTTACAGGTGATACAAAGCTAAGCAGGAATATGGGTTATGAGGAAAATGCAAAACATTTTGAGAACTATTTGGACAGGCTTACCGATTGCGTACGAACATTGCAGATGGGATATAATGTGGAAAAATGTCAGGTCATCCACATTGGTTAGAGAAACAGGTGTACAGCGGATCTGTTAAATGGTAAGAGGTTGGAAAGTGATAAAAGGTCACAAAGGGTGCCATTGCCGATAAGTCACAGAAGGCTAACATGCAGGTGCAGCAAGCTATTAGGAAGACGAATGGAATTTAAGCCTTCAATGAGGGAGGATTTGGGTACTGGAGTAAAGTTTTGCTTCAGTTGTGTTGGAGTTTAGTTCAACTGTATCTGGAGTACTGAGCAGTTTTCATCTCCTTTTCTCAGGATAAAGATATTACCACTATACAGGGAGTGCAGTGAAAGTTCACCAGACTTCTTCCCAGGATAGCGGGATTGTCCTTTGAAGGGAGATTGGGCAAATTGTGCCCTGCATTCCCTACAGCTTCAAAGAGTGAGAGATGATCCTATTAAAACAAAATACTTTAAGGAAAAGACAGAGTAGATGAAGGCAAGATGATCTTCCTGATTGGAATGTCTGGAACCACAGGGCTCAATTTAAAAATGAGTGGGATGCCATTTAAGACCAAGATTAAGAGAATTTTCTTGTACTCAAGCATTGTGAATCTTCGGCATTAATTACTCCAGTGGGCTGTGGAAGCTTACTCTTTAAGTACATTTAAAGTAGAGGTTGATACATTTTCAATTACCTATGACATAAAGGGTTACTGGGATAGTGTTGGTAAAAGGCATGGGTGTATTCAATCAGCCATGATCATTTTAAATGGTGGAGCAGGATCAATGGGCTGAATGGCCTACTCCTGTTCAAACAATCCTATGATTACCTGTCAATGAAGTCAAATTGCTGACAGCCTCAGATTGATGATAAATGTCCAATTCTCATTCCAATTAACTTTCTGAGAATTGGTCACAGTCCACTAGTTCAGGCTTTACCAAGTAGACAGAAATACTGTTCTTTGGATTCTCTACCAGATGCCCAGAACTCATTCTAAGAAAAAGGTTTTCAAGACAGAGACTGAAGCTTATGTGGTGTCTTTTTTATTCTGAGTCTACAGAACAGAATTCTAACTCCAGAGAGGGTCACTAGGCAATTATCAATGTAAGCCAATATTCCTCTTGAATCTAATTTTTTCAGTAATTATAGCAACAAACACCATAGGATGGGTGGGAGAACACATTGAAGTGTTCTATCAGCCTTGATCATATTGAATGGCAGGGCGGACTTGATGGGCTGAATGGCATACTCCTGTTCCTATGCTCCAGTTTTTTATGTCCTTGAAGTTGTGCTTAGCTGCATCGCCAAAGCTGCTTAATTTCCAGGAAACAGCAGATGACTCATAGTTTACATTAAAGTGTTGTCTTTGTGTTTCCATGAAATCGCAAGGTAACCCCTCTCAATCCAGAAATGTCCAAATGTCCTAAATCCTTCTCAGTATTCCCCAGATACGCTTTAAATATACAAATGTATTCCCAATACCATTCTCTCAAATGCCTCTGTGAATGCGCTGGTGATACGTTGGAGCTCACACTTTGAGTGTGTGCACACAAGTGTTGTTGCATACTGTGGCTTGATGACAGAGTCTGTTCTTGGTTCTGGAGTGGAAGTGGTGCAAGCTGAGCAGTTTCCCATGTGCCCTGTAGATTAACTCCACATTATTGGAAGCTTCATGAAGGTGGGATACAGCACGGAAGATGAAGAAGAGCCAATGGTGAGAATCACAGCTTGCTTTCCATTGTGCAGCATGTGTAAAAAAGCAATGAATTTCTGTTGGCAACAAAATTGGAGGAGGACGCTCCATAATCTTTCCCAGTTGACTGAGTCAAAGGCCTTTGTAAGGTCAGTTTTTTAATTCACTCATGGGACATGGACGTTGCCGGCTGGTCAGCATTTTTTGCTCGTCCTTAGCTGCCCTTGGGAGGATAGTGGTGAGTTGCCTTTTTGAACCATTGCAGGCCACAATCTGTAGCTTGACCCACAGTGGTAGATGCCAGTGTTGTAACTATACTGTAACAGCTTGGCTAGGGGAACAGCAGGTTCTGGAGCACAAGTCTTCAGTACTATTACCAGTATGTTGGCCCATAGCCTTTGCAGTATCCAGTGTCTCCAACCGTTTGTTGATATCGTGTCGACTGAATTGAATTGACCGAAGACTGGTATCGATAATGCTAGGGACCACTGGAGAAGACCGAGGTGGATTATCCACTCGCCACTTCTGATGGAAGATTGCAGTGAATGCTTCAATCTTATCTTTTGCACTGATGTGCTGGGCTCTTCCATCATTGAGAATGGGAAGATTTATGGACGCACCTCCACCGGTGAACTGTTTGTGTTCTCCATCATTCACGACTGCAGAGCTTAGATCTGATCTGTTGATTGTGGGATCACTTAGCT
Organism: Ginglymostoma cirratum; assembly: GCA_024137785.1. Taxonomy (NCBI): domain Eukaryota; kingdom Metazoa; phylum Chordata; class Chondrichthyes; order Orectolobiformes; family Ginglymostomatidae; genus Ginglymostoma; species Ginglymostoma cirratum. The sequence continues at coordinate 2,768,718 of JAHRHZ010000084.1, forward strand.
CCATCTATCACTTGCTGCTTATGCTGTTTGGCATACAAGTAATCCTGGTTAGTAACTTCACCAGATCGATACCTCATTTTCAGGTATGCTTGGTGCTGTTCCTGGCATACCCTCCAGTCCTCTCCATTGAACCAGGACTGATCCCCTGGCTTGATTGTAATGCTACAGTGGGAAGTATGCCAGTCTATGAGGTTGAAAATTTTACTGGAGTACAATTCTGCTGCTGTTGACATCCCAAAATGCCTCATGGATGCCCAGTCTTGAATTGCCAGATCTGTTTGCAGTCTGTCCCAATCAGTACGATGATAGTGTCACATATGACAATAGAAGGTATTCTCAGTGTGAAGGCAGGACTTTGTCTCCATAAGACATGTGCAGTGGGCACTCTTACCTATACTGTCATGGACAGATTCATCTGCAGATGGCAGATTACTGAGGATGAGGTCAAGTATTTTTTTTCCCTCTTGTTGGCTCCCTCGCCACCACAACAGACTCACTCTAGCAGCCAAGTCCTTTAGGACCAGACCAGCCTGATCAGTAGTGCAGCCGCCAAACATCTCTTGGTACTGGACATTGAAATCCCCCACCCAGAGGACATTTTAAACTTTTCCACCATTGATGCTTCCTCCGTGTTATTCTATGTGGAGGAGCACTAATGCATCAGCGAAGGGAGGACAGTACGTGGTAATCAGCAGTAGGTTTCCTGGCCCATGTTTAACCAGAAGCCATGAGACGCTATGGGGTCCACAGACAACATTGAGGACTCCCATGGCAACTCCCTTCCAGCTATATACCACTGTGCTGCCACTTCTGCTGGGTCTGTCCTGCTGATGGGACAGGACATATCCCTGGATGGTGTCTGGGACATTATCTGTAAAGTATGATTCTGTGAGTATGACTTTGTCAGGCTGTTGCTTGACTGGTCTGTGAGACAACTCTCCCAATTTTGGCACTAGTCCCAGATGTTACTAAGAAGGACTTTGCAGGGCCAACAGAGCTGTTTCTGCCATTGTGTTTTCCAGTGTCAGTCAATGCCAGGTGGTCTCCCTGGTTTCATTTCTTTCTTGAGACTGTGTAGCAGTTTACACGACTGAGTAGCTTACTAAGCTATTTCAGTGGACAGTTGAGAGTCAACCATATTGCTGTGGGTCTGGGGACACATGAAGACCAGACCAGATAAAGATGGCAGATTTCCTTCTCTGGAAGACACTGGTGAGCTGTGTATAGAGGTTGCTACTGCTCTCTGTACTTTTCTTGGATGTATCCTGCAGTGAAGATCATGTCCACTATGACCCGTGACAGGTGAAATCATTATGATTCAAGAATAGTTCTTGAGCCACTGGGAGGAGACGTTTGAGAAAAGCCCTTCCTGTGCCTGACAGTATGTATACTCCTCTGTAGTTACTGTAATCACATAGATCTCCTGTCTTGATGATGGTTACAATTGCAGTGACTTAGAGATGCTCAACAAGCACTTCTCCTTCCAGATAAGGAGGTGTATGTAAGCAAGAGTGCTTCCCTGTTATATTTTCGTATTTTGGCAGCGATTCCATCTGCATCATCGGCCTTGTTGGTATTCAGCTGTCTGATGGTCTTTAACCTTGTGGTTGTACTGAAATGATGGCAGGTAGCAAGCTGTGGGACGTGCTTGAGGCCATACACATCGAGGACTGTGCCTTGGTTGAGGGGATCCTTGAAATACTCCTTCCAATGAATACCTGTTGTTTCTCTGTCTTTGAACACCATTCGTTCTTTCCTCTGAATTGGGGAGGTCCGTGGGTGTTTGAGCCTTAGATGGTCCTGACTGCACTGATGAATCCACACGGTGTCTTGGCTGTAAGTGAGTTGCTGAACTTGCTGCATTCTTTCCGCTCACCATAAGGTCATAGGTTTTTGATGGACCTCAGCCTTAATTTGCCTATAGATCTGCTTTCTTTCCCTTGAGTACTGGTGGTGTTTCCAGTGTAGGAATTCCTTGTACTTACCATTTAATAGCCCCTGGATTTTCTCCAAACCAACCTTGATGTTTCTTGGTACAGAGAGAGTGCGCACCTCCTTTGCAGGTGCTGTTTATGATGGAGTTAAGGGCAGTCTAGCTCCTTGCTGCTGACCATCCTGTCCTACAAGCCCCAACAACCACTTCATGATGTCACCTACATACCTGTGTCTGGGTCTGTAGATAATGGTGGACCTAATCTGGCTGCATCACTTGCTGTAGCCACTGCCCTCCTGGTGATGCTGCAGAGCAGTGCACAGCTGATAGCTCTTGCTGGAAAGATTTTTGTCCCCTGGGGTCTTTGGTCCTGGGGAAGGTCTGAAATTCAACAGTCTAGTTGGCACTTAATGCAGTGAGCAATCCTGAAAATATGGGATTCTTGCCAACTCTGCAATCTCTGACACAATACCACCCAAGGTAATACCTTGCTTTCTTTTTCCATTTTGCTCAAATCCCTCCATGGCCTTGATCTTAATTATCACTAACTTTCCTCCAACCTGACAACCATTCAAGTACTCCCACATTCCTCCATTTCTAGCCTATATGACCTCTGCAGTTTCCTTTGCTCCACCATTGACTGTTACACCTTCAATGCATCACCTTTACACTCTGCAATTTCCACCCTCCCAACCCTTCACTATTTCCAACTCTCTTTCTCTTCCTTTAAGACACTGATTAAATTCTGTCTCTTTAATCAAGTGTTTGGCTGTCTCTTTTCCCCTCCCTTTAGCTGAGTGTCAAATTTTATATCATTATGCTTCCATGAAGCATTTTTGCACTGTTAAGGCTTAGATAACTCTAATTTTGTGGTGTGAATACAAATTTCAGTTGATGAGGAAAAACAATCATGTAAAAACATTCATAAAGTATTTTGAGCAATGTTTAGAAATCCCAAGATGACTTACACTCATAAAATAACAGCTGTTGTACACTGTGCAATATTACCCTTTTAACGTCAAAAGCACCTATCACAGAACTGTGGAAATTTGGCTTATGATGAGTTTTCAGTGAAAAGTGCCAATGTAACAAAATCAGTTGGAAAAATAGCCACTTGTTAACAATGCATTACTTTATTAGTGCACACATCAACTATCAAATTCATTGGCTTAAAATGTTTTTCTTGAGTTGCGAATTTCCAGAACTTGCTGATCGATTTATGCTGCTTCATCATTTGATTCACTCAAATGCATCATGCCATAAGCCTTCCCTTTTAATTTAAAGAAGAGATGCAGAAAGCTAAGAGTCATTCTTAACAAAGTATCTTTTTGATTGCAGTAATTGTTAATTCAATGCTATCCAACTTCTGCAGCCCAGAACGAGAAAAACGTAAGCTGTGGAATCTAATTCTTGCATGTCTTTACAGCTTCAGTGTTTGCATCATTTTCTTATTTTCTATCTTTGCTCTGTATCTCAGTCCAATATTTTCTCCTTTCTTCTCATTCACATTTAATTTCAAGGAACTGGTCAGAGTATGGATAAGCACAATTGGTTGGGCCAAATGGCCTCTTTCTATGTTGTATAGTCTATGTAATCCTATGTATATAATTTAACTGTTTACTTACCCTCCTTCTCTGACATTACTGTTTCTTTCTCAATCCTTAAATCTAATCAGTTAGTACCATTATTCGTCAAGCTGTCAGGTACCTAGCTATCCTTGCTAAACTGTTTTCAGTTTACAAGGTGCATGTTATTTTTGAACTGAAGGGTGGGTGAAAATGTCTAACGAATGGTGTATGCCACATCCGGCAAGAATTGGCTGGATTAGACTTGACCTTAATGCAATTGCATTTCCATGGAATTTACTTGGTCTTGTCTCCTCTGGATATAAGCTGGTTTAAAAACTGTTCCATTAAAATAGCCAACATAGGTATGACACATAAATGCTGTAAATATTTGTCTGCTAATAACACTGGCTGTAATTTCAAGACTTCAATCCCAGAATAATATGATAGTATCATATTAAAAACATTTGTAATTACTAGAACTTTTACGGCACCTTATTCATTGTCTGAAACCGTTTGCCAGGCTAGCAAAAAACCTGCCCTTCTTTGGATTTCATAAGGAAGAAATGGTTCACTCAGGTTTCCAATCTGAAACTTGCCCATGTTTGACGTAAGGAATGTCTTGTCTTCATCTCTCAGCAAACTGCAATTATTCTTTAATTGAATGTAAATCTTTGAAATTGGATCTTAACTAAAATTAAAAGTGAATCAATGAGTTTGTTGATACAGTGATTCATCTGTAAAGTCTGCATTTTAAGCTTAGCCCTCCGAAAAGGGCTGACATGGTCATTAGTTAGATGCCAGGTCTGAGCAATAGGTGGGTGATAAATCAATGTTTGGGACACCAACTATCCTGAGTTATTCATTTACTAGCAAAATGGCATTTTTCAGGCTAGAACAAAATATTGTGGATTCTGGAATTTTGAAATAAAAACAGAGTGCTGAAAATATACTTGCTCTGAAAAATATAGTTATGAATGCCGGTTAGAATATTTTATTTTAGGTTTATTGTCACGTACTGACATGAGTGCAGTGAAAGATTTACAAAGTCACCACTCACAATGTCATCTTAGGTACAATTTTTTTCGGTACAGGATCTTAGGAATAAATTAGAAAAATAAATAATTAAAAAGTTCAGCATTACACTCAGATGAAAGTTTCTGGTGAAAGGTCAAATGTCAGCTCTGTTTTTCTCTTTCTCCACAGAAGCTGAGATTGCTGAGTGTTTCTAGCACTTTCTGTTTATAGTTCACATCAGTAATATGATTTATGAAGGTAAAAAAGAACATGTCATCCAAATGAGACAGGATTATGAGAATCAGGGTTTAACATAATATGTAAGCATAATGAAGCTGTAGGTGAACCTGGAGAATGGTGATCAGAACTGATTGTGGATTAAGCACTATTTAGGTCATGCAGAAATTATGCTATGATGGGAGACTCACTTTAATACAGGCCAGATTTTTTCACCAGTCAAATCAAGTCAAGAAAGGTTAATCCCAGCTGACTGAGAATTTTCTAGGGACAATCGCTTTTCCCCAGATAAGTCGATTTGTAAAGTTGTTCACAGATCCAGCTGTGGAATTAGAGAGTGGTAGAAGCAGGGAATTATGGGGAGGTGAAAAGAAATGAGAACAACTGGGGTGGTGTGTCACATTTGGGAGAGGTGTGATACTTTCGGGAGAGTGTTAGACTTTTGGTAGGAGAGCATTTTGGTGGTAGCGATCATAACTCTGTTACTTTTACAATAGTCATGGAAAAGGATAGGCACATACAGTAGGGTAAGGTTTATAATTGGGGGAAGGGTAATTATAATTCTGCTAGGCAAGAACTGGGTAACATAAAATGGGAACAGATGCTGTCAGGGAAGAGCACTATTGAAATGTGGAGATTGTTTAAGGAATGCATACTGCGTGTGCTCGATATGTTTGTCCCTAGCAGGCAGGGGAGATGCGGTCAAGTGAGGGTGCCTTGGTTCTCAAGAGAGGTTGAACGACTGGTTAAGAGGAAGAAGGATGCATATGTAAGGTTTAGGAAACAAGGAACGGAAAAGACTCTAGAGGGATACAAGTTATCCAGTAAGGAGCTGAAGAAAAGGCTCAGGAGAGCTATAAGGGGGCGTGAGAAAACCTTAGCAGATAGGATCAAGGCAAATTCCAAGGCTTTTTACACGTACGACAGGAATAAGAGAATGACCAGAGAAAGGGTAGGGCCGATCAAGGATTGTAAAGGGAATTTGTGCACGGAGGCTAAAGAGATAGGAGAGGTCCTTAATGAATACTTTTCTTCGGTATTCACAACTGAGAGAGACCTAGTTGTAGAGGAGGACAGTGTGAAACAGGCTGGTCGGCTAGAGGAGGTCGATGTTAGTAAGGAAGATGCATGAGGAATTTTGAGGAACTTGAAGATAGTTAAGTCCCCCGGACCTGATGGGATTTATCCAAGGATTCTGTGGGAAGCGAGGGAAGAGATCGCAGGGCCTTTGACGATGATCTTTTCGTCCTCACTGTCCACGGGTATAGTACCGGAAGATTGGAGAGAGGCAAATGTCATTCCCTTGTTCAAAAAGGGAATAGGGATAACCCCAGAAATTACAGACCAGTTAGTCTTACGTCAGTGGTGGGAAAATTATTGGAAAGGGCTCTGACAGATAGGAATTATGATCACTTGGAAAGGCACAGTTTGCTTCGTGATGGTCAACATGGATTTGTGAGGGGTAGATCATGCCTCACAATCCTATTTGAATTCTTTGAAGAGGTGACCAAACATGTGGATGAAGGTAGAGCAGTGGATGTGGTATACATGGATTTAAGTAAGGCATTTGATAAGGTTCCCCATGGTAGGCTCATACAGAAGGTAAGGAGGCATGGGATAGGGGGAAATGTGGCAGATTGGATTCAGAATTGGCTGACCCTTAGAAGACAGAGGGTGGTAGTGGACGGAAAATATTCAACATGGTGCTCAGTTACAAGTGGTGTACCACAAGGATCTATTCTGGGTCCTCTTCTATTTGTGATTTTTGTAAATGATTTGGATGTAGGAGTGGAAGGGTGGATTAGTAAGTTCGCGAACGATATGAAGGTGGGCCACTTTGTGGACAGTGCGGAGGGCTGTTCTAGGTTACAAAGGGACATTGATAGGATGCAGAGCTGGGCTGAGAAGTGGCAGATGGAGTTTAACCCTGAAAAGTGTGACGTGATTCATTTTGGAAGGACAAACTTGAAAGCAGAATACAGGGTTAACGGAAGGATTCTTGGCAGTGTGGAGGAGCAGAGGGATCTTGGGGTTCATGTCCACAGTTCCCTGAAAGCTACCACCCAGGTGAATAGAGTTGTTAAGAAGGCGTATGGTGTGTTGGCTTTCATTAATAGAGGGATTGAGTTCAAGAGCCGTGAAGTTATGCTCCAGCTATACAAAAGCCTGATTCGGCCACATTTGGAATATTGTGTCCCGTTCTGATCACCTCATTACAGGAAAGATGTGGAATCGTTGGAAAAGGTGCAGAGGAGATTTACCAGGATGTTACCTGGAATCGAGGAAGGTCTTACGAGGAAAGGTTGAGAGAATTAGGGCTTTTTTCTTTAGAACGACAAAGGATGAGAGGTGACTTGATAGAGGTGTACAAAATGATCAGAGGTATAGATAAAGTAGACAGCCAGAGATTTTTTCCTAGGGTGGAGGTAGCTATTACGAGAGGGCATAGTTTTAGAGTGAGTGGAGGTAGATATAGGGGAGGCGTCAGAGATAGGTTCTTCACTCGGAGAGTGGTCGGGGCGTGGAATGCATTGCCGGCGAGGGTAGTGGAGTCGGCCCCATTAGGGGCATTTAAGCAGCTGTTGGATAGGCATGTGGATGATAGTATAAGGTAGGGGTGGAGGTTAGATAGACCTTAGGATTAGGGTAAAAGTTCGGCACAACATCGTGGGCCAAAGGTCCTGCACTGTGCTGTACTGTTCCATGTTCTGTGTTCTATGTACAAAGCCCACAAGGTTCACAAAACACCTTGACCCATGTGTGAATGTCAAGTAAGGACAGAATTCAGTAATAAATAGCATGGCAGCACTCCCTCTCTGAATTCATGCAATAATAGAGGTCGTGGAAGAAAGTTGGTACAGATAAAACCGTTAACCACCAATACAGGTAGTTCTCCTATAATGCGATAGTTGCGTTCTTGTGTGACCTCACGCTATAGAAAGTCACGCTCAGGAAAATTGCCATAGAAAATCCAGTTACAGGGAAATCACGATAGAAAATCGCTATACATGTACAGCAGAAAGTTCGCATTATCCAAACAGCATCCACTATTCATCAGCTATGTTACAGCCAATTCACTTTAACAAAACTTACATTATAGCAGAACTACCTGTAGTCAGTTAGTATCTTCAGTAGAGGAGAAGGAAATTGGCAAAAATATTGCACAAATAATCAGTAATGTCAACAGTGTCAGTTTTTGTATTGTGTGAATGGAGGCACAACATCATGGATTTCAAGAGGCAAAAAATAGAGGAATGACTTCTCTCCAACCAGTGTCCTTCAAAGACTAAAATTCCTGAATATGTGTTAAGCAGTATCTGAGTGGAAACAGCAGAGGAGATATGCTTTGAAACTAAGTAAGCTTAAGGATAAAGTACTTTACATTCCTCCAGACTCAACATTGAGTTCAACAATTTCCAACTATATTGTTTACCCAGTTTCATTTTCTTTCCTCTCCTTACTTTTTTCAGCCAATGGCACACTGTTTTAGGCATATCTTCTGTTTCTTTCTTTTTCTTTTCCTGCCCTGCCAGTATTCCATTTGCCCTGGCAGTCTGTAAAAGTTCTGTCATTCAGTCTCACCAGTCTTTCACATCATGTCTTTCATCTCGTTTTCATCGGCCTACCTTTGTCATTGGCTCATTTGCTCGAAACCGAAAACAACTCGAACTTGCCCCAGTTCTGATGAAATGATACAGGCCTGAAACGTTAACTCTGTTTCTGTCCCAACAAATATTGCTGAATGCTTCCAGCATTTTCTGTTTTACTGTTCAAAGTTATGTTTGGTTTTGATAGTATAGAAAAAGAGAAACATTTTCCAGTGGCAAAAGAGTTGATAATCAGAGGTTAGAGACTTGAGGTGACTGGCAAAGATCCAAACAAAGTATTACTTTAAATAACATTTACTGTGATCTGGAATGAACTGCTTGAAAGGAGGAAGGACAGCAATTTTACTTATATCTTCCAAAGAGAATTGGATAAATACTCAAAAGACTGAATTTCCAAAGGAGTGAAATTAATTAGTTCTACCAAAGAACTAACGCAGTCATGCTGAGCCAAATGGCCACTTTGTCTTTTTTCATTGTGAACAATACATTGTGTTCATTTTTAGAATGCTTTTTGATGCCAAGTTTAGATCTATTTAATCTGTTAAACAGAATTATGAAAATTTCTCTGCCAGAAAACATCAAGACTGGTTTGACTGGAATGACCAGGAGATCCTGGAGCTACTAAACCTCAAATACAAAGCATTCATGAGGTGGAAGTATCACCAAAGCATTAGGGAAAGAAAACGGGTCTGCAGACAAATGATAGTCAAGGTCCAACATAAACCTGTGATCTAAAGAACAGATCGTGGATGGAAAGAGTGCAGGAAATCCTGCAAATCTCCAACAGCCGTCCAAAAGCTGAGAACCAACAAGGCTATCAGCATGTAATAGGGTTCTGAAGAAGGGTCACTGGACTAAAACATTAACTCTGATTTCTGTCAACAGATGCTGCCAGACCTGCTGAGATTTTTCACCAATTTCTGTTTTAGTCCCGGCTAAGTAATGTTTTCTCATGAGTCACTGCTGTAATGAGACTTGCACTTATTTCCATCAGCAGCAAGGAATTCAGCTTTTGGCTGTCAGTTTGTCATTTCTGTGGTTGCTATGCTGAACTAATTTTTCACCATGTTCAGTGGTATACTGTAGGATAATACTAATTCCAGCATTTCACACTTCTGACATTTCAAACATGTACTAAGTAGCGACTTTCTGTTTGGTTTAATCTAGTTGTAGTCACTGTCAGATTTTGCTTCTGCAAAATTGTTCTCTTTGAAGTCTTTATACTTTTTGAAGGATTTGACTCCTTGGCCTTTCTTGTGCCTTACGTGAAAAGGTGGTGGAGTGTTGACCTCTTTCTGCATGTAGTTCTAGATTCCCCCAAGAGAGGAACTGTCCTTTCAGCATCAACATTGCTAAAAATCCTCAGAATCTTTTATGTATCAATAAGATTGTCTCTTATTTTATCTCAGCTCTGCACACTGAGTGAGTTTGGGGGATCCTGCTGACCTCTTCTGACAGAATATTCATTTCTGTTTTGCCCTGTTGCCACCTTGTTCAGTCTGCCATCAAGAGTCAGGAAGTGATGAAAAGAAATGCTCTGAAAAGCATTAAGTTGACCTGCATTGTGCAAATGTTTAGATGCACTTTTTCCTCCAGTATATAAAATGCTGTTCTACATTCAACAGTACTAAGAATCAAAGTTAATGTCACTTGAATTCTGTGGCTTGATTTTTACATTGTCATAGTAAGTCCACGCATTAGTTTAGTCAGTGTATTAGCAGAGCATATGGCTGGCTGCTTTGATTGGAACCCCATCACTTGAGATTTTGAAAAAAGTATATACACATAACTATCTATATTGGCTTGAGCTACAATAAAGGCATCATTGTATTCAGCTGCTGAAGATTTGTTTATTCCAATGTGAATGGAATCTCATTGTGAATGTTTGGCTGAGCTCAAAACCCCACTAATGGGTTTCACTGAGCACAGATGTTTTATATAGCCGTGAAGAGGATAGTGAGATTTGTTGGACAGTTTTAGACACACATGATTAGTTTGAAATGTTTTGAAGAGGTTTTTGGATATTGTGTGTTAGGTTTAACAGAATATGAAAGTCAAGAATGAGTTTTTTTGAGAAGTTAAATAGCTATGCGTTTGTTCAGTTTTGTGAGCTCCTTCACCTATTTTAATAGATTTATATATTAAATAAAGTATGGTTTGTATGATAAAATATATTTACTTCATGATTTGCTGTTAATATGTGGCTGATGAATTAGGTCTGTGGCGGATGCTGAGTGAGTAGGTGTGCACGGGAATGGGTGATATCAAGCTGTGTGTGGATTGCAGGCGGAATAAGGAGTGAATGCTAGGCTTTGTAACATTAACTTTCAGAACATGGCTTATTGCCCAGTGCATAGAGAGAGGCTTTGTAACCTGCCAGTCTCAGTATTCACCTGTCTCTGTTCCTGCCTTCGGCCTTGCTTCAAGAGGGGGAGGCATGAACTTCAATCTGGCCTCAACTCCATGCCATGAAAATAGCATGGGTGGATAGGTGGCAGCATCACAATGGTGGAAAAAGGACGGTTAGCATAACACCTGTCATTGGGAAAGTACTAGAATCCATTATCAAGGAGATAGTAGCAGGATATTTAGAAAATCATAATGGTCCCCATCCACTCTTAATAATCAGTGTAGTTTAGTGAAAGGGAGTTAGTGTCTGACAACTTAGTTCTTTCATACTGCAAATAGGATGGCTGAAGGAGAACCAGTAGATGTGCTGTATTTAGATTTCTAAAAAGCATTTGACAAGGCATCACGCAAAAGGTTACTTTCGATGTAAGAGCTCATGATGCTGGACATGATATGGGAGCATGGATAGAGAATTGACTCAAACCAGCATTGAACAAGAATACCAAGAAAAATGGCTCTGGGTGAAACATCAGCAGATGATGGTTGCTGGGTCAAGATCCTGGAATTCCCTCCCAAATGGCATTGTCGGTCAGTTCAAGAAGGTAGCTCATCACCATGTTCTCAAAGGCATCGAGGGACAGGTAATAAATGCTAGCCCTGCCAGCGATGCCCACACCCCACAGATGAATAAGAAAAAGAGCCAAGAACTTTCCTTCAGGTCAGAGTACTCATTAACTCAAATGAAAGAGGCTTGGTTCATTAACAGGAAACAGTTGGAGTAAATGGATTGTTTGCAGGTCGCATGGAACAGTGTCAGGAGTTCAACTATTTTATGATCTATGACTTGGATGAGGGCACCAAATGAATTGCAGCCAAGTTTCCTGAGGATACAAAGGCAGGAAGAAATGCAAATTGTCCATAGAATCTGTAGTGAGGTATAGGTAAGTTTAATGAGTGGACTTTGGTAGATAGAATATAATTTGAAAAAAAAAATCAGTTTGTCCACTTTTGAATAAGGATTGAAAGGCAGTACAGAAGGATCTGTGTACTTATATATAAATGACACTCTTTATGCAGGTACAGCAAGTAACTAGGAATGCAAACAGAGTGTTGGCTCTTATTGCAAGGGATCAGAGTATCCAGTTGGGAAGTCTTGTTATTTCTGTACAGGACACTGGTGAGGCCACACTTGGAGTACTATGTACAGCTTTTTAGTCGCCTAGATTAAAGAAGGATGTTGGAAGCAGTTCAGAGAATGTTCGCTGAGCTGAAGAGATTGTCTTATGAGGAAAGGTTTAATCTATTCTCACTGGAGTTTAGGAAAAGGGGCGCCCTTCTTGAGATATTCACTGATTCTTTGAATATGTTCAAGACTGAGTTGAACAGATTTTAGATTAACAGGGGGGTTCAGGGTTGTGGATGCAAGGCAGTCAAGTGGAGTTAAGGCCATAATTAGAGTCAAGTTTTTATTGAATGTCAAAGCCAGCTCGAGTGACCTATTCCTTCTCCTGCCTCTTACGTTATCGATCATGGTTCTTATTGTACAGTTGAAATTTCAAGCCTAGGACCTCAGAGTTTGAAATTCCACCAATGACGTATTGTAATCAGTGTTGGAGCTCAAGGGTATTAGAACATCCCATCCCTGTTGTAATGTGAGATACTGTGCGTGGTGCAAGATTAAGGAAGGAAGTTGTAGAATACTCATGCAGTCCTCAGTGTGTTGCAACTGCTTCAAAACAAAGTCCTAATCTTAAATTTATTCTGCAGAAGGTTTATCAAACTCAAATCCTGTTTTGGTCACAGTACACCCAGTCAGACATTGTATCGCAGCACCAATATTCTGAGTTTGTAACATGGTAACTGTGAGCAGAGTTCTGTATTCAGGTCATTAATGTCAACCTGGATCTTGACAGGAGGCTGCTGCAGGTATGTCTCTTTAATTGGAGTCAGTTGCAACAGCATGATTCATCAGGCTGTTCTATCACAGACTGTCACTTGGGTCAACTACTAGAAATCTACCTATGGAACTGTGCCTTAATGAATGGCAGGAGCCTTCAGACAAGGAGAAAGAAACAACATCCACCATGCCTTTGCTATCCTGACAGGTCTATCATATTTAGTTCAAATGAGGCCAAGCAGAAAAATCATCTTCATGATCCCAAATTTCTGCTTTATGCATTGTGCCAATGTTTACTTTTTAGTTATCTTTCTAATTTCCGGAGACTTTGGTAACTTTGTCATTTCCCCTGTAGAACCCAGAAAGCATCAGCAAGGCCCCACAAAAAGCAATGTGATAGGCATCAGATAACTTTATGATTCTGTTAATGTTTGAAGAAGAAATTTAAAAATCTAGCAATAAACAGACAAAACTATACTATATAATTTCATCTTTTAATCAGAAACAAACTTTATTTCATTTATATTTATCTACACAACAAAGCATCTCCACTAACACACCACAGTTACTTAAGACTTGTGCTATAAACTCATTTCTGTATTTTACTTCCTTCCTTCCAATCCCTCACCCACAGGAACTCCCTTATTTTAGGAAGCCTTGAAGGTACATTCATTTTTGCTGGGGTCAATCCAAAAAGTATACCACAGGCTTCTGAAATTTATTTGAACTCTCATTATTACTCCAGCTAGTCTTTGAGGTGTCAATTTCATGGGGATCTTTCCAATAGCTGTTGGCTAAGCAATATACTGCAAGTTTCAAAGACCTCTCAACTGTGGACTCTTCAGCTCCCTGTCTTAGCCTTGGACATTGGCTGTTTTTTCTTCTCCCAGACTGCTTGGACAACAATACAATGTTATACATGAGAAGATAACATATTTAAACTGAGTCCAAGGTCACACTTTTGCAAGAGCTTTCTTTTAGTTAAACAAACTCCATAAAACTCTAACCCCACTGATTATTCCCCATATATGTATAACCAGTCCACTGTCAGTTAACCCTTAATTAATATATCCATCATCCATTCCTTCATTCCATCATGTCTGAGGCATTCCTTCAGACTATATTAGATGCTAACAGAATCCCCTTTTTTTGTAAAATAAATCAATATTTCATAACAAAATAAACAAAACATATTTTATTTCCTTTTTTATTTGCATACTGAAGTTCAAAGCATCTTTTTTCTATCATGTTTAATGTTTCTTAGAACTTGCTCCTTTCTTTGTAAAACAATCAGCTGACCGCTGCTATCCAATTTTGAGATTTTTCCATTCTCCAGCATCTGCCTTTAAACTGCAGTATGAATCGTTGATCTTCGTTAATTCACATATTTTTTGAGTGCACATTATCTCTCAGGACTATACAGATTTCCAAATTTAGTGAGTATTGCTGTTGCATTCTTCTTTTAGAATTTTTTTCCACTCCAATGTTTTCGCTAAGAAAAATGTCATTTTTACTGACTCACCGAAAGCAAGCACTTCTGCCACAAAGGTTCTTCTATGACTCTTCTAATCTTTTTAGCTTCTCAAGCTAAGAGACAACATTTATTCCCTTTCCCATAAGACCTGTTAATGCTCCTGTATTCAAGAACCCATCACAAGGATTTCCATGAGAAGCATCATAGCACTTGGAATATTGTGTTCAGTTCTGGTCACCTCATTATAGGAAAGATGTAGAGGCTTTAGAGAGGGCGCAGAGGAGATTTACCAGGATGCTGCCTGGACTGGAGGGCAGGTCTTATGAGGAAAGGTTGAGGGAGCTGGGGCTTTTTTCATGGGAGCGAAGAACGATGAGAGGTGACTTGATAGAGGTGTACAAGATGATGAGGCATAGATAGAGTGGATAGTCAGAGACTTTTTCCCGGGGCGGAAATGACTAGTACAAGGGGGCATAATTTCAAGGTGATTGGAGGATGATATTGGGGAGATGTCAGAGGTAGGTTCTTCACGCAGAGAGTGGTGGGTGTGTAGAATGCACTGCCGGCAGTGGTAGTGGAGTCAGATACTTTAGAGACTTTTAAGCGACTCTTGGATAGGCACATGGAGGATAGTAAAATGTAGGGTATGCAGGGTAGATTGATCTTAGTAGGGTAATAGGTCGGCACAACATCGTGGGCCAAAGGGCCTGTACTGTTCTATGTTCTATGTTCATCGCTAAAAACAGCAAGTTTCACATAGTTGTACTAAACTCTACTTACTGTATCTGGCCTTGTTGAATGCCCAGCTAATTGAGCTGTCCACTTAGACTTTGCAGTTCCTCCATGTTAATTTTAGAAGGTACTGCATCTTTTTATGAGGGTTTCTTTTGACCAATAGCAATGGAACTAGTACTTTCCAAATGCTAATGCAGAGTAACATTTGATCCACTCTGCCTGATTCAATTCTGATGTACTTAAACTCCACAGAAGCTTTCCAACTTTGAATTCTGCCTTAATCCCATTTATGACAATGTGGACAAATCCCACCCCACAAAAATCAACTATTTGCATCAGAAAGATTCTTAAAAGTTGCCCGTTATGGTGCCAGTAAAACATGTCAGGGTTGACTTTGAACTGAAGTCAGCTCAGTTTTGGTAAGACAGAGTTTACTGAGCAATACCAAACTCTAGAGGGATGATTTAGGCCATATACACATTTATTTAATTTTCAGGGTGCCCCCACTCAGTTTGGTGATTCTGTTGAAGGATGAAGAAACACTACCCTCCTAAGTTGATCTCCCTGCAGGAATGAATGATTTTATTGTCACTTATATTCAAGAAGATACAGTGAAAATTATTTTATTGCCATGTTCTGGCGCCATTTTGAGTTACATAAAGAATAAAAAGAACTAGTTAATCTTCCGTTCAAATTGGGTCTCAAACACGGCTCCAGGGTTTCTTCAAGGTGTTCCACTCCAGAAACAGCATCAATAATGCTGCCCCAGGAGACCCCAGCATCAATAATCCTGTTGTCCCAGGAGACCCTAGCTTCACTACTGCTGCCAATTTGCTGAGGCTGCCAGGAGTCCCTGCTTTCAGCCTACCGCAGCCAGGAGACCCTGCTCCGGGCACCACCACCACCAAGAATCCAGGCTCCAGCATTAATGTCACTTGATCTACAGTAACCAAGCATTTGTTGCTTACAAGACCAAGAAAATTTTCAAAATAGCTTTTCCTGCCATCAGTGAATCTACATTCATATCTTGGTCCTCCAGTATTTTTTCAAAACCTCATGCCACTAATCTTGCTTTAACCTTTTAAGTTCTATCAGAAGGCACTTTTTCCATGCATATCCACCCATGCGACAAAACTGGCTTTCCTTCATCTGGCACCTGTGTATACCCAGATTCTATCTGGCCTTTCGTTCTTGTTGTTTGGCAGCCTTTTTTAAACTCGTTTTCTAGAAGTTGGTAGCCAGTAAAACTTCCCAATCATGGCTTCTGCCTTCTATCTCCTTCCGGATTGTTACTGTTTGGCCTTCCCCTTCTATTAAAAGAATTTCTTTCAACGGTACTTTATCTCTATCTGGGAGCATGTTTGTTCCAAACCCACTGTTTGAGTTTACACTGCGTTTTCTTGCCATCTGTCTTAGGAATTCACATTCCCAATCTGAGATTAACCTCCTTCCCCTCATCCTGTATATTCTTCAAGCTTTTATATTTTCCAGTGGCCTTCCCTGACCTACTTATAGTCGCAATTCTCCATTGGCTATCCTCTTCTGGCAAATATTTGACGTAGTACCCACTTTCGGCAGTTGTCCTTTGGGACTGGTGGCCTCCTATTAACTGTCAGAACTGTTCTGTCCATCATCAGATAAACTGCCAATTGTAACAGTGATCCTCATAGCTGTGCAACATTAGAAGATAAACAGAGTCCAAAACAGCACTTATCGTGAGAACTTCATTTCGGTTCAGTATATTCCATTTTATTCACACCCCATTAGTGACTAGCTTCTCACATTTATTCAACCAATTCACACTCCATTAAACTTTTAATTAATGTCTCCATCACCCGCTCCCTCATTCCATTAGGTCTTAGGCCTTCCTTCGGATCATATTAGATGATAACATAAAGCTCTTTCTAAACTAACTATTCAAGCTGCCACTCTCTGTCTGAAGTCTCAATGAGGACCACTGTTGATTTCTTCCATTAGCTGTAAGCTGCAACACATCGTCCAGCTGTTTCTCCCTCGTGTAATTCATCAACGATCTTCAGACAGCACCTTCCATGACCACTTCTAAGTAGAAGAACAAGGGCAGCCAATACATGGCATTGCCACAGCCTGCAAGTTCCCCTATGAGCCACTCACCAGCCTGACTCTGAAATATATTGTTATTCCTTCACAGTCATTGGGTCAAAATCCTAGAATTCTGTTCCATTTGGCGTTGTGGTTCATCCCAAAGAAGATGGACTGCAGTGGTTCAAGAAGACAGCTCATCACTACCTTCTCCAGGGCAACAAGAGCAATAAATACTGGGCCAGCCAGCGATGCCCACATCCCATGAGTGATTTTAAAAAGTGAAACCCAAATGAATTATCTGTTTCCATCAGCAAACACGGATGAATTAGATAAAAGAACTATCAGTTAGGTAGTTGTTTTTGACTGGTGTGGGCATGATGGGCCAAAGGGCCTTCTTCATTGCTGTGGCTCTCTATAACTCTATAACTTTAACAACAAATCCATCTTCATCATAGCATTCTTTGGGATGATTCAAACAGTAATGCAAAAAGATTATTTTACTTTTGATATACCTGTTTGATTCTGCACCCACATAGCAAAGGAGAGAGCTGCAGATAAAAATCGTGATATTTTTCAAAGATGATCTCAATATATATGGAACACACTAGACTCAAGTTCTTCTATGTATTTGTATTTTAGGCACAACTACATTGTTTTATCATTTTTTTCATTAGTTAAAGCTGCTGTTAAGTGGAGTATTAGAGTTTTATCATTAGCAGATAATTATATTTATTGAAAGTGGTCAAATCCAGGCCAATGCTATCACAATCCTGGTTATTCATGACACTTAAACTCATCAATTTCAACCTCTAATGCATTTATCTGAGATGGTGATATATAATAGAAGTAATCACACGAAATTAGATGCAAGCATAGCTCAACATGTTACATTGCAATTCAGCACCAACAGACTCGAGTTTAATCAATTGTAATTTAGTTTTATTAAAGTGAAGAATTAAAGGAAATGAATAGAAGCTACTGAACTTAACAAATTAAAAAATACAATTGATGTCAAGAAGTGAATTGTCACAGATTGATCCCATCTCTCAGATGGGGCTACACTTGGAAGTATAGTAACTTTGACTTCATTTTCATGTTAAACTACTGACTTGGGTATTGACCTCTGACCTGCCCACGTCCAGCTCCATCTTTTTTACTTTTTCACTGCCAAATCTTTACAGATGTTTGAAAGATGATTCTTGAAGTAAGGAATGACTTCAAACTGTTTCTCACCTCAAATCTTCCCCTGGAATCTCTATCCTCAACTTGGATAATAAAGCATTAATGTTGCAGAAAGCATGTTCCACATTACAACAATTAATGGATGAACATCAAGGAAAAAATGCAGGCTGAGGCACTCCAGTTGGATTATGTATTTTTAAATTACGGTAAAATACAAGGGAACATTCTTGGAATTGAGGCCAGTTGCTCAGCTACTACATTCACTCCAAACTGAGCCTCCACATTCTCCAAAATCTGTTATTATCCTCTTTCTGTCAGTGAACTTACCTTGTTCATGAAGCCTAATATGTCCAGTCTGTGTTCCTGATTCTCAGCTTTCATCCCCAGTGGCTTGCTGTCTAACATCAATGGGATCAAAAAGCTCTGGAGAGAATGCAAAAATGATTCAGAAGGATAATATCAAAATTGAGATGTTCTCTAATTATCAGAAAGGATTGAACTGGCTGGTGCTGGTTTCTGTAGAAATGGGCCTGAGAGATAGCCTTATGAAGGTCTTTAAAGTTATGAATGAGTTTAATAGGGTAGATTCAAGAAGGCTGTTTCTACTCATTGAGGTATCCAAAGCTAGAACCTTAAGTATAAAGTAGGGACTAATCATTACAAAATTGAGTAGATGCTGGAAACGATCTGCAGGTCCAGCAGTGCCTGTAATGAGAGAAACGTAATTAACTATTTGGGTTAATGATCCTCCATCAGAATGAACTTGGGGCGTCATATATTTTCTCTCTCTCTCTCATTTCAGATTTCCAGCACTTACAAAGTTTTGCTTTTGATCGGTGGTCATGCAGTGGTTATGACTGTATTAGTCATCCTGAAGCTGGTAGAACTAATGTGGCAAGCGAAAATTGAAATCTACATTGACACTGATATGTTAAACTTTAGAAGCTGAAATCTGGAAATAAACAACTAATGCTAGTAAAGGTAACATGAAACAGTTGGGATGTTATTACAAACACATCTAGATCACTCATGTCTATTTGAGAAGAAGATCTGCCTGTCTGCTTTATATGTGACTGATGTCTCACATCAACATCCAGTGCCTTTCTCAAGGGGCTTGATGATAAATTCTAATAGGATGTTTCCCCTCATGTGGACCTTCTAGGACCGGAGGGCATAGTATCAGAATAAAGGGGTACCAATTCAAGATTGAGGTGAGGAGGAATTTCTTTTCTGAAGGTTGAGACTCTTTGGAACTCCTTGCCACAGAGAACTGTGGAGGCAGAGTCTTGTGTATGTTTAAGGTTGAGATAGACAGATGCTTGATCAAGCAGGAAATCAAGGATTGTGGGGAAAACGCAGGAAAGTGAACATGAGGAATGTCGAATCGGCCATGATCCTATTGAATGATAGAGCAGGCTTGAAGGGCCAAGCAGCCTAGTCATGTTCCTATTTCTTATGGTCTTATGCTCTCTGAAGTGTCATAGTAAATGCTTTGATTATATCACACTGTTGCCTCCTTCTAAAGGGGCACATGTTGGCCTTATGGTGACACTTACAGCCAGCGGATAAATAAACAGAAAAGGCGTTATACGTTATATTGCTACAATTTAGTGATTCACACTCCTACTCAAGAGCAGCCAGTGTTGGGCTATTAATGCTGTCATTGTCCATTACTTGAGAATGACTAAAACAATACAAATTTCTCAAAATACTACATGAATTTTCTTTAACCCGATATTTGCCATATTTTAAATTTCTATAGCCATTTCACAATAACGTTGTCAAATGTCAGTTTCAATTCAGTTGGTGGCATGCTTGCCACTTAGTCACATGGTTCTGGAATCATGTTCTGCTCCAGGGCCTGTGCATAATAATCGAGGCACACATCACTGATGGTCCATCAGGGTTTTGTGCTTTATCTTTAACTGCTTCATCCAATAACCTTCGCTCCACTTGAGCTAAAGATTTCTGAGCTTGTTGGAAGCTGGAGTGACTGTGGAGCATCGGGGAGAGTGAGAGTTTCCTGAATCATACCTTCCAGACCATCCAACAGGCAGTAAGAGTTCAGGATGGCAGCTGAGTGGCCACTTGGTGAATTACCTTGGTCACAGGACATTGCTACAGGGGTCCTTCAGAGTAGTGTCATAAGTCCAACCATTATTAGTTCTTTGTCAATGACCATCCTTCCAATAAAGCCAGAAATGGAGATATTTTCTGACAACTGTAAGACCATAAGACAGAGGCAAAAGTAGGGCATTCAGCCCATTGATTTTGTTCTGCCGTTCAATGAAATCATGGCTGATATATTAATCTTCATGTCTGCTTTCTTGCCTTTTCCCTGTAATCCTTTATTTTCTTACTGATTCAAAATCTGTTTATCTCAACCTTGAATGTACTAAACAACTCAGCCTCTGTTGCCTTCTGCAGTAAAGAATTCCACAGATTCACTATCTTCTGAGAAAAGAAATTTCTCCTCATCTCTATCTTAACTGTGGTATGTTATTCTCGGGTTTTGCCCTCTGATCTTAGATTCTCCTACAAGGAGAAATAATCTCTCCGCATCTATTCCTACCTAAACTCCAATGAGTACATGCCCAACGTATTCAACCTCTCCTCACAAGACAGTTCCACCATATTCAGTATCAGTCTAGTGAATCTTCTCTGGACTGCCTCCAGTGCCAGTATATCTTTCCTTAGACAAGGGATCCAAAATTGTTCACTGTATTCTAGTGTCTTGTATAGTTTTAACAATACCTCTCTACTTTCATATTCTATTCCCTTTGAAATAAAGGCTATCATTCCCTATTACCTGCTCAACTTGAATGCTAGCTTTCTGTGGTTCACGCAGGAGGACTACCAAATCTCTCTGTTCTGTAGTTTTCTGCAGTGTTTCTCCATGTAAATAAAATACAGTTTCTCTACTCTATCTGCCAAAGTGCATGACTTCACATTTTTCAACATTGCATTCCACCTGCTAAGTTTTACTCACTTCCTTTACCAATTATCCTCTGTAGACTCTTTGTGTCATCCCCACCACTTGCCTTTCCTTTTTGTTTTGGTGTCTCTGCAAACTTGGCTATTGTACGTTCACTTTCCTCATCCAAGTCATTAATGTGTGTTGTAAATAATTGTGGTGCCAGCAGTGAAACCTTTGGCACTCCACTAGTTACAGGTTGCCATCCTGAAAGTGCCCTCCTTATCCCAGCTGTCTGTTTTCTATTAGTTAGCCAATCCTCTATTCCTGCTAGCATAACTGCTCACTGAAATGGTCTAATAAATCAATCATTTCTAGAGAAATTAGGGATGGGAAAGAAATTCTGGCCCAGCCAGTGTGGATGCCCTTGTCCCCTAACAGTATTTTTAAAAGTTTGCAACTCCAAAGATATTGAAGCAGCCCTTGTCCATACCGAGCAAGACCTGGTCATCATTCAGGCTTAGTGTGATAAGTGAAAAGTAACATTTGTACCACGCATGTGGACCATATGACCATAGAGAGACTCTAACTGTGATCCCTTCGCATTCAATCGCAATACTGTGGCTGAATCACCACTGTCATCTTGGGGTTATCATTGACCAAAAACTGAACTGGATCAGCTATAGTTTGCTTACATGAACAGGTCAGAATTATGTGGCAAGTCACTCATCCCCTGCGTTCCCAAAGCCTGTCCACCATCTACAAGGCACATGTCAGGAGTGTGTTGGAATATTTTCCACATGCCTAGGTGGGTGTAGCTTCAAAACACTTCAGAATCTGGACACTATCCAGGACAAAGCCTGCTTGATTGGTGCTCCATCCACCTCCTTAAACAATGCGCCGTCCTTCAACTAAGGACAGCACAGTGGCTCAGTTGTTAGCACTGCTGCCTTGTAGCACCAAGGAACTGGGTTCAATTCCAGCCTCGGGCAGCTGCCTGTGTGATGTTTGCACGTTCTCCCCGTGAGTGTGTGGGTTTACTCTGGGTGCTCCGGTTTCCTCCCACAGTCCAAAGAAGTGCAGGTTAGGTAGATTGGCCATGCTAAATTGCCCACAGCATCCAGGGATGTACTGGCTAGCTAGATTAGCCGTGGGAAATGCAGGGTTACAGTGTAGGGGAGGTGGGTCTAGAAGGAATGCTGTTTGCAGGGTCGGTGTGAACTTGATGGGCTGAATGGCCTGCTTCCACACTGTAGGGATTCTATTCTTCTAGTCTATTTGCTCCCTCCATTGCCAACACTTACTGGCTACAGTATGTACCAGCTCTACAACGGAAACCAGCAGCTCAGCAATTCCATTTTGACAGCAGATTCACGGGACAAGGGTATCGCTGGCTGGTCCAGCTTTTATTACCCATCCCTGTTTGCCCAGAGGGCAGTTAAGAGTCAACCACATTGCTGTGTGTCTGGAGTCACATGTAGGCCAGACCAGGTACAGATGGCAGTTTCCTTCCCCGAAGAACATTAGTGACTAGATGGGTTTTCTGACAATCGGCAGTGGTTTCATGGTCATCATTAGATTCTTGTTTCCAGATTTTTTATTGAATTCAAATTTCACCATTTGCCATGGCAGGATTTGAATCTGTGTCCCCAGAACATTACCTGGGTCTCTGAATTAACAGTCCAGAGATAATACCACTAGGCCATTGCCTCCCTGTTACATCCTAGAAAAGCAAGGGCAGCAGGAGCATGACAAACCACCATGCTCAGGTTTTCCTCCAGCTTGGAACAGTATATCCATTTTTTTTCACTGTCATTGTGTCAAAATCCTGGAACTCCCTCCCGAAAAGCACTGTGAGTGTACCGACACCACATGGACTATAGCAATTCAAGAAGGCTGCTCACCACCAGGACAATTAGGAATGGACAATAAATGCTGCCTTGTCATTGGTACCCAAAAGAAAGAACAAAACCAAATTATAAAATAGATGTTAGATTGTGTAAAATACATAGTGTGCTAACAAAGGTTGAGGAAGGGTCACTGGACCCTAAACGTTAACTGTGATTTTTCTTCACAGATGCTGCCAGACCTGCTGAGCTTTTCCAGCAACTCCTGTTTTTGATATTGTTGTGTGCTAACAGAGGTTACCTATTCTAGAGAATATATATTTCACACTTCTCTTAGCTTTCCTTTCTGGCCCTTTAAACTGAGTAATGAAGGAAGAGTTAGAGAAAAATGCATAAGATTCAGCTTGAAAAGGATGGAAATCTGAAGCCAGCTAACTTGCATGTTGTCAGCAATCAAATACATAATTGATCATTCCTTTTCCTCAAAAAAACCCACATTGTCACTACTAATTCCCATGCTCATTGCCAACATTTCATTATGTAATACCGACTGTGGACCGGGTCAAATTTAATATGAGAATACAGCCCTTTCCAGCTCCCACGGTAGATTTTAGTGACTCTTAGTCCGGTGTTGCACAAGAATTCTAAATAAAATCTGGCATTAAAAATGCTTTCTTAATGGTGACCACATAATCATTGTTGTTTGTAGTAAAAAAAATCCTCCTGGTCTGACTTACAAGTGACTCCAGACCTGTAATGTGTTTGATTCTTAACTGCCCTTTGGGCAACTGGAGATGGGCAATAAATGCTGGCCTAGCCAGCAATGCCAGCACCCATGAATGAATTTTTAAAAAGTGGCTGTAAAACAATGCCCTAGCATTAACCAGCAGTTTCAGAAAAGATGGAGGGCACATAGGTGGGAAACAAAGTTGAGACAGATGAATTGTAGCATGAATCCTAACATTATCTCATCTCTTTGTTTCAGGTCGTCACCTCTGATGTTCTGCAGACAGCACGAATACTGATTCTCCACATGGTGAGTCATCAGAGCTCAACCTTTAACTACTATGAGTACTGTAGGTATTATGTGGGTCACACAGCGTTGGTACATGTCCCACTTTGGTTAGAGGCTAGAAGTAACAAGAAAGACAAAATGCAGATAACCACCTTTCATTGAGGATTTCTCTGAAGACTTCTGTAGCGGTCATTTCTCCATAGTGAACATATTTCTGACATGTTAAGTTCACTTGATGCTTCCCACAGTTTTTCCTGTAATTTGTGTGACAGATTAAGCCAGGCTGTCTCTGTGCAGCTTTCCATAGCATCTTTCATGATCGTAGACTGTCTGAAAGTGTTTTATAGCCATTGAAATACAGTGCAGTTAGTGTTGTAACTAGCAAATACTTCAGTCAATGTGCACAAAGAAAGAGAGGTATGATGACCAGGTAATCTGTTTTCTGATGACACTGGCCAGGACACTGGACAACTAGCCTCCCCTTATTGAAATACTGCCTCTTTTAACATTGACCTAAGAGAGAAACTGGGACCTCAATATAATGTGTCATGGCAGCACCAATAGTTCAGAGCTCCTGAGTGCTGGAGTATCAACCTTTTTATTCACGTGTCACTGGCTAGGCCAGCGTTTATTACCCAGAGGTTAGTTAAGGTCTGGAGTCACATGTAGGCTAGGCCAGATAAGGACAGCAGTTTCCTTGCCTGAAGGGCATTAGTAAATCAGACTATTTTCTCCCCAACAATCAAAAATGGTTTCATTGTCATCATTAGAATCTTAATGCCAGATTTTTATTGAATTCAAATTCCATTATCCACCGTGGCAGGATTCAAACCCAGTTCCCTAAAACATTACCTGGGTATCTGGATTAATAGTCTAGCGATGATACACTAAACTATTCTCACCCTTGGTTTTTCAAGTCTAGAGAGATAGATTTGAACTCAGGTTTCTGACCAAAGTGAGTGCTACCACAAAACTGCAGCTGGCACTGAAGAAAGAATATCGTGGGGCGGCACGGTGGCTCAGTAGTTAGCACTGCAGCCTCACAGCTCCAGGGTCCTGGGTTCGATTCCAGCCCCAGGTGACTGTCTGTGTGGGTTTCCTCCCACAGTCTAAAGATGTGCAGGCTAGGTGGATTGGCCATGCTAAATTGCCCATAGTATTCAGGGGTGCGTAGGTTATAGGGGGATGGGTCTGGTGGGATGTTCCAAGGGTCGGTGTGGACTTGTTGGGCCGAAAGGCCTGTTTCCACACTGTAGGGATTCTAATAAAACTTATTATTGAAGTTTTGGGACAGAATGCCTAGGTAGTTTGTGTAGTAGTTTACTACCCAGTGTCCTATGTACTCAAATGGCCCCAAGTTTGTACTCAATCAGCTAATCTAACCTGGGCAATCATGGAGGCTAAAATTGGAATTAACAGTCATAGAATAGAAACCAACAAGCTCACCTTTTCAGTGCTGTCTGCTGGGAAATGGATGTTAAGTGATGATATGATCGGATTTTGCTCCAACCACTCAATAATTACCAATGTAACAATCCAGTCATCTGGTGAGCAATCGGAGGCTGGTGCCTAGATCACAACCCCAAAGAAGGTGCCTGTATCATATTCACTGCTGTAGACACTAAGATTTTTTTCCTGTCCACTCTGTGTATTTGCATCATGGATTGTATGGAGACAAATTTGGGAAGAAAAATTGAATAAAGCATACAGAGTTTACTTTGAAGTGATTACATTGAGGCTTGAGATGATAAGGGATAAATTACATTAATCCCACGCAAGTAAAGGCAATAACTATCTACAAACATACTAGCAAGGAACAAGAATAGGCCACTCGGCCCTTCGGGCCTGCTCTACCATTCAACAAGATCATGAGTGATCTAAATTTAATCTCAGCTGTACATTTTTTGCATATCCTCAATAATCTTTCATCACCTTGATAATCAAGAATCTATCTACCTCTGCCTTGAAAATATTTAAAGATGCGCATCCACTGCCTTTTGATGAAAGGAATTCCAAAGATTCTCAAAACTCTGAGAAAAAATTGTTTCCTTGTCTGTTTTAAATGGACATCACCGTACTTTTATAAGCTGTAGTTGCAGATTGTCTTAAGAGAGGAAACATCTTCCGACATTCGGTCAAGTCCCTTCAGGATCTTATATTTCAATGAAGTCACCTCTGACTCTTCTAAACTCCAGAGGATACAGGCCTAGCCTGTCTAGCCCTTCCTTATAAGGCAGTTTGCTCATTCCAGGTGTTAATCTAGTAAACCTCTCAACTGTTTCCAATGCATTAACAACCTTCTGTAGGTACGGTGACCAGTATTGTACACAGCACTCCAGATGTGGTCTCACCGATGCCTATATACCTGAACCATAATCTCCCTACTCTCGCATTTAAGTTCTCATTGAAATAAATCATAACATTCTGTTAGCTTTCCTGATTACCTGCTGCACCTGCATACGATACTACTTCCAAGAAGTGAAAAGTAAGTTACCTCCCATTGACATTTAACAGCATTATTGTCGCTGAATCCCCACAAATATCTTGGGGGTCACCACTGATCAAAATGCAATAGCCAAATACTGTGGCTGTAGTAACAGTTCAGAGGCTTGTTATATGGGGGTAAGTATCTCCCCTCCTGACTCTCCAAAGCCTGTTTACCATTTACAAAGCAGAAGGCAGTGTGTGGAAGAATACGATCTACTTACTGAGATCCGTGCAACTCCAACAACACTGAACGTCATCCAAGGCAAAGCAGCATGGTTGATTGGCACTCAAGAAGATGACTCAGCACAACCTTCACAACGTTAATTAGGAAAGGATAATAAAATACTAGCCATTGCCAGCAATGTCCAAATTCCATGAATAAATAAAACATGTACCAAGTGTACTAGAGGGATTCTGGAGGGTATTTTAGTATAAAGCCATTATCCGTTTTGCACTACGTTTGCTTTTTTTATGTAAAGAAAAATGTACTCTCTATTATGTTGATTTGGATTACATCTGGTTAATTGGCAACTCAGACAAATTAAAAGATTCGTCACCAATGATTTAAGAAGTGGACAAGGAGCTCAATTAGAAATCAAATAAAGCAAAAAGTACTGCTGGAAAGTAATGTGCGAGAAAATTAGAAGCAAAAGACATCTTGCTTAAAAAAAATTGTTTCTTTTGGAATGTACTAAATCGACAACGTATTGAAGAATGAGGTTGGTGATGTGCGTGGAAAAGGATTACATTAGATAATGGCTAAATTTTGAAATAATTGGAATTAACCTCAAGTGAGAAAGAAGATAACTTGCATTAAATAAATATATTTATTTAATATTTATTAAATAAATAAATTAAATCTCAGATTCTCCAGCATCGGCAGTTCCTACTCTCTCCGCATTAAATAAAGCTTTTTTTAACTTCTGTATGTCACAGAAGGCTTC
This sequence comes from Ginglymostoma cirratum, assembly GCA_024137785.1. Classification (NCBI taxonomy): domain Eukaryota; kingdom Metazoa; phylum Chordata; class Chondrichthyes; order Orectolobiformes; family Ginglymostomatidae; genus Ginglymostoma; species Ginglymostoma cirratum. The sequence goes on from JAHRHZ010000084.1 coordinate 2,795,986, forward strand.
ACAGTTAATTAAGTACTTCTAAAGCTTAGAGACTATCGTAACATGCAAAATGTGGCAAAACACACATTTCACATCAGTTTTTATTGTGGAGAAAGACATGGAAGGCGGGGAACTCAGGGAAATAAATATTGATGTCTTGAAAACTGTCCACAGAACAGGAGGTGCTAGAGTTCTTAAAAAGACATAAAGGCGGATAAATCTCCGGGACCTAATCAAGTGTATCCCAGGACATTATGGGAAGTTAGGAAAGAAATTGCGGGGCCCCTAGTGGAGATATCTGTATCATCTACAGCCACAGGTGAGTTGCTGAGGGACTGAAATGTGGCTAATTTTGTGCCTTTATTTAAGAAAGGCTGTAATGCTTGACTGAATTTTTCGAGAGGTGACAAACATGATCGACGAGAGTAGAACAGTGGATCTTGTTTACATGGATTTTAGTAAAGCTTTTCGACAAGGTCCCTCATGGTAGGCTCATCCAGAAGATTAAGATGAATGGTATCCATGGTGTCTTGGCCGCATGGATTCAGAATTGGCTTGCCCATAGAAGACCAGAAACTATCGGTGGAAGGATGTTTTTCAGGCTGGAGGTCTGTGACTAATGGTGTTCCTCGGGATCCAAGCTGGGACCTCTGCTGTTTGTGATATATATAAATGACTTAGATGAAAATGTAGATGGGTGGGTTAGTAAGTTTGCAGCTGATACAAAGATCAGTGAAGTTGTGGATAATGTTGAAGGTTGTCAAAGGATACAGCGGATATAGATCAGTTGCAGATATGGGCGGAGAAATGGCAGATAGGGTTTAATCCGGGTAAGTGTGAGGTGCTGCACTTTGGGAGATCAAATGTTAAGGAAGAGTATAGTTAATGGCAGGATTCTGAACAGCATTGATGTATAAAAGGAATTCAAATCTGTAGCTCCCTGAAAGTAGCCATGCAAGTAGATAGGGTTGTAAAGAAGGCATACAGCATGCTTGCCTTTATTGGTTTTGGAATTGAGTATAAGAGTTAGGATGTCATGTTGTAGGTTTGTAAGACATTGGTTAGGCCACATTTAGAGTATTGCATTCAGTTCTGGTCACCACATTACCGGAAGGATGTGGAGAGGGTGCAGAAGAGGTGTACCAGGATGCTGCCTAGATTGGAGGGTGTGAACTGTAAGCAGAGGCTCGAAAAACTCAGGTTGTTTTCACTTCAGGGGCGCAGGCTGAGGGGAGACTTGACAGAAGTCTATAAAATTATTAGATGCCTAGATAGGGTTGATGGTCAGAATCTTTTTCCCAGAGTTGAAATGTCTAATACAAGGGGGCATGTATTTAAGATTAGAGGACACATGAGGGACAAGTATTCTTAAACAGTGTGGTAGGAGTCTGGAACGCATTGCTGGGATGGTGGTGGAGGCAGATACAATAGGGGCATTTAAAGGACTATAGATAAGCACATGAATATGCAAGGAATGGAGGGATATGGACCAATGGCAGGCACAAGGGATTAGTTTCATTTTGCGTCATATTCGGCACAAAACTGTGGCCAAAGGGCCCATTTCTGTACTGTACAGTTATATATGTAAGGAAGAGCCTGAGAACTATAGGCTGGTGAGTCTGACGTCAGTGGTGGGTGAATTATTGGAGGGGATTCTGAGAGATAGGATTTACATGCATTTGGAGAGGCAAGGACTATTTCGGTATAGTCAGCAAGGTTTTGTGTGTGGGAAATCATGTCGCATAAACTTGGTTGAGTTTTTTGAAGATGTAATCAAAATGATTGATGAAGGTACAGCAGTAGACATAGTCTACATGGACTTTAGTTAAGCCTTTGACAAATTCCATGTAGTAGACCGATTGATTATTAAAATTAGATCACATGGAATTTAGGGAGAGCTTGCCAATTAGATACAAAATTGGCTTGATGGTAGGAGACAGAGGGTGGTGGTGGAGGGTTGTTTTTTGGACTAGAGGCTTATGACCAGTGGTGTTCTGCAGGGATCAGTGCTGGGTCCACTTCTGTTTGTCATTTGTATAAATGGTTTCAATGAAAGTTTAGGAAGCATGGTTAGTAAGTTTGTAGATGACACCAAAACTTGGTGATATAGTTGACAGTGAAGAAGGTTATCTAAGGTTACAAAAAGATCTTGATTAATTGGGTCCATAGGCTAAAGAGTGACAGATGGAATTTAATTTGGATAAATGCGAGGCATTTCATTTTGGTGAAACAAGCATGTGCAGGACTTACACAATTAGGAGTAGGGCCTTAAGTTGTGTTGTAGAACAGAGAGACCTAGGGGTTCAGGTACGTAATTCTTTGAAGTTAGAATCACATATAGATAGGGTGGTGAAGAAGCCATTTAACACACTTACCTTCATTGCTCAGAGCACTGAATAAAAAAGTTGGGACATAGTGTTGAGGTTGTACAGGATGTTGGTGAGGCCACATTTGGAGGACTGTGACCGGTTCTGGTCGCCATGCTACAGGAAGGATATTAGTGAATTGGAGAAGGTTCATACGATTTGCCAGGATGATGCTAGGACCAGAGAGTTTTGGTTATAAGGAGAAGCTGGATATGCTGGGACCTTTTTCACTGGAGCATTGGAGGTTGAGGGGGTGATCTTATTGAGGTTTATAAAATCATGAAGAGCATAAATAGCGTGAATAGCAAAGGTTTTTTCCCTATGGTATGGGAGTTCAAAGCTAGGGAGTAGAAAGATTTAAAAGGGACCTGAGGGGCACTGTTTTCACACAGGGTGGTTCACATGTGGAATGAACTGCCAGAGGAAGTGGTAAATGCAGGTACAATCACAACATTTTAATGACATTTGGACAAGTACATGAATAGGAAATGGTCAGAGGGATATGGGCCGAATGCAAGTAAGTGGGACTAGTTTAGTGTGGGAATCTTGGCCAGTTTGGACGAGTTGGACTGAAGGGTCTGTTTTCATGCTGTATGAATCCATCAAGATTCCAGAATCAGAAATGTGATAAGGACCCAATAATTTGTTTTAGTAGCACTGACTTATTAGTCAGGAAATAGGAAACTGTTCTTCTTTGAGAGAGTGACGTGGGGTCTTTACTGTCCAATAGAGAGGGCAAGTGAAGGCCTTTGTTTAACAAATCATCTGAAAGTTCTTCCACTGCAGCAGTCCCTCAGTACTGCAATGGAGTGTCAACCTGAATTATATGTTTAATCTGCTCAAGTGTAGCTTGTACCTACAAAATTTTACTTTAGAGGTCAAAATACCTCCCACTGAGCCACAGGTGACACCACAGGACTGCTCTTAAGCCTATCTTTTGCTGGGCAATTGGTTACTTGGATAAAATATGAAACAGCTTTTCCATACTGGCTCAGTGATTGAACATTTTGCCTTTCATCATATGGAGTGATAGATAGCAAGAAAAGTCTGGCTCTGCTCCCTGACCTCTCCTGTGTTCCCTGATTTCAACCAGAGCGGGTGTGCTTGGGTGGATTAGATTTGACTATAGCATTTCTGTTTGAGTTATCTCTGTTGACCTGTGTTGAGACAAACTCCAGAACAGGAAGGAAGAATATTGTGAACGACAATTTGTAAACAGTTTGAAAATAAGAGGAACGTTGAAAAGCAAGGGTATAACAACAAGGAAACTGATATGTCAATGTATACTGTCAGCATCCCAAAAAGGCAGCCTGGATATTTAATGTTGACGAATTATACAGTGTACTCGGCAAAATAAAGGCAGGAAATCATAGCCAGCTGAGGGGCTTGCCAAACCAGTTTACTTTCAGGATGTACCTGAGGTAAAGGTGGATGTTAACGTGCTTTGGTATTGTTGTAGGGAGAAATATCAAAGAGGAGTCTTGAGTTCTGTGTTCAGTAGTGCTAACGACCTTTATTTAGAGTTCTTTTACCATATGTGTGACGGCCAGAAATTGCTCTGAATTTTTATTCAGGGGGCCAGCTTTTATAAAGGGCCCAGTTGCCTTCTTAAATAAGGCTCAGATTGGAGGAGAAGTCAATGACACTCTACCTTTCCCCAGCTGAATACGACATTTTTTAACCTTTTGCATTACAATAAATGCATGCAACATTGATGTCATTGTTATCTACATCCCCCTAATCTATACATCCAATCCAGTTAACCCCTTGATCAATGATGGACAGCCCCAGGTCTTCCCATCATTTCATGATGTCTACCAGATACCTCAATTTTCTGTCTTTGGGATCTTACAATGCTTCTGACAAATATATTCCTTCCCAAACATTTGCCACCTGCACTTCATTATTTACCAATAACCTAAATACTTGCTTATCAGTAAGAACTCTTCTAAATTCTCTACTAACTTTAGTATGGAAGGTTAGGAAGGATATTCATTTCTACCAATTGTTATAAAGTCTTTAAAATCAACTCCAATATAAAGTTACTACAATTCTCTAACACACTGACAAATTGGACAACCCCTCTCTCACTTCAGCCTGAGAGATCTAACTTGCAGCTACAGTTTATGACCCTTGTTATTTGTATGCTGTAACTGAACTTTGAACTACAGTTTAACTTTTAAATAAATCTTTACTGCTTCCACTCTAAACACTTGCCAGTACCAATTTTCTTTACTTAATAAAAAGCATCTCTCTCTGTATTTTACAGAGCTTCTCTCTGTATTTTGTAATCTGTCTCTGTCACTTTTCCTTGATCTTTGGATGTAAGATATTAATTGCAGCACTTGAGCTGCAATAGTTTATCTGTCCATGTTTCACAACCTCTTTTGCTCTCTTAGAGGTTGTTGGTTTGCGTCATTTATTGCTTTATCTTCTCTAATAATGCAGTAGGCCTCTTTACTGCCTACAAACATTTGCTCAAGGAATGCAACGAACCTTTTCACACTAATTCATTGTTTGCATTTCTAATTTACAATTACCTAAAAAGTTCAGAATACTGTAGGGTCAGACTTTTCCTTCTACTTTTTACTAAGTAGCAAACTTGGGACTGTGGCTAAGCTAGGCCTTTCAAAAATGTCCCTTATTTAACAAGGTTATGTATTTAGAACTACCTGTTTACAGAAACCTAATTAAGTTCCCTAAGATTTCTTTCTACGGAGAATCGTATCCAGTATCTCTATATGGAGACCACGCGTCTGGCTGTAAACGTCTGCTAAATGTAGCTGCCAACCCCTTTCGTCCATCTTGTGTCAGCTAATAAAACACTAGGTGGCCATCTTGTCAACTTTAGTCATGGACCACCGTAACAGATACTATATATCTCCGCTTCAGGAAACAACTTTCACGTGAGGTTTTAAGCTGGGAAGAAATTGGAAATTGAATAATAAATCATCTGAACAGGTAACAGAAAGAAGCCATTTATATTCTGTTGAGATTTTTTATTCTTCACTTTCTCATATATTCTTCCTAAAGGCACTGAGCCTTGGACCATAGGCAGAAAACTGTGCTTTGCATTTGATGTTGATCAAAGCTGTATCAAATGGTGTACAGAAAGCAAACCTGTATTCCCCAGTGGCTCAGTAAATGGCAAGAGTCACAATTTCAAACTAGTGAAGCACTACCTCTTAATACTTTGACTAAATTGGCAAAAAATCATAAATCATTTCAGAATGGTTAGATGCCATCATCCCAAATGTGTCTGAGTCAGCACATCTAAAACCTCCATCGACTGCATTTCCCACACATACCACATCTGTTACCTTTTCAAAAAGATCGTCTTTTTAAAAGCCTGAATCACTATGATATCTCTTATTGTGATTATTTACCTGCCTTACGGTGCTGCAAGGAGGACTCGTGACTAAAGGCCCAAACAATGGAGTAAGGGACCAAGTAGCATAATGGACAGCAAATTGGCTGTAATGTGAGGGTTAAAGGTAGTCACTTGGCCTGGCAAAATGTGGGAAATGGTATTCCACAAGGATCAGTGGTGGGATCGCCATTCAGAGGCCAGTTTCAAGATTTGCAGATGATACCAGATTGTCAGGTGTAGTTAATACCAGGGGAGAATTATGAAAGTGCAGGCATTGATAAACTTCATTGGCAAGTAAGCTTCACAAAAGGTATGTGTGTTGTAGGAAAATTTCAGTGGAAAGTGTAAAGAAGTCCTATGCTGCTCAGTAACTAGTTGCTGAAATAGGGTAGAGGAGCAGAGGAATCTGAGTATACCAATAAACAAATGAGAATTCCAATGTAAGTTAATTAACTTATGAAGCAGCAAAGAAATCATGAAGCTTTATATATAGAAGATAGAGTTGAAAAGCAGAGAAGATGAATTAAAATCTGTTAGATACAATTGAAGCACTGAACAGTTCGGGTTTCCATATAATGAAAAAAAAGAGATACTGGAGGTGGTGCTTAAAAACAAATTACTAATGTTTTAATGGAAGTCAATGGTTAATCTGCAAGAAGCCATAAACAGACCACATTTCTTTTGTTCTAGAATAGAGAAGACTGAGGGTGATCTAATAGATGTCTTTAACATTATGCAACAGTTTGATAGACAGATGTAATGAAGATCTTTTCACCTTCAGGGCAAACCAAAAGAAGAGGCCATACAAATAAGATAGCTGCTGAAAGATCCAATAGGAAATTCAAGGGAAAATTCTTTACTCGGAGACAAGTTGTAATGTGGAATTCACTGCGACAGGGAGTAGTTAAGCCTTTTAGAGGAAGCTAGATAAACATGTATGGGAAAGATAATAGAAGTTGTGGGAGGAGGCTTGTGTGGAGCTAATATGTACGATGGGGCTAAATGGGTTGTTTCTAAGTTTAAAATACTATCCATTCTATGTCATGTGATCTTTGCCAATTTCATTCATTTTCAGTGCTATAAACTTAGAAAATAGGAGCAGGACTAGGCCATTCAGCTCTTTGAGCCTGCTCACCATTCAGTATGATCGTGGTTGATGATCCAGCTCAGCTTTCTGTCCACACATGTTGCCAGACCTGCTGAGTTTCTCTAGCAATTTCTGTTTATTTTTTATCCAAGTCGGTACCCTGTTCTTGCTTTCTCCACATACATTTTGGTTCCTTTAGCAATAAGAACTATATCTAATTCCTACTTGAAAACATTCAAACTTGTATCCTAAAACTGTGACCTCTGATTCTGGACTTCCCAATCATCAAGAATATCCTTCCTGCATTTATCCTGCCTATTTCTGTTAGAATTTTATAGCTTTCTATGATATCCACCCTCATTCTTTTAAACTCCATTAAAAGTAGCCCTAACTGGTCCAATTCCTCTTCATATATCATTCCAGGAATCGGTCTGGCATCTCTTCATTGCACTTCTTCCACATTCACAACACCCTTCCTCAGATAAGAAGATCAAAACTGTACATAGTGCTCCAGGTGTGATCTCACCGGGGCCCTGTAGAATTGCAAGAAGACATCCCTGCTCCTGTACTTGAATCCTCTCACTATAAAGGTCAACATACCATTTACTTTCTTTATTGCCTGCTGCACCTGCTTGCTCACTGTCAGCGACTATAAGGATAAAAACCAAAAGAACAGCGGATGCTATAAATCAGGAACAAAAACATAGTTGCTGGAAAAGCTCAGCAGGTCTGGCAGCATCTGTGGAGGAGAAAACAGAGTTAATGTTTCGGGCCTGGTGACCCTTCCTCAGAGCTGATGGTGGCTGGGAAAAGAGATAAAAGGTACTGCAGATGCTGGAGAATCCGAGATAACAAGGTGTGGGGCTGGATGAACACAGCAGGCCAAGCAGCATCACAGGAGCAGGAAAGCTTGACGTCAAGCTTTCCTG
>JAHRHZ010000084.1:2804116-2928181 GCA_024137785.1 Ginglymostoma cirratum
TATTCTAAGAGAAATGACAGCATCCTGAAAAACTGTCCAGGTACCTGTTCCCCAGCCTCCCTGATGTGCTGCAGTGACCACTACTTGGACTTGAGCTCATCAACTCTGAGGTGAAGTTGGTCAAGCAGCTAACACTTTCTATATATGTGATCGCCAAGGATTGTACCAGCTTTCACTAGCTCCCACAAACTACAGCTGCAGCACATCGTCTATTCAGCTATCTGTATTCCATTAGTTGATGGGAGTTATGGAGGACAGTTTTGGCATTGGAAGAATGTGAGGGAGTACTTCCTTTATGCAATAAATAATAATAACCTGTAACTCGCTGCCAGTGAGGCTGATGGAGCAGAGAAGATGACGAATTTCAAAGGGATATTGCATGGTCACTTGCAGGAAAAAAATTCACAGGACGATTGGAATAGAGGCAGAAATGAAATGAACTTGATTCCTTTATAGAGAGCTGGCATGGAATCATCTGGTCAAAGGACCTCCATCCGTGCCATATCAAATCTATGGCCAAGACTTTCAAAGAGCTGTGGGGTCAGGAGCCAATGCCAGCCAGGTTTGAAAATTATGGTGTTGTAGATTGTGTTAGCACCATGTCACCTTCAGGATGGTTCTATATTTTCAATAGAATAGCAGTAGAGAGACACCAGGAAATGCGCTTGCCTCTAATTAACCAACAAAGGAGGCCTCTTTGAGGGTTGTATTAAAGCAAAGCCTGTATATGCATGGTATTGACCAGCTAAGAAAAGTTGGTCCTGGTTTCAGCCCGTGTTTCATATGAGCCAGCAACTTTGAAAAAGCTGAACTCCCATTTGTAACATGACTAGTGCTGTTTGTATGTACATGTTGCTGGAAGCTCTGCAGCTCACAAATCAAATCACACAGCCATGAGTGGATTCGAGAATACCAGTAGCTTCATGATCAAAAGGAATATTGAAAATAACCAACCACAGAACCAATCCAGGGCGTCTCTTATCTCCACTTTCTTGGCTATACTTGCTGATTCCAAGTTCAGCGGCAGTAGTCTGGCCTCAGAAAATTGCAGTGTCCAACCACTTCAACTGATGAAGGAGCAGAGTTCTGAAGGCTCATGATTTCAAATAAACCTGTTGGACTATAATCCAGTGTCATGTGACTTCTGACTTTGTCCATCCCAGTCAACACCAGCATCTCGACATCAGTGTCCAACCACACCAGTTACCTGGCAAGCGCTTCATACAGCATGAAGGGGAGAGACGCGGCGTAAGATATTCCAATCAGAATCAAAAATCCTATTTCCGACCATGATTGGATTAAAAATTACCCAGATACCTTCAGAGGATTGTGCTGAAGATTCCTGGACGGGGAACTCCTGTTATGAACCTGAACTGGAATTTATGAATCCAGCAGTGAAGGTGGTCGTTGTGGAAATCGTACTCCCTTCTGCAGCAGGTTTGCAGAGTTCTGTGATTTTAAACGTTCAACATTAAACCTGCCATTTTGATAGCCCTTGTGAAAGGGTAAGTATGTGTAGTAAATGTGCGGTAGGGTAGCATTTGGTTTTGGGGTTAAGTGACTGATGCATGAAGTGAATCTTAGGAATTCCTTACTCCAGAGGGCTGTGGAATCATATTCAAGAAATAAATTGATAAATTTTGAAACATAGGAACAGGAATAGGCCATTCAGCTTCTCGAGCCTGTTCCACTATTCAGCGAGATCATGGCTGACCTGTAGCCTAACTCCATATACCTGCCTTTGGACAGTGTCCCTTAATACCCTTGCATGTCAAAAAAATTATCTACCCCAGATTTAAAATTAACAACTGATCTAACTGATTTTGGAGACTAATGACATTAAAGGATATGGAGACAGTGTGGGAAAGTAGCATTAAGAGAGATGATCAGCCATGATCTAATTAAATGGCAGAGAAGCCTTGATAAGGCTAAATAACTCACTCCAGTTCCTAACGCTCCCAGCTATGTCATCCTGGAAGACACTTGAGCAGTAAGTGCGAGACATCTGTACTCATGGAAGATTTTGATGAGACTTTCTACCAGGGTCCCTCCTTTCAATTCAGTAGATAATTTGAAAACTATTCTGCCAACTCCTCACTGGCATTTATTTCTAGACTAAAGAGATTGGTCATTAATCTGTTTGGTGTGGGACCTTCCTTTGTATAAATTGGGTGTTACCTTTGCCAATTTGAGAGCACTGACAACCATTGATAAACGGTTCATTGGGCATGCTGAGGATTCGGAAGTCCCTACATAAACAGCAATTCGTTGATTCTTTGTTTCCTTTGATAGTCCTGTAGAGAATCCTAAGACCCCAGTCAGTGCTGCTGGGAAGACATCAGAACTGCATCATAATGGTATAGAGTGTTGTGAGGGTTATGCTTTACCGATTTTCTTTTATTTTTTCATGAGATGTGGACATCACTGGCAATGCCAGTTTTGATTGCCCATCCCTAATTACTCTTAAACTGGTGGCCTTCTGGAAAAGCCATCGATCTAGAATCACATATAGTCTAGATCAGGTAAGGATAACAGATTTCCTTCTCTAAAGGACCTGTCCTTTAGGTCTGTCGCTTCTAGTTGTAATTGTTCCTGCATGAGAAAGTTTTACATTATATGGAATAACATAGCTGAAAATTTATAGTTGAACACTGTTGTGAAAAGGAAAACATTCTTCCTTAATTCGCCATGCTCTGGTGAGAAATATCTGCCTGCTTTCATTTTTATATTTTCAATTTGATATGGTGACAGTCTATAAATCTCAATGGCCTGTGAATGTGCTGTCATGCTTAACAGTGAGATATAGGATAAATATTGCAGAATTCTGCAAGCAACCAGCCTGTGTGACATAATCATGATGTATGTTTGCTGTCTGCAAGGTTCAGGGTTTCTGTCTCCATTTGGACTTATTCCTGAAGGTTTCATCACCTCTTAATACACCACCCGTGTATTTGCCATCTCCAGAAATGATATAGCAAGTAAATGCAAATGATAAAAGAAAATGAAAATATAGAACTTCTTTAATGCCTCTTAGGTTTTTCCCTCAGATTGCCCTGGAAATTAATGTTTAATTCCTGAAATCTCTGGAAATCCTGGGGAATTAGCAACACCAGTGACGTCCTGGCCACAATAGTACTTCAAAAAGTACCCTATCAGCTCCCTGACAGTACAGGAGCTTTAAACCAGCTACAGTCTGGTACAGTCATTGCATTGAATGAAATGTATTTTGTTTATGGAGTCTTCTTTTACATGTTCCGTAAAGGTATGCTCCACAAACACACACACGCACGCACGCTCGCTCGCTCGCTCGCGCACCCCGCCACACACATCCACCCTCACATACACATACACCCCTAGACACCTTTACATTCACATACAATCACACATACATCCACATGCACCCACACACATACATTCACCCTCACCCCAAGTACACATCCACAAATGCGTGCACACACAGCTATCCAAATTGTAAATTAACGTGCCTTTAGAAATTTAGGCTTTTCACTCCTGGGGCCTAGAAAGAAATGGAAGTTTTAATTGTACTAACTACAAAGGTCAAAACATAATAAGCATGTACCTGGGGGTGGGGGCCACTCAATTCACTCCTGTAAGTTATCAACACGGAATAACTTATTATGCACCAGTTAACAATCTGATTAAACAAAGCTGCAGGGAAACTTAGAGATAGCAAGAACTGCAGAGCTGGAGTCAGAGACAACACGGTATGGACCTGGAGGAACACAGCAGGCTAGGCAGCATCAGAGGAGCAGGAAGGTTGATGTTTGGGTTGGGACCCTTCTTCAGAAATGGAGAGGGGGAAGGGAGCTGGGAAATAAATAGACAGAGGATGGGTGGGGCTGAGGAAGGTAGGTGGGATGGTGATAGATGAGTGCAGGTAAGGAGTTTTGGGGATTTGTCAGTGAGGTGGGGGTCAGGTAGCTGGGAGAGAAGATGGACAGGTTGTGTCAGGTCAAGGAGGCAGGAGGGAGGATGGGTGGGGCTGGGGAAAGGTAGGTGAGGTGGTGATAGATGCAGGTAGGAGACAGTGGGGATTTGTCGGCAGGAAGATTAGGGTGGATAGTGAGAAGAATGGACAGGTTGTGTCAGGTCAAGGAGGCGTAGAAGAAAGGGAGGGTTGGACATGGGATGAGGCCAGGGGTGGGGAGATTTTAAAACTGGTGAATTCTATGTGAAGACCATCGGGCTGTAGGCTGAAACTTAACTTTTGGGAGATAACACACTGGTTGTCTGAGATGAATTTGAGCTGGAAGTGCTCAATGCTGATTCGGGCACTCAAAGTAGAAAGTGTTCAGTTTTCCAGTATGCGCTTTTGCGTGCACAGTGGCTGAGTGGGTAGCACTGCTGCTTCACAGCACCAGGGATCTGAGTTTGATTCCACCCTCAGACGGCTATCTGTGTGGAGTTTGCACATTCTCCCTCTGTCTGCATGGGTTTCTTCCGGGTCCTCCGGTTTCCTCAAACAGTCCAAAGATGTGCAGGTTAGGTTGATTGGAAGTGGTAAATGCGGGGTTAGGGTAATAGGGTAGGGGGCTGGGACGGGGTAGGATGCTCTTCAGAGGGGCAGAGTAAACTTGATGGGCCAAATGATCTCTTTTCGCACTGTGGGGATTCTGTGATTCTATGATCCCTCACCAGGTGAGCAAAATGTTTTTTTTATAAAACATTAAAGGATTTTTTTTTCCCCATTCTCTCTCTGACTTTAATTCACTGTTGTCTGAGTAATTGTAACCACTGACCAGCATGGTGTCTGAAGTGTTCTCACCAAGGGCTCATTTTGCTGCCACCATGCTGTCTTAGGGCAGGGACTTCCAGAACCAGCCAGATCTGGTGTGGTCCAGAGAAAACGCTTGATAGTCTGACCAGAAGAGACTCTTGTCTTAAACAAGCTGGAGTCCGTTGTGTTGATTTCTGATGAAGGGTTTAGGCCCGAAACGTCAAGTTTTCCTGCTCCTATGATGCTGCTTGACCTGCTGTGTTCATCCAGCCCCATGCTTGTTATCTTGGAGTCCGTTGTATGTCAGCATCTGTCACATGTGGACATTGATACAGAGACTGAGGAGGACCACCATGGTAGGTCTCACTCTGTGGAAGGAATCAAAATGGGAACAGAAAACTGTGCAGCCAGCCAGTGCAAAACTGTAAAACATTCCAGTAAGTAAAACAGGAAAATCTAAGGAACATTAGATCATAAAAAACATGCTGATAATTGCATAACTGACACATAAAAATCACACCTAGCTTCAGTAAAAGCAGTTACATGCAGCAAAAAGCAGAACATCTTTAACCACGAGACTGCATCTGGACTGTTGGTAGCTAAGCATAGAACAGATAATGTATTAATGAAATGTCTTAAGATGATTGGCTTATTGTGTTGCTAGGGCTATGATCGAAATGTAATTGGACAATGAGGAAGTATGGTTTATGCATAAAAATGTCACTATAATCGCCTGTATCGGAATCACCCTGCCGGGTTGCAGGAGCAACCCGCTTAGCTGACTCTCCTTGCATGCAAGAAAGGAAAATGACATTGCTCAGAGGTCTGACTAGTTGTTTCTTCAACAACTCCTTCAAGATCCTCATCCGTTCTTCTCCCACATCTGTGTGACATCATCTTGGCGGATGTTGCTTCAAGCTCTCTGCATTATTAACCCTTTAAAACCCTTACACCCCTTTTCAACATCTCCCCTCACCATTTTTTCCTTTTCATCAATGTTTGGTACTTATATATGTACATATATTACAACCAGCTGTTTGTTAACTAAATGTTTCTTGACCTATCGTTCTGTGACTGGCTGTTTCTGGACCAGTTATTTCTTGATTTGAACTAATTTGACTCCTTCCATTACCTGGAGAAGATTGAGGTTAAGATACACCTTCATACTCGCGAATAAGAATTCTTGATTGTAAAATACATACAAGTTTCATATTGTCTGAGGCACGTTGTGTTGGAAAAGTGCTTGTAGCATGCCTTCTGATCCGATATGATATACCTCCTGGACCATGTGGTTGCACTGTGTGCTGTAGATATAGTTGAAAACACACTGGTTCACTATCTGACAATATAATGATACCCCTGAATCAAATTTCAAATTAGTGAGATGACCGTTGACATAAATATCCTCTTGCCAAAGGCTTTGTCTGGGTCACCTACAGTCCCTAGACACAGTTTAAACCTATTTTCTGTTGTAGACTGTTTTACCTCATTAACCTCATTGTTTGGGTGGCTATTTAACTTATTATTTTTCTGTGACCATGTTCTACTTCAGCACATTATTCGAATGTTACAATGTTACATTCCTTTTTAGTAGCAGGGCAATAATCTGTTCCTGTGAACAGATTCCTTGCTCCACGGCATCTAGTGTCTGTTCTACTTTCTGTTACAGTCATACAGCACGAAACAGACCCTTCGGTGCACCCAGTCGATGCCGACCAGAATCCCAAGCTAACCTAGTCCCACTTGTCTGTGATTGGCCTATCCCTTCAAAATTTCTTATTCATGTACTTATCTAAATGTCTTTTAAACATTGTAACTTTACCCGTATCCACCACTTCCTCTGGAAGTTCACTCCACGCACAAACCACTGTCCGGTTTAAAGAAAAAGATTGACCCCCCTGTCTTCTTTTAAGCCTTTGTCCTTTTAGCTTAAAAATATGTCCCCAAGTTGAAGTCCCCCACTGTAGGGAAATGACACCTGTCATTCACCTGATCCATGCCCCTCATAATTTTATAAACCTCTGTAAAGTCACCCCTCAACCTCCTATGCTCCAGCAAAGGAAGTCCCAGCCTATTCAGCCTCTCCCCATAACTCAAACCCTCCATTCCTGGCAACGTCCTGGTAAATCTCTTCTGAACCCTCACCAGCATAATAATATCCTTCCTATAACAGGGAAACCAGAACTAGACACAGTACTCCAGAAGAGGGCTCAACAATGTCCTGTACAGCCTCAACATGATGCCCCAACTCCTATACTCAAAGGTCTAAGCGATGAAGGCAAGTGTGCTAAATGCCTTATTGACCACCCTACCTGTATGTAATGTAAACTCCAAAGAACTGTGTACCTGAACCCCTATGTCTCTCTGTTCTACAACGCTACCCTAGGCCCTAGTTTTAATTGTACAAGTCCTGCCCTTTTTTTTTTACCAAAATGTAATACCTCACATTTATCCAAATTAAACTCCATCTGCCACTCTTCAGCCCATCGATCCAATTGGTCATGATCGCTTTGTAATCTTAGATAACCTTCTTCACTGTCAACTTTACCACCAATTTAGTGTCATCTACAAATTTACTAACCATGCCCTCTACATTCTCATCTAAATCATTTATATAAATGACAAACAAAAGTGGTTTCCCATATGTGTCTGTGGTGGTCTTTAAGAACTGAATGGATTCTACTGATCCTGTGATAAGTTTGATTTTCCCCTCTTAGGATTGATCCATGCTGTTTCTGAAGTTAATGTGTATGAATTCTTCAAATTATCTTTTGATTAATAACTCAGGCAAAGATGCATCAATAATTCCAATAGCAATTGTATCTCTCCTGTTTCTTTCTTGCTGATGATTAAAAATTGTTTGATCACAGTAAGTAGGTATTTTCATGTTAAGGGAAAAAGCCTGCTATGCATATTCTCTTAAACTGAATTATGCAGCTCAATAAATTGTGCAATTCAGTGGTTTAATCAAATTTTCACATTTCCACTGACTCCAGGGATATTGGGACTTGATTTCAGTGCACTACCCTAGTGAGCTGTGGTAGATGGAGTGAAAAGATTCTATGGTACATTTTGAAGAAGCTTAAGAGAGTAATCTCCAGTATCCTGACCAATGTTTACCCCTTCATCACCATCACTAAAGCAGCTTGTCTGGTGATTATTACACTGCTGTTTGTGGGAAACCATAATAGACTGCCATGTCTCCTACATTATAATAGTCATCTCACTTGATATAGTACTTTGTTGGTTGTAAAGTGCTATCACATATTCCATGGTTATTAAAATTGCTATATGAATGCATGTATCTTCTTCTTTCCAATGATACATCCTGAGCTGCTCATTAATAATCATTCAATAATGGTTGACTAACAAGATACTTGTATGCCCTCACATGGGTCCAGATACACTGTAGAAAGTGCTGGGTTGTTAGTGGTTGACAGAAAGTGGCTGTGCAAAGTCTTGTGGACAGTCAATGTCTAAGCGTAAGTCCGATGAATGACTGTATGGTTCCTTTGCCACTGACTGTAAATATCCAGCCCTTAATATTGGCTGTCTAAATTATGCAGGTTTACTGCACATTCTTGGACTGCAGGTTCTGTCTTCAACTGACTCCAAACAAATTTTCCAAGCATATATTGTTGGGAAAGGCTGAGGCCATCAAGTATATGCATTAGTCGAAGCTACTTTAAGACAACTCAGTTTTAACATGTTGCAAGCCTTATTTGAGACCTTAGAAGTGTTAGATGATGAGTGAAAAGACCCCCAATGCATTACCTGTACTCAAAGTTGAGACATAATTATGAAGAGGGCTTGAGATGTCTAACTTTGCACACTCTTTTGAGGAGCTACTTTGTAGGAAATTCATGGCCTAATAGATTATGATTTCCATTCATCCATTTTAAAATCTCAGGCTGTTTGCTCAGACATTACCATGTAGTACTCAAGGTATGGTTGCTGGAGTTGTCATTACAGAATCTGACAGTAAGAAGGAGGCTATTTGGCCCGTTGTGTCTGTATTAGCTGTTTGGTTGGTTGGATAGCTGTTTCTGTCTAGTCTTGCAAATCTTCCCTTTTCAAGTTACATTTATCACTAACTAGTTAAGGAATCCAAAGACCCAAGCTACTGATCTGGAGATGTGGGATCAAATCCCATCATGGCAGATAGTGAATTTCGAATTCAATGAATAAATCTGTAATTATAGTTTATTTTACTGTCAGCTGTCATGAAACCCATCTGACTTGCTAATGCCATTTAGGGAAAGAAATCTCCCATCTTATCTGCTCCCAGCTACGTGTAACTCCCAGACCCACAACAATGTAGTTGACCCCTAAATGTCCTCTGAAATGGCTAATCAAACCATAATGAAGTATAAATAAAGCCTTGATCCAATTCTGTTTGAAGGTTACAGCTGAAACTACTTCCTCAACCTTTTTCACACAGTACCCTCATAAAAATAACAAAGTCGCTATTTAAAAAAAACATGATCGTCATCTTCCCTCCTGGTTCTTGATCTAATTTAACTTTGGAATTGGCTTTTTGTGATCAGGCTTGAGAGAAATGATGCTTCATCCCAAAATGTTCAATCTTCTTACATCATAGATGGATTTAAGTTATTGAGTTTAAAGACTGTGCCGTTAAAATGCTCAAATGCCTCAGAGTAGGTGCAGCAACTGATGTAACATTGTGCCACCCGGCCAGCGAGGTTTGATCTCCTGCTAGTATTGAGCCATCCAATGTTATTGGGCACTCGTGGGATGCAGGTACTCAACAGTGTAATAGCTCTTTCAAGTTGCTGTCCTTCAGTGTGAACTCTATGTATTGAATTTCAAAGTCAAAAAGAAAGATGTTACTTGAATAGGAGAGCTTTTCAGGATGTTGCAAAGTGCCATACAGTTAATGAAATACTTTTGGTGTGTAGTCACTGTTACAATGTAGAGATTGTGGAGATTTGACCCACAACAAGGTCCTAGACACTGTAACGTGATAAAGACTACATGATCTGTTTCCTTGATATTGTTTGAGGAATAAATATTAGTTATATGATAGCTCAGAACTTGAGTATTGCTGAAAAAAGACACATTTTCTTGAAGCATTTCTTCTACAAGTTTGATGCCATAGAAGGTTAGCCTTCTTGGCAATCTCAAACCTTGAGTGACAACCCTACCAGTGGTTTGTAGTAATATCTCTGGACTAGTAATCCAAACTGCCAGGTAATTATGATATGGGTGTGAATCTCACCATGGCAGATGGTAAAATTTGAACTCAATAAATATCTGGCCTAAAATTTCAGCAGTTTCGTTGACAACCGCGTAACACCATCGATTGTTGTGAAAACCCATCTGGTTCACTAAAATCCATCAAGGACGGAGATCTGCCATCCTTACCTCGTTTGACCTATATATGACTCCAGACACACAGCAATGTGATTGATTTTTAACTGCCCTTTGGGCAATTAGAGATGAACAATTGGTGACCTAGCCATTAATGCCCACATCCTATGAAGAATAAAATAAACCAGGTGAAGCTAGCTGTTTCAAGCTGCTACAATGTAGGAGCAATGAGTGGTGCTCACCACTAATCAGATGCTGCTGTTAAGCCAGAATAATATACTGCCTATTACAAATTAATAACATAGTGTATGAATTTCAGTGTTGTGGGAGGGATGCCAGGTATGTAGGCTATACATACCAAAGACTATCTGAGTCTTTCAAATAAAAGTCATCCTTTCAGTTGTTCACAACAGACAAGGTACTGACCATACCTGAGCAGCCCTTGTTTGCAAAAAATGTAGTTTCTTATATCACGTGTGATTCTGCAATTGGACAGCATTTACTAAATACAACCAACAGTGTAAACACATATGCTGATAACCAATTTAAGATCATCACTGTGATTGACATTTATACATACTGTTAGCTGCATATACTACTACACTGAGCCCTGGACTTTGCAGAGAGAGCAAACATGCACACACACTGCACAAAATAAGTAATAACCTTTCTCTTATTCATTACTCAGAGTAATGCCGGGACCGATCAGTGATAACTTACCTGGTTTAAAACTTAAATAAACTTGGCAGTTAACTGTCAGTCGTCATCTATTTGGTGCATTCTCAATGGCATCTCCTGTACCAATCCTATTCCACTTATCCGCCAGTCAACACACTCTTCTCATACAGTATCTTGTGTTTCATTTACATTGGTATTTCTTCCAACTTGTCCTGATGAGCTCAGGATGATAGATTTTGTGTGGAACGTGGATAGATACCTCTGGGAAATAAACCTGCAGTGTTAGAGGGATAGTATGGGGGAATGGAACAGATTTCATTGCTCTATAGAGAGCCAGGATGGGCTCACATTTCTAAATTGTCTCATTCTGTGTCGTAGTAACAACTTTTTGAATTGTAGAAAGGGATGTTTGTTGTCCACCCATGAAGGTAGGCTTGGTTTAACATGCTTCAACCAAAGGGGCTTCTTCAGACAGTATAGCACTCCGTAAGTACTGCACTAGAGAGTCAATCTTGGTTATGCGCAGCTATATCTAGGGTCTGCAGCCTAATCACCTAAGGAGTGCATCCCTAGAATGCATTTTCTGGTAGTGAATAATTACCATTGGGAATCTAGCCTGATGTCTTTTCCACTCATTGCTCTGGGGTGCTAAGGCCAGTTAAAGCACCATCCTTTTGCCACTTTCCTTGGCATGGATGGTTACTGATGCCTGCATGTATACCTCAGTGCCACGATACATTTATCTACTGTGATATTGGGGAAGTATAGAAATATAGCCCACTAACAAGCATCCCATTCAATTTACAGTTATTTTTCTCCACTTGAATAGATTTTTTAAATATTTCTATGAACCCATTTGACAGGCCTATATTTTACACTGGCCATGACGCAGTAAATGTCAAGTACATGTCTCATTAAAGCTGAGTGACGGATTTTTCTGTTTGGCAGTAAAGTGACTTGAAAATGAATGTCTTGTGTGAGTCAGCAAACTTCAAACAGCGGCATCGACAGCTCGAGTCAGCTATTGGCTCAGTTAATCAGAAGCAACACAATCTCTCAGGGGATGAGTGATCAATGTTCCACACAACCATGAGAATCAGCAGTTCTCTATTTCATTACTGTTGAATTGTTTGGCTCTGTGAGCTCATTAAAATTGTTAAATAACTCTGCCAGTGGGGTTAAATGAGTAAAGGCACCACTATACACCATCTTGGACTATCGTAAAGATCATTCTTTTATATCGGGATGTCCGAAAGCGCTTTACAGCCCAATAGTGCTTCTTGGGTATAATCTCTTTGCTAAATATGTAAGAAAGGGGCCGTCATTTTGAACATTGCAAACTCCCACAAATTGCAATAAGACAAATAACCATAGATCATAGAATCCCTACAGTGTGGAAACAGGCCATTCGGCCCAACAAGTCCACACCACCCCTCCGAAGAGCATCCCACTCCCCCCAGCCTCCCATGTCTAACCCACAGAACCTAAACATCCCTGGACACTAGGGGCAATTTAGCATGGCCAATCCAGTTTAAACCGTCTCAGTGATGTTGGTTGGGAGGTAAATATTGCGAAAACATTGAAAGAGCTCCCTTTTTTTTAATAGTACCATTAGAATTTCTTTTTAAATTCTATCTGAACAGCAGACATGGTTTCAGTCTAACGTTGCGTCTGAAAGATGGCAGCACTGCCAGTGCAGCACTCCCTCCATATGGCACTGAGGTCAGTCTAGATGTTGTACTCGTGTCTGTGGTGTGGGATTTAAGCCTGTGACCTTCTGACTCAGATATGGAAGTGTTACTGTCGACTTATATCTCTTACCACACATCACAGAGGGTTCTCGATCCAGCCTGCACTGAGGCAGCTGGTGCTCTTTGAGATGGCCCACCTATCCCTCCCTATATCTCCCCTTCTGTCTTCCAATCTACTAGTTGAGGCCGCAACTGAAGGCAACCCACTTGGTAAGGAGTGAAGTGTTACTGTGTCTGTGGAAACAATACACACAGAGGGAGACCATAAATTAAAAATGTTAAAAAAAGGTCTTTCATTTCTTCCCTGTTGTCATATTTAGGGCCGAGACTTTCCCTTTGATGACTGTGGCCGCTCGTTTACCTGCTTGCCATTGGAAAACTGTGACAGCAAAGCAGAAGCCCTTGTTTGTAACATCGATGTTCTGCTGCACATCATGACGTATAAGGTCAGTCACTCACAAGCAATCTCCTGTGGAAGTGGAGGAAAGTCAGGTCATATACTTCAGGTCTAAGAAATATAGATTCAAGTTGCTTCAAAATGGCAAAATGTTTGGAACTGTGAAAGACGAAAGAAATTTGGGATCCCATGTACAAAAGCCAGTAAAGGCTAGTGGATTGGTGTAAAAAATAATCTAATAAGGAACTTTGGAATGTTGCTCTTTATCTTTAGAGAGCTGGAATGACTGGGAATGGAAGCTATTTACACCTGTACAGAGTACTTAGACCCCATGAAGAGCAAAATTATGGTTGTGCACTTCAGGAAGTATAAACAAGCTTTAGAAAGAATGCAGTGTAGAATGATACAGGGCTAAAATTGTTCAGTTATGAG
This sequence comes from Ginglymostoma cirratum, assembly GCA_024137785.1. Lineage (NCBI taxonomy): Eukaryota > Metazoa > Chordata > Chondrichthyes > Orectolobiformes > Ginglymostomatidae > Ginglymostoma > Ginglymostoma cirratum. The sequence goes on from JAHRHZ010000084.1 coordinate 2,817,444, forward strand.
GAGGATATTTGTATATACTTGCCCTTGAGTATAGAAAATTTAAGCATGATCCAATTGAGGCTCTCTAAAATCATCACAAAATTTGACAGAAAATACGAGCTACTTCCTCTTGTGGGGAGTCCAAAGCATCAGGGCGTAACCTTAAAGTGAGAGCTGAAAACCAAAAATACTAGAAATCACAGTGGGCCAGGCAGTAACTGTGGAGAGAGAGCAAGCTAACGTTTCGAGTCTAGATGCCTCTTCATCAAAGCTGAGAGCTGGATTGTTCAGGAGTGATATCAAGCATCACATTTTCCTGTAGAGTGCGGTGAAATCTGGAAAACACTATTCTTAAAAAATCTGCTGAGATTTAGTGTCAGTTTGGAATCCCAGAACTAAGTTTGCTAGATTTCTGTTAAGCAAGAGTATGAAGGTGGAGGGTTGAGTTGAAGAACAGATCAACCATGATCTAACTGTGTAGTGCAACAGGCTCAAGGGCTGAATGGCCTTCTGTTGTTCCTGTATTCCAAAGCGCACCGTATGAGCTTGGTACTTGGGAGAGAACCATAGGAATGCCACTTCGTAACATGCAGCAAACTTCAAATTCCCAGTTTTCTCCCCTCCCAAAATGACAAGCCTAGGTAGTTGTACTTGAAGACAGTCAAAACCAAGCCTGATACAGGCCCAATTCAGTGCCCATCTATATGGACCTCCCAGCAGGAGCCATTTCAAATCAATCAGTGTAAGGATTCTGACTTTTTCTCTCCCCCACCCTCCCCTCATTTAAGTAGACTCAGTATTGGCACCTTCACTGCCAGTCTAGATAGATTAGCAGTTATACCTCAGATGAGGATTCAGACGTCTGTTCTTTTAGGTCTGTGTGGCTCAGTGTTACCTCATCCTAGATTCTGTAGTAGTTTCAGAGCATGTCTTGAGGAGCTCAGAAAAATACACACAGTGGAGGGTGGGTGAGTTTGACCCCACCCTGTGTATTTTGAGCTTTGCTCCAAGGATTTGATTCAAGTGACAACATCTTGCAATAATATAGCGCATTTGATGCAGTAAAATATCCCAAGGTACTCAGTAGGATTGTAATCAGGCAAAACTTGACATAGAGCATTATAGAGAGCTATTAGATGATCAAAATAGTAAGTTTTATGGAGGAGAGAAAGAAAGACAGCTGTGGAGAAGAAATTCCAATGTGTAAAGCCTGGCTAGCTAGCAGCAAGGATGCCCGTTGTGGTGCAGTTAAAGTTGAGAGTGTAGTAAGAACTGGTGTTGAAGGAGGCAGAGTTCTCGGGGGAGGGTTGGAGGGCTGGAGGAGGTTACAGAGTTAGAGAGGGATGAGGCCACTGAGGTTTTTGAAAACAAGGATGAGAATTTTAAATTCGAAGCGTTCCTAGACCGGTGGCCATTGTAGGTCAGTGAGTACAGTGGTGATAGAGTGGAAAAAGTCGTCACAGTACACATTACATCATTGTCCACAATGTTTCCAAAAACCGAAGAGGTTGTGGGGTAAAGGATAGTACGCATCTCTGATTAATCTTTTCCAATTTTGCCTATTACAGTTGGGACCGGGTTGTACGCCAGGTGTGTGGGTCTGCAGCACGGATATGATCCTGACTGTCCCCTCCTACCCAGGTAAAGAAAGGAAACACAAGTAATTACAGTGTTTTATTAACAAGACCTGTTCAGTGCCTGAAGCATGAGGGAGCACACATGCTATCTTACACACGATCAACATATTTATCCAATGTGTTCCCTGCCCATGAGCTGTTTAAGCTCAGTACATGTTGGTTGCATGTCATGGGATGTACCACTGCTGCTGTCTTCACATGGCATGCAGGGCTTAGTGAGAATGGAAAAACTGGTTAAAATTTCCTTCTTGAAAGCAAGGAATCTCCCATAGCCAGCTAACTTCAGCAGAAACCAGGACTGGACCCTAGGTCAGTAACATTCTGTGTTACATACGTCTTCTGTCAATTTGTAGCAGAGCATCTGGTGTATTTAGGCCTGATCATTGGATCCTTTTACATTGAATAGAGGCTTGAGATCCAGCTGTGTGGTGTGCAAAGATAAATAAATGAACAGTTTGGTCATTTTATTTTTATAGCGTACTCTGGAGAATCAGGTAATGTTATGGAAGGGTTAACCTGCTCATTTAACACCCTGACAGGTTGCTGTTACAATCCATGAAAAGACCAAAAACTTATTAAAAGAAATGAAACCCACCACACCAACAGAAGTAGACAAAAGAAAATTTTTCACTTTTTAAAACTTTTGCTGTGACATGCTAACCAAAATCATCATAATTTGAAGATTAATCAGTACTTCAAGTAAAAATTAAATTTCACGTCAATACATCTCAGTGGACCACATGCACCCATGTCAATCCCTACACACGTAACAGCATTCTCAATCCACATCCTCAAACCTGAAGAAAAGTACTGCAGGTTCTGGAAATCTGAAATAAAAACAGAAATTTCTGGAGAAACTCTGTGGGTCTGGCAGCATCTGTGTAGAGAAAAATTGTAACAGTTCAGGGAGTGCAAATGATAGTAGAGGAGTAATATAAGTGTAGAATAGGTGATACCTATGACAGGTGTGAAATTAGGTTATCTGCTGAGAGCAACCTGTGCAAACACGAGTGGGGGTGCTGTATATCATGTAATCAAAGTGAAGTGTTAATGTACGTGCTGTGAAATTGTTGAGCTCAGTAATGAGTCCTGAAGGCTGTAAGGTGCCTCAGTGGAAAATGCAACTCCATGAGAACACCCTTTTTCTTTGCTCTGGGCACCCTCACTGTCTGTTGCACTCACTCTTACCACTTTGTCAATAGCATAAATCCATTATTTTCTAATCCCTTCAGTGTCAAAGAAGTCATGTTGAAATTGAAAGGTTAATTCTGTTTTTCTCTTCACAGATTGCCAGACTACTGAGTTCTTCCAGCACTTCCTCTTTTTATTTATTCTCTAACTCAATCTCTGGAGAGTAGGATCTTTCACTTTCCCAATTACTAGATTCAGCTTTCAAGGAGCTTTTGTCAGAAACTGTTCCAAAACACAGTTGGCACCAAAACAGCACATCCTTACAGGACTTTGTTAGGTAGGATTACAACAGTTTTGATGCACTGAATCCCTAAAGACTCCCTTCTCTGACCCCCTTAAGTGGTCTCCTTCTGAAGATGCAGTGTTTGGCTGTTAGTAATCTTTCCTACTTTAGTATTTATAAGCTACCATTAAATATAAGGAGGAACTGAGGGGGAAGAGATCCCGGAGACAGGGCTGTCCTGAAGGGTCAAAGCATATGCAGAAGAACCAAAGCTGATTGTTCCCAGGAGGATGGTGTACTCTGGAGGAAGGTGCTTCAGTGAGAAGGAAATGCAGAGTAGGAGACAGAATAGGCCAACTGTCCTGAGACTAGACCATACTGTGGTGCAGAGAGGTGAGGGACCTGTTGCTGCAGAAGCACCAAAACAAGACAAACAACAGCAACAGTCAGTCCATGGTAGAAGATACTATTCTGCAGAGTTTACAGGCATAGGATGAATTACTTCCCACTCCTCAGAGCACCAGCGTCTTTGCAGATTGTGTCTCTCCAGAGATGGTGGATTTGCTGTGATGGGCTTGTTTAAATTGTTTTGGTGGCCATGCTATGGCTTGTTCACAAGTTGACCCACGCCTTGCATTTTTATGCATCATAGTCATTCCAGGCACCAGCTAGTGACCTTGCAGCTAACCTTATGCTTTAGCTCCCCACACGGGTAATGTGAGTGGTGACTTCATCTCATTCACTATCGATAATGTTAATTATCCGAGAGAGCCAGACACTTGGTGTGAATTGCTGGATTGCCCAAACTTCATGGTGTGATAGATTTCAAACAGGTGGCCATCAAAGCTCCATTGGACCAGCTAGGGGCATTGATCAGTCATAAAGGTTTTCTTCTGTCAAGGTTCAGTTGTGTGGTGACTGTTTCAAAGAATAATGAGATAAATTTATGACCCTAGATGCTACTGACTGCTGTGGAGGTTCTGTCCACCAGAGCTGTTGGAAGGTTGGATTCTTGGAGATTACCCACTAAAGAGATGGCTAATGACCAGTGAGAAATCAGGGACAGAGACTAATTTGTGTTACAGTGATCATCACACGTCTACCAAGGCTATCAATGAGCAGGCCAGTGAGATTTCAATGCTTTAATCATACAGGTCATGGTTATTTTCTGACTCATGTTGCACAAATCATCTTGGTGTCTTGCTCCTTGCATGACTTGGAGCTCCAGAGATGGGAGACCCTGGCAGAGGTTGATCCAGGGGACTGAGCCATATCATCTGAGGATGAGGAGAAGGAGCCATGCCAACCAAGAGCAGAACCTGGTTTACAACAGGCTACAGCTATCACCAAGACGGAGAGAGGCTGATGCCCCTTTCCCTGGCTACCGGAGGCAGTGAGGGTCTCCTGCACAGTGACAACTGCAACCTCATCTTTTGCTGTGGCACGTGGAGGTATTAATGTCAGTGGCAGAGGAGTGGGCAAGCTGTCTTCATCAGGACCACCCTAAGAGTTATTGCACTCCTGTGGTAAAAACAGCTGATGGCTCACCATCTTGGACTCCGTTTTGCCCTCTCTGCTTTCTTTTTCTTTTTATTCATCATGGGATGTGGGGCATTGCTGGATGGGCCAGCATTTATTGCCCTGTACCTCGTTGCCCCTTGAGAAAGTGGTGGTGATCTGCCATCTTCAATCCCTGCAGTCTATGGCCTGTATGCAGACCACAATGCCATTAGGGAGAGAATTTTTGAGAGAAACCAGGACCTGGCTGAGAGTTCAGGCACCTCATTCCCCCTCTCACCTTGACTGTGGCACCAGCACTCAGATTCAGCATGATGGAATGCAGTTTACATGACATGCCTGGTATCCCATCCATCAGCTTATGGGTCTGACGTTCATGACAGTCTCTAACATGGAGAAAGCTACTCATTCTGAAGAAAGTGAATGGAGCACTCTAGCCTGGATGGTGTCCTCTGTGATCTGTGCCAGCATGTGGGAATCTTTTGGAAGCTCTGCCAGATCTCCACATATCTCATTCTGTATGTTTAGCACCACCTGTTTGACTTCGTAGGCTTGTCATCAGTCTGAGGTTCAGTGTCTAGGTCACATCCAGCACTCCTCCTCCAACTTATCCTGTGACTGTGATGTGCTTGCACCAGTATTACGTAACTCTTTCAGCAGATTTGCACATTCCCACGGAGCTGCTTGTGCCTGCAGTGGTACTAGTTGTACCTAAGGAAGTAACCATGCACCTTCAGTTTTCCTTTACCTCCTCAGAGCTCAATGTCAGTCCCTCAGAGCTGGTGGTTGTTGTTGCTGATGTTTTACCCGTAAGGGAAATGGACTAGGATCATTTGGATCACTAGGATCATTTTTAGAAATACACGCTTTCTGCTCACACTCATTTTGAAAATGCTAAACAGGATCTCACTCTCAAATTTAAAATTGAGACAGACATTCTCTCCTAAATACTGTAGACAACTGGAATCAATCTGGAACTGGAATGTACCTTTGCCGCACACTTTTCCTAATTTTCTCCCTGCCCTTCCCCATTCCCCTTGGAATCTCATCACCCTCTGACCATTCTCCAGACTCTGCACAGCTAGAGTCCTACACCATTAGTTGCTGGCCAACTTTAGTCCTCCCCAGAATCCCACATGCTTACCCAGGATGACTTATCTGCTTCATTCTGCCTCTGTACATTGATGATACACTAGGCAGTCCCACACTTGACACACCAGTTTTAGTACAGAAAGGTTGGAATTTACCTCTGACTTCGTAAACGATCAGTCAGCTTCTTATAACAAAGTAACCAGGTCCTTTGACCCACAACTCCTGTCCTTCCTTGCAACCTCCCTCCAGGCTTCTTTTCTGTGACAGGGAGGTCACCTCTTGCCATTTCTTGGTATGAGAGACTCATGCCAAATAATCACAGCCTGGATGAGGACTCAGAAAGGGAATGACCATTGAACCATGGGGCCATCTGTGGTCTGAGCCCCGCCATTACTTGGCAACTGCAATGGCTGATGATGAGTCAGAGCTGACAATGCTGTCAATGGGCAGGATGTCTCTCAAGCTCAGTAGAGTGACAAACTGACTCAAAATGGAAAATGTAACTCTCTTTCTGAATGCTTCTCATTCAGAAAGGGATTAGTATGTTCTTTTCCCCCGGCAGAGGCCTTGAATGAAACCTTGCAGATATAGTAGCCACCAGAATGGAGAAATGTGCTATCAGGTATTGTTGTTTCACTGCTTGAGTGTAAGCTGTGGATGTACCATCTTTCTAGGTTGATTTCAATCTACAAGGATCATTGTATGTGTATTTCTTCTAAAACGGCCGCCAGTCTGAGGCCATTGTGCTTTTAAATGGGTGGTTGTGACTAACTTCCAGTTCATCATCTAACTAACTCCTCTCACACCAAAAGACTTGAGCTGTGTACCCATTTCTTTCACCATTATTGTAAATGATTGGATAGGCTAAGGTTGTCCATTATTGCCCCTTCCTAATTACCCTTAAGAAGATAGCTGCTGTCTTTGGTGAAGGAAATTCCAGGATTTCCACCCAGCAACAATGAAAGAACACTTCCCAATTGGATTAGTGAGGTGCTTTGAGGGGAACATGGTGTTCCCATGCACCTGCTACCCTTCTCAGTGTTAGAGGTCATGGGTTTGAAAGATACTGCCCAAGGAGCCTCCTTCCTAGAACTAATTTGTCAGTCCTCTGCTGGGTGGCTGCTAATCGGCTGGCTGACACTCAATTCAACGTGCTGAAACAATGGGATTGGGAACAAGCAAACTCCCCATTTTCCCCCCCCCACCCCGCCCCACCGGGAAATGTTAAAATCCAGTCCTAAGTTTCACAAAGCAGGTGCTAGGAGCATGAAGTCTTATAAACAGCTATACTTTAAAGGGTCTAATTCCTAAATAACGGAGCTGGGGTTCTAGAAGATAGGTAATTAGCATTTCTTCCTGATCATAAGACACACATAGTCACGGAATTGGGCTTTGAGAGGAGAAAAGACAAGGGAAAGCCATTGTTAATGGTTATGGTCGTCTTAAAATACCACTGAACTCCACAGACACAAATCAATCTGCAAAAATCTGACAAAGTGTGAGAAGCAAGAGGCAGCAGGTCCCGCACTAAAGCAAAGGAACTGTGACTCTGGGTCACCATACAAAGTGTGCATGAGAATTTATGTGCAGATTGAAGGAACCGAGTTTGCAGGGAATTAAAGGAGCTTGGAAGCTTGGGCTTGAGAGACAAGTCTCCAGTGAAAGTTAATTCTGGATTTCAAGTTATCCAATAAAGAAAGAAAAACAGAAGTCTGGGAGCTGAGAATTGCTTCGGACTGGTTCCAGTAGAATGAGGTGTCTGCTTGAGAGATAAATTAACCATTGTGTGAAAGCTTTGGTCATGTTAAAAGCTAAATGGGTAATTTATTGTCAGTAGATTAAAGTATACGCTGCCAACAGAGTAGTGTTCAAACAACATTACTACAACAAACTGAAAGCAAAGTCTTAATGAGTCAAATCTTGTGAGATCCTTTCAGTCCATCTCTAGGAATTTGGATATATGTTTAAAAGTTATCAGCCTGTATAGACAAATGCTTTATAAATGCTGTGATGGTCTCTGACTCTATCGCTCTTTCATTCATTGAATTTCAGATCTCACCACTTAATGGTTGGAAAAAAATTCCTTTTGAACTCCCTCTAAACCTTCAATCTCTTCCCTAAATTTCTGCCCTCTACTTATGTATCCCTCCACCAAGAAGGATGGGGATTTCATATCTACTCAATCCAGATCAATGCACTTTTACAGTTTAATACATTTCATTTGGTCTCCCTCAGTCTCCTCTATACCAAAGGAAACAACCTTAGCCTATTCAATTATTCAAAATTATCCCATCCGAGCAAAAACCTAGTAAATCTAATCTGTACTCTCTCTAGTACAGTCACGTTTTTCTCAACAGTCTTTTTTCCTTCTTGAGATGTGGGCATCACTGGCAAGGCCAGTGTGTGTTGTCTATCCTAATTGCCCTTAAACTGAGTGGCTAACTCAACCTTTTCTCAGGGCAAATAAGAGCCAACCACTTTGCTGTAGGTCTGGAGGCACATGTAGACCAGACCAGGTAAAGATAGCAGATTTCCTTCACTAAGCACATTAGAGAATCAAATGGGTGTTTACACAATCAATTGTTGTTGCTACAGTTACAACTCAGGAGACTAACTTTATATTCCAGATTAATTAATTGTAATTAAATTCTGTCAGCTGCTATGATGAGATTTGAACCAGTGTCCCAGAGTATTGTTATCACTGTTACCGTCACCTCATACAGTGACCAGATTTTCTTGCGGCACTCCAGCTGTGGAAGAACCAGTGTTTAAAACATTTCCAGCATAACCTCCAAACAATTAAATTCTGTGGTTTATCTAATATAGGTAAATATTCTGTAGCCTTTTTGACCACATATTCTGCCTATCCAGCTACCTTCAAGTTTCTATGGGCACGTACTCCTTGGTCCCTCTTCTTCTACACTGCCATCGATGGCAGTAGGCGAGAATGCAGAATTGACATTACAGTCAGATCAGCCATGATCTTATTGAATGATAGACCAGGTTTGAGGGTTTGAATGGCCTACACCTGTTTCTAATTTCTATTATGTATTCCATAATTTATGATGTACTACCCATCTCCTTTGTCTTCCACAATTACATTAACACTCGCTTCTCTGGAGTGAACTGCATTTGCCTCTGTTCTTGCTACCTTACTAGTCCATTAACATAGAAACATAGAAATAGGTGCAGGAGTAGACCACTCAGCCCTTCGAGCCTGCACCACCATTCAATACGATCATGGCTGATCATGCAATCTCAGTGTCCCATTCCCGCCCTCTCCCCATACCCCTCGATCCCTTTAGTCGCAAAGGCCACATCGAGCTCCCTCTTGAGTATATCTAATGAACTGGACCCAATAGCTTCCTGAGGGAGTGAATTCCACAGGTTCACAACTCTCTGAATGAAGAAATTCTTCCTCGTCACAATCCTGAATGGCTTACCCCATATTCTTAGATTGTAGCTCCTCATTCTGGACTTCCCCAACATTGGAAACATTCTTCCCGCATCTAGCCTGTCCAGTCCCATCAGGATTTTGTTTCTGTGAGTTCCCCTCTCATTCTTCTAAATTCCAGCAAACACAAGCCCAGTCAATACAGTCCTTCCTCATGTAAGAGTCCTGCCATCCCAGGAATCAATCTGGTGAACCTTCGCCGGACTCCCTCAATAGCAAGAAGGTCCTTCCTCAGAATAGGAGACCAAGACTGCGCACAGTACTCAGGTGTGGCCTCACCAAGGCCCTGTATAACTGCAGCAAGATATCCTTACTCCAGTACTCAAATCTTTCACTAAGAAGGAGAGCATGCCATTAGCTTTCCTCACTGCCTGCTGCACCTGCATGCCAACCTTCAGCGACTGTTCCACCATGATACCCAAGTTTCGTGGCACCTCACCTTTTCCTAAACTGCCACCATTCAGATAATATGTCTTTCTATTTTTGTGACCAAAGACATGTGGAGCATCTAGTCAAGAGGAAGAAGGAAGCTTACTTAAGATTGAGGAAGCAAGGATCAGACAGAGCTGTAGAGGTCTACAAGGTAGCTAGGAAGGAACTGAAGAATGGACTTAGGTGAGCTAGAAGGGGGTATGAAAAAGCCTTCGTGGGTAGGATCAAGGAAAACCCCAAGGCGTTCAATGCTTATGTGAGGAACAAGAGGATAGCCAGAGTGAGGGATAGTGGAAGCAACTTGTACACGGAGTCAGAGGAGGTAGGGCAAGTCCTTAATGAATACTTTGCTTCAGTATCCACCAGTGAGAGGGACTTTGACATTTGTGAGGACAGCATGAAACAGGCAGATATGCTCGAACAGGTTGACGTTAGAAAGGAGGATGTGCTAGAAATTTTGAAAAACGTGAGGATAGATAAGCTGCCTGGGCCAGACGGGATATACCCAAGATTTCTACGGGAAGCGAGGGAAGAGATTGCTGCCCCTTTTGCGATTATCTTTGCATCCTCACTGTCCACTGGAGTAGTACCAGATGATTGGAGGGTGGCAGATGTCATTCCCTTGTTCAAGAAAGTGAACAGGGATAATCCTGGGAATTACAGACCATTCAGTCTTTCTTCTGTGGTGGGCAAATTATTGGAGAGGATTCTGAGAGATAGTATTTATGATTATTTGGAAAAGCACAGTTTGATTAGAAATAGTCAGCATGGCTTTGAGAGAGGCAGGTCATACCTCACAGCCTTATTGAATTCTTTAAGGATGTGACAAAACACATCAATGAAGGTAGAGCAGTGGATGTGATGTATATGGATTTTAGCAAGGCATTTGATAAGGTTCCCCATGGTAGGCTCATTCAGAAAGTAAGGAGGCAAGGGATTCAGGGAAATTTGGCTGTCTGGACACAAGATTGGTTGTCAGTAGAAGACAGAGGGTGGTAGTAGATGGAAAGTATTCCGCCTGGAGCTCGGTGACCAGTGGCGTTCTGCAGGGATCTGTTCTGGGACCTGTGACCTTTATAAATGACGTGGATGAGGAAGTGGAAGGGTGGGTTAGTAAGTTTGCCGACGACACGAAGGTTGGTGGAGTTGTGGATAGTGTGTAGGTTGTAACAGGACATTGACAGGATGCAGAGCTGGACAAAGAAGTGGCAGATGGAATTCAGCCCAGAAAAATGTGAAGTGATTCATTTTGGACGGTCAAATTTTATGCAGAATACAGGGTTAATGGCAGGATTCTCAGCAGTGTGGAAGAACAGAGGGATCTTGGGGTCCACGTCCATAGAACACTCAAAGTTGCTACCCAAGTTGATAGGGTTGTAAAGAAGGCGTATGGTGTGTTGGCTTTCATTGGCAGGGGAATTGAGTTTTGAGAGCCACAAGGTTATGCTGCAGCTCTATGAAACCCTGGTTAGACCACACTTGGATTATTGTGTTGAGTTCTCGTCGCCTCATTAAAGGAAAGATGTGGAAGCTTTAGAGAGGGTGTAGAGGAGATTTACCAGGATGCTGCCTGGACTGGAGGGCAGGTCTTATGAGGAAAGGTTGAGGGAGCTAGGGCTTTTTTTTTTATTGGAGTGAACAAGGATGAGAGGTGACTTGATAGAAGTGTACAAGATGATGAGAGGCATAGATAGAGTGATTAGCCAGAGACTTTCCCCCAGGGCAGAAATGACTATTACGAGGGGGCATAATTTTAAGGTGATTGGAGGAAGGTATAGGGGAGATGTAAGAGGTAGGTTCTTTCCACAGGGAGTGGTGGGCGTGCGGTATGTGCTGCCGGCAGTGGTAGCGGAATCAGATACTTTAGAGACTTTTAAGCGACTCTTGGATAGACACAGGGATGACAGTAAAATGTAGGGTGTGCAGGGTAGTTTGATCTTAGTAGGTTAATAGGCTGGCACAACATCGTGGACCGAAGGACCCGTTCTGTGCAGTACTGTTCTATGTTCTATGTTCTAAAGTGAATAACGTCACAGTATTCCACATTATATTGCATTTGCCAAGTATTTGCCCACTCAGCCAGTCTGTCTAAGTCACCCTGTAGCCTCTTAGCACCCTCCTCGCAGCACACACTGCCACCCAGCTTAGTTTCATCTGCAAATTTGGAGATATGACATTCAATTCCTTCATCCAAATTGTTGTTGGATATTATGAACAGTTGAGGCCCCAGCGCAGAACCTTGCAGCACCCCACTTTTCCTGCCTCCCACTCTGAAAAGGACCTGTTTATCCCAACTCTCTGCTTTCTGTATGCCAACCAGTTCTCTATCAGTTCTCTATGCTGTAGTCTACAGACGACTTCTTTATCACAGGTTTAACAAATTTTCATACTCTTTGCAAGCATCTTATTTATAATCCCTGCGCTCAATACTTAAGACTAGAAAAGTGTTGAAATCTATGTTAAAGGGAGTGATAGAACATTTAGAGACCCAAAATCTATTAACAAATGGCATAGATTCAAAAGGGAAAATCAAGCCTGATTTAACCTGAAAAAATTCTTTGAGCTATCAAGATGAGTAGACCAAGGGAATGTGGCAGACATTTTATACTTGAATTTTCAAAAGGTCCTTAAGATGCCATGTGATAAAGGTTCATGACAAAGGTTGGGGCATGTGGATTTGAGGAATAAACATCTGAATATGTAGCGAATTGGCCAAAAACAGAAAATATAGAATGGGTAAAATGTTATTACACAGTGGATTAAGGTAGAAAGCAATGTTCCAAAAGGATCAGTGATAGGATCCTGTTGTTGACTATTTGTGTTATTAATTTGGACCTTGGACCAAATCATTAGTATCAAGATTTGCAAATGATGCCAAACTGGATGCGTAGCTAAAAGGATAGAAGAGTACACCAGAGAACACTTAGACAGAGCACAGTCAAAGTACAGAATAGAATCACTGGGCATTTCTTGTGAATTCCTGTATATACCTGTTTATTTAGTTGATCTACCTTCATCTTCCAAAAGCCAAATAGTTACCATTCACAAAAATAGATTCTCACTTGGAGAACTGGACAGTGTAATACTCACACAACCATGGCTCTATCTCTTCCTGGGGCCCTCCTGGTCACCACTAAAGGTGAGGTGCTGGGTATTTCTGCTCTGGGATGCTCATCACCCCTGCTGGTGTGTTAGTCACTGTTAACTGGCATTCCTGGAGACACTTCACCTCCTAGTGAACATCACTCCTGCTACTTGTGAGGCTGGTAACTAAGGCAGAAAAATGGTCATGGCCACTTCATACAACCAATTTGGCACCGCACGGGGATTACAGACTTCTTCCTCCGCTACATCGATGACTATATCAGTACTGCCTCATGCTCCCACGAGGAACTTGAACAGTTCATCAACTTTACTAACACCTTTCACCCCAACCTCAAGTTCATCTGGACCATCTCTGATATCTCTCTCTCCTTCCTGGACCTCTCTGTCTCCATCTCTGGTAACCGCCTTGAAACCGATATCTATTTCAAGCCCACCAACTCCCACAGCTACCTAGACTACACCTCCTGTCATCCACCTTCCTGCAAGAATACGATCCCCTACTCCCAATTTCTCCACCTCCACTGCATCTGCTCCCAAGATGGAGCGTTCCATTCCCGAACATCCCAGATGTCCTCTTATTTCAAGGACCTCAACTTTCCCCCTTCATTGGTCGAAAACGCTCTCGACCGCATCTCTTGCGTTTCCCGTACATGTGCCCTCACATTCCTTCCCCAAAACAAAAACAAAGACAGAACCCCCCTTGTCCTCACATATCACCCCACTAACCTCCAGATTCAACGTATCATTCTCCGCCACTTCCACCACCTGCAATCTGACCCCACAACCAAGGATATATTTCCCTCCCCACCCCTATCTCCCTTCCGCAGGGACCACTCTCTCCGTGACTCCCTCGTCCGCTCCACACTCCCCACTAGTCCCACCACCCACGGCACCTTTCCCTGCAACCGCAGGAAGTGCTACACCTGCCCCTACACCTCCCCCCTCACCTTAATCCCAGGCCCCAAAAAAACCTTCCATATTAAACAGACGTTCACCTGCACATCCGCCATTGCGGTCTGCTGCTCCCGATGTAGCCCCCTCTACATTGGTGAGACCAAGCGGAGGCTCAGAGACCGCTTTGTAGAGCATCCGCGCTCTGTTCGCAACAAATGACAACACCTTCCAGTCGCGAAACATTTCAACTCCCCTTCCCACCCCCTGGGCGACATGTCCATCCTGGGTCTTCTCCAGTGTCACAATGACGCCACCCAGAAACTGGAGGAGCAGCACCTCGTATTCCGTCTTGGGAGCCTACAACCCAATGGTCTCAATGTGGACTTTACCAGTTTCAAGATCTCCCTACCCCCGGCCTCATCCCATGACCAACCCTCCCTCTCATCCCCGCCTCCTTGACCTGACACAAGCTGTCCATCTTGTCTCCCACCTGCCCGCTCCTCCCACCTCACTGACCAATCCCCACCACTGCCTACCTGCACTCACCTATCGCCATCCCACCTACCTTCCCCAGCCCCACCCCTCCTCTCTCTATTCATTTCAGAGCTTCCTTCTCCCTCCCTCATTTCTGAAGAAGGGTCCCGGCCCAAAACGTCAAATTTCCTGCTCCTCTGATGCCGCCTGGCCTGCTGTGCTCCCCCAGCTCCACGCTGTTTTATTTCAATCAAGGGTGATTTGAAATTAAAGCAGTGCAAGACTTTTACACCACAGAGCTTTGCTTCACTTCTCTCTGGAGCTAGATTTATCCTTCAATCAGGATTTAGCTTAATGTCGAATAGGGACTCAGATAAGGTGAAACTGGAGCTTTAGAGGTTTTCCAGTAGAGTCTATTTCTGTAATAGACTTCTATCAAGGAATTAATGTTTTGCTAACTTCATTTTTAAAAATACTGCTGATTAAGTACATAAATACATTTTACCTAGATTTGAAATATGATCTGGATATATATATAAAGAATGCTATATTCCTGTGCTGCTGAGATCACAGAGAGGCTTTTGTAAATAAAATTGGCCAGCTTGAATAATGTCTATGTAACATTAGATTAATATGGAGATGGGAAGTTTGATAGAGCCATGTCTAGGAATTTGTTTGTGTGTGATTATTAAATCCCTTCATGAGATTAATTAATGATGTAGCTCAATTATGTTCAGTGTCTGCCTCATTTTCCATAACTGGGCTCTCCACAATAAAAATGTTGCTGCCTGTTTAAAAACTGCAAATTTACACAGACCCCTCCCCTCTGAATTCTCACTGTATCGCAGGGACCAATTGCATAGTCTCATGTTCTGAGTCATTAATTTGCAAGACCTCAAAACTGTGCAAGTCTTTAGCTCCCTCACCCTCAGCTTCCTCACTTTTTACATCATCTGCTCTTTTTTCCTGACTGCCCTCCTTCCATTAATTAAAAGGCTTATCGAATCCAAATTAAGCATTGTATAATCCCCACTTTTTAACTTGGCTTATGTCCTGTTCTCTTCATTTTATTTCATTGTATTGTATTTTGACCCTTGAGCCTTATTCTAGTTTTCCCATTTAAAAAAAGGTGCAAGTGACTGCCATCATAGTTGCCTAATAGATTCAAAATTTTTTAGAAATATTCCAATATGTAACAGTTAGCATTTAATAAGGGACTCTTACAGTCAAGAACTTTCTTCAAAAGAAAAGGAGGAAACAGTCTTGCTGCAGGACTCTCCAAGGAGTCACATAGGATTTAAGCATAATATCTGTAGTAATGTGGGAAACTATGACCACAGAATGCTTCCAAGAAATGGGGTCAAATAATAACCAGATAACTCTGTTTTAGGAACAGAAACAAAGTTTCTGGAAAAGCTCAGCAGGTCTTGCAGCATCTGTGAAGGAAAAACCAGAGTTAACATTTCAGGTTTGGTGACTTTGTTGCTGAGCTTTTCCAGCAATTTTGTTTTTGTTCCTGACTTACAGCATCCGCAGTTCTTTCATTTTTTTAACTCCGTTTTAGTGCTGTTGATTAAGACATGAATGTTGCCTTGGTCTACATGGAGATCTCCCTTGCTCTACTTTGAAACAGTGCCGTGGGCTCTTTCACTTGCAGCTGGAGGGGCAGACTGGGCCTTGGTTTAACATCTCATTTGAAAGACAGCATCACTGATAATCCCAGACTCTCTCAGTACCAAAGTTGAGTTCACTGTGAATGAAGCTATGTTTCCCTAGCTTCCATGCTCTGTTGGAACCACAGCCTTTCAGCTCCCTAGTCTGAAGGGGGATGGAATCAAAGGCACAAATTGTCTTTGTCTTTCTTTTCTTTTAGTAAATCTTCTCACCCAGGCATCTGACACAAAGCATTCTTAAGTTGTGTACGTTATCAGCTTTTCCATGACGGGCAGCAATTTGATAAAGGTGCCCTTCTAATCAAATGTTGCTCTTCAATCTCCCTTAGCTTGAAAGGCTTCTTGTGACTGAATTCAAAGCCCCCGATCACATGCAGCACAGTAAGCTATATCAGGATGCTGATGCTGTCCATTCACTATCTGATCTTCGAGAGAAACAGCCCACTGTTTAATCAGCTCTGTTTTTCCTTTACCAAGATTGATGAGTTCCATCCAATGAAAGGTGCTGAGTGATGGTCTGGCTGTCTCCAAAGAACCAATGTAGTCTGTCATGGCTCCTCCGAGAGATGGTTGACTGACTTCCTGTTAGAAGCAGAATTCATGTCAGCCTGTTTATCATCCACATCAGTTTCTGATAAGTCAGCAAGCTTTTTTAACTGGGTGATTTGTCTCTCAGTTAGACAAGGGGCTTCAGTATTCATCTTACAAATAGCAACATCATTAGACTGATGTATTGCTTGCAAACATGTCAAAAGATACACTGGTCAAGCTTAAGGTTAAACTTTACATTAATTTGTATACACTGTCCAGGAGAGTAAACATGTGTAAATTGTTTATATAGTTAATTAAATCATCAAGACGAAGATAATTTTGGCTAATCAAAGGCCAGAAATTAACGTAATGACAGAAGAGGGAGTGCTGCTTGGTTGACACCCATGTGACCAATATGTTCCTGCCGTTGACACCATCACTTCCTTTACTCACTAGTACAATGTGTAATAAATCTGACCATGATCTAATGAATGGTGATATCAATTCTTAATAACCATATAGAAATTAGGGTAATTATAGTCCTTGACCAATCATTAAAATAGTTATTTTCTTATTAAATAATTGATTACTTGAGTGGATCCTAACCTGACAGATTCTTCTCTGTAGCTTCACCTCTACAACAGATTTACAATGGCCTGAAATCTGTGTTAACTTTGCACCTGGAATCTCAAGGTTATTCTCAATGTAACAAGAATAGGAAGATGAGTTTGAACAGTTATTCTCAGCTTGATAAATTTAGACTGGAGAAGTAATAAGCCTGCTCAGTAATGAAACAGACTGAAGTTTCTAAGAACCAGGACTTCGCTGAAAGTGCAATGAACATGGTAATGCTAGTCCCTGTTGACACTTTGTTTCAACAAGCAAGATTAATGTTACAGTTGCTCAGCAGTTCAGGACTTGAATAACATTGAAAAGTGAGCTGTGTTGTGAAAGGATTTTGTCTTTCACTCGCCAGGATAAAACACAAGAATGTCAAATTTCAAATGGTCATAATAATTTATACTACGGGGAAAAGGTGTCGATTCGTTGATAAGTTGATTCCAATTGGCCAAGGCATTGCCATGGAAAAACCAATGGGGAAAGATAGGTTTTCCAAGCTCCCACATAATTGGAAAATCGGTGAGGCTTAGACATATTTCTTCTGCGACCGAAAGAAGGGTCCATGATCACGAATGTATGTCAGAGTCAGAGTCGAAGTCATACAGCATGGAAGCAGGCCCTTCAGTCTAACACATTCATGTTGACCAAGTTTTCCAAACAAAAGTAGTCCCATTTACTGCATTTGACCTATATCCCTCTAAACCTTTGCTATTCGTGTACCTGTCCAAATGTTTTTAAATGTTGCTTCTAGCAAGTATAAATGAGGCTTATTATCAGCTTAACTGAGGTAGTGGGATCGTGCCCATATTCTCCACTTTGGTTAGGGGTGGCACGGTGGCTGAGTGGTTAGCACCCCTCCATCCGTACCTTATACTATCATCCATATGCCTACCTAATAGCCGCTTCAATGCCCCTAATGAGGCTGACTCCACTACCCTCTCCGGCAATGCATTCCATGCCCCTACCACTCTCTGAGTAAAGAACCTATCTCTGACGTCTCCCGTATATCTACCCCCACTCACTTTAAAACTATGCCCCCTCGTAATAGCTACCTGCACCCTAGGAAAAAGTCTCTGGCTGTCCACTCTATCTATACCTCTGATCATTTTGTACACCTTTATTTAGTGAATTCATTTAATCAGTTGTTTCTGTTGACTGTTTGTGTGTAAAGAGAGTTTGCTATAGTATTCTAAGTTTCCTTTAAAGTTTTGTTTTTTTCTACACTGCTTCATGAAGGGGCAATCAATTACTTTAATTGTTCCTTCAAAACAGTTTAAAGATAAACTTCTGCAAAGAAGTATAATGAGCCACTTTGGGATCTTAGGCACAGTAGTAGTGTCCCAACCTATGAGCCGGGAGGTCTAGGTTTAAATCCCATCTCAAGATGCGATGAGAATGTGAAACTTATGGATCTGTGTCATCACATGTCCAAGCAGGCCGATTAACAGCATATATGAAGAGATACTTAGAAGATGGTAGCATAATGTGAAGGTCACTGGACCAGCATCCATATGTCCAGGCTAATGCTAGAAGGATGCAGTTTCAAATCCCAAATCCCAGTGTTTTGTCTTCTGGTAAGATGAGACGGTTCTGCTTGACTCTTAAAGGACTCTGCAATTGTATGACTTTTGGCAATTTTAACCTAACTCTGAGAAGTCTGCCTGTCTTTTGTGATTATGTCTATGCCCAGGTACCCCTAGCAAGGGTGTGCACGATGCCCATTTGTACAATTGAGGTCTTCTACAACCACTGGGCATTTTGTGGTGGAATGCATTTTCTCCAGCGGACCAAATTTTGATTTTACTTTGTACGTTTCATTTGAATTTTTTTTTGCTACAATGCCCCTGTAATGACTGATCCTTAAATTTGTGCATTAATTTGGTTATTAGCTTATATGTTTTCAAAATAGTATAAAGGGAGTTCTGGGTGTTCTTTTTAAGGGAGGAACTATATATATAGTATATATATATATATATACTATATATATTTGCATTCTGTAAGTAAATATAGTACTAAGAATAAGCTTAACATCTGATTTCTGTTTCACCATCTGGTTTCAGAACAAAAATAGATTTCTTCTCTACCCCAGCACGCCTCATTGTTCCTCAGGGACACCACGGCCAGCAATTCTCTGTTCAACATCACCTAACTTAGTTCATGACAGATGTAAAGGCCGAAACCCTACCAGGTCATTTGGCTTGGTGCCATATCATTGATGGCTACTGTGTCATAAATGATCAAGACAGAGACTTCATTGCATTGCTACATACTTTTGTTGAAATGCATTTGATCTAGATTGTTGGACCAGTAATGTGTTATTTTGATGGTCTGTAAATGTTCTGGTTCCTTTTGTAGATATTTGCTGGGAAGGATTTACTGGTGTCAAAGTGGTGTCTGTCCCTGGCACGGTCAGTTATGCCAGGAATCACGGCGTCTACCTCATTGACCAAGAGGTAAGAATCCTTCATGCACAGCACTCCAAGCATCATTTTAGAACCCACTTACTCTCTGTCTCTTAATTCCAAGAAAATATTGAGTTGACAGCACAGGAACAGGACGTTCAGGCCAACTGTTTTTTGCCGGCTGTAGTGATTGTAACGAGGTCAGCCAGCTGGACATCATAGTATATGAGTTCCCTGATTGGGGCTGTTAATCTGTTCTAATCAGGGTGCCCTGGCTAATATATAAAAAGGGAAGTGTCAGAGATGCTGATACTCTGGTAACTGACTCTGAATGAGGCAGTGCTATAGTCAGGGACTGCTCGTGTATAAATAAAGGGTGAATTGGTGACAGGTACCATCCTCTGTGGAGTTACTTCATCATGAGTCCACATGAGTCATCTTCCAAACCTCTCCAGTTTACCACTGTTAGCAAACTTTTCTGTTCTTTCATCTCTGAGTTTTAATAAGATCCCCATGAATGTTGCTATTGCCAGAACTGCTCATTCTGCTCTAGTCTAACCAAGCTTCTGTACAAGTTTAGCATAATTTGTCTGCTTTTTGGTTCCATCCCCCATATTTTGTTTGCTTTTTTTTAGTGACCTTATGAAGCTGCATTGTTGCTCTAATGATTTTTGCATTTATGCTGTCAGATCTAGGATGGGACATTTCAAGACTAGGGGCACATTTTTAAAGTGAGAGGAGAGAGATTTTAAAAAAGACATGAGGGTCTAATTTTTTTACATAGATTGGTTTGCATTTGGAATGAACTTCCTAAGGAAGTGGTGGATGTGGGTTAAATTACAACATTCAAAAGACATTTGGATAAGTACATGAATAGGAAAGGTTTGGAGGAATATGGAGCAGGCAGGCGAGACTAGTTTAGTTTGGATTATGTTTGGCATGGACTGGTTGGACCAAAGGGTCTGTTTCCATGCTGTATGACCCTACAATTCTTTGATTCTATCTCTTTGCTCCTGTACCCCATTTCAACTTTCATTATCCAAGTAGCATTTGACTTGCTTATTCTTCCCACCAAAAAGCACCACCTCCAGCTAAATGAATTGACATTAATTAACCAACTAACTGCCCGTTCTACAAGTCGAGTAATGTCTCATTTTGTTGCAGTTTTCTTTCACATTAGCTGCAGCTCCCAATTTGCCATTTTCTTTACAAATTTAGGAATTTTATTGAATGGAAGGCCTTATCACTGACCTGCTTCTGGACCTGGTCAACTTCACCAGGCAGTAGGCCGTGGAGGGTATCCTAGTGTCTAACTGTCTGCCCCACGTCTGTGGTTGTGTCCACGCTCAAATGTCTACCAAAAGCGAGCATGTGGTATCCACTGGCAAAGGCGAGGCCTTTAGAGACTAGTAGGCACCACAGGGGCTGGGGTGATTCATCTCCCTGGACAATGATATTTGATTTGATTTCAGTAAGTTTCCACCAACTGTGATTTTTTTTTTTGTTACAGTGCCCCACCAGGGTCTCTCTAACTTGATTAATGTTTAAAAGTGCAGAAATTGTAATGAATCCCAAGTCGAGATCATTTACAAAAATAGAAACTGAGTAGGATTAAATTGAAGGAAATTTCACATACTCCATGAAATGAGAAACACAGACATGACCCACATGGGTTTCCATTGCAGCATCTTTTATTCATAGTATCATAGAAGAACCGTAGAATCCCTGTAATGCAGAATCATAGAATCCCTACAGTGTGGAAACAGGCCCTTCGGCCCAACAAGTCCACACCGACCCTTGGAGCAACCCACCCAGACCCATCCCCCTATAACCCACACACCCCTGAACACTACGGGCAACTTAGCATGGCCAATCCACCTAGCCTGCAGATCTTTGGACTGTGGGAGGAAACCAGAGCACCCGGAGGAAACCCACGCAGACACGGGGAGAATGTGCAAACTCCGCACAGACAGTCACCCGAGGCTGGAATCGAACCCGGGTCCCTGGCGCTGTGAGGCAGCAGTGCTAACCACTGTGCCGCCCCATCATTCGTTGTTCAAAAAAGCAGGAAATTACAGTTGCTACAAAAGAAGCTGTAACTAATGGTTTCCCCAGAGACCAGATCAGGAGCCCAGTTGCTCACAGTATTCATCACTGTTCAATATCTTTAAGCAACAGGGTTATTAAAGTGTCAAAACTTTAAGATATTCGTGGCACAAATACATTGAAGCATTTGTCAACTAGGCAGATGAATGGAAATAGCACTTTACATTAAGAAATGCAAATCAAGCATTTTGATGCTAAAAATAGTTTCAATGATTATATAGAGAGGGGGGTAATAAGATGCAGCACGAAGGAGACTCGGGTGAGAGTGTAAAAATCAGTGCAGAAAGAGGCCATTCAGCGCATCAAGTCCGCACTGACCTCCAAAGAGCATTCCACCCAGACCCACCCTATCTCCGTAAGCCCACAATTCCTGAGGCCAGTCCACCTAACCTGCACATCTTTGGACTGTCGAAAGAATTCAGAGCACCCAAAGGAAACCCATGCAGACATGGGGAGAATGTGCAAACGCCACATGGATAGTCTTCCAACCTGGGTCCCTGGCGCTGTGAAGTGACAGTGCTAACCACTGAGCCACCATGCTGCCCGTTTTATTGGAGGAAGTACATGAATGAAAGCAGATGTTGTTCACTGTTAGAATAGGTTAAGCCAGGCAGACAAGGGTGGTGGCAGAAAGCTGTTTGGACATCCATTCAGTGAAAAAATGGAGAATCCTCATCGTGCCCTGGCGAGAGGAGGAGGTGTCAGGAAATTGGATGTCTGTCATGAAAAAGAGACACGTGAAGAAACTGGAGATAGTTAAATTGGTAGAAGATATCAGAAATGTCACGGATGTACTGTAGATTGGAAGAGTCCTGTTTGTGGATCTTGGGAAGGAACTAGAAGTGAATTATGTAGTTTTCATTGGCTATGGATGCAGTTGGAAAATCGTATCCAGATAGAATAAGTGATAGTCTGGCTCAGCAGTCGATGGTGAGGTCGTGGTTCAGGGAGTTAAGGGGGAATGTAAGAGCATTAGTGTTTACCCTGTGCTTGGCAGTGTTTGTTTCACCCATCTGCATCCCTACATTCCTTGTCAGCTGGCATAAGGTTAGGGTCAACCCTAAGAAAACATTGGGCTGTAAATTCAGAGAGAGACGGGCTTGCATGAGAGTGGAGAGCAGGAAAATTGAGGTGCCTGACGTCACAGCAGCAGTTCCCAAAGAAAGGTTATAAAGATGGTCAGCTTCAGAGGTAGGAGTTCCACCTGGAATGGAAATTTCCCAAGTGTGTGAGGAGATCCACTGTATGCAGCAAGATGCCTAACCTAAAATTTAGGAGCGTGGGGATGATCAAGAAGAAGAGTTCAGCATCATGTGAGCTCACATCATTTAAGTAGGAATCATAGAATCCCTACAGTGTGGTAACAGGCCATTCAGCCCACCACTGACTCTCTGAAGAGCATCCCACTCAGACCCACCCCCTTACCTATTCCTGTAACCCTGCATTTCCCGTAGCTAATCCATGTAGCCTACACATCCCTGAACACTATGGGTAAATTTAGCACGGCCAATCCACCTAACTTACACATCTTTGGACTGTGAGAGGAAACTGGAGCACCTGGAAACTCACACAGACACAAGGAGAATGTGCAGACTCCACACAGACAGTCGCCCGAGGCTGGAATTGAACCTGGGTTCCTGGCGCTGTGAGGCAGTAGTGCTAACCACTGAGCCACCATGCCACCCACTGAGCTGCTATGAAGCTGAGGCCTTTGAGGTTTGAGGTCTGGAAATTCAGTACTGGGAGCTGACCGTAGTATTGCTGCCTTATCCCTTCCTCATTTTAGGTCAGTTTTCCATGCCCAGATCTGTAAGCAGGGTAAGCATGTCTCTTCATCTCTGAAGTAAGGTGGAGCCAGCACAAGTGTAGCTCCCATATGTGGGTGACTGGGATTGGGATAGGGATTGGGATTGGGATTGGGATGGGATGGGATTGTGTACTAACTGATTCCACTTCTTCTGTTTTCCAGGGTTATGTCTGTGACATAATTTATAAAGGGACGGAAGAAAAGATAAAGAAATGTGTATTATCGGATGGTCAAGTTCCTCTGGTAAGTGGGAAGGACTTCTTATTGTCTTTGTCATCCTTCTCCCCGATCCAGTCTCCTTGTATCAATTGATCTTAGAGAATGAAAGAATAGTATAGTACAGAAGGAGTCCATCAAGTCTGGACTGACTCTTCTGAAAAGCAATCTATAGTTCCAGTCCCCAGCTCTTTCCCCTTATTCTTGCACTGTTTTCCTTTCATATTTATTACATTTTCTTTTGTAAGTTACTGTTGAATATATATATCCATCACCCTATCAGACAGTGTATCCAAATTCTGTACACACGTTGCTGATAAGATTCTCCCTCATGTCTTCCTCTGTTGAAACTGTCTCCCCAAATCCCACTATCTTGTCACATTGCTCCCTCATATCAGAAGTTTCCAAATAAGTCTTTGATAATCGCTTAAGTTGCACCTGTAGTACAAAGTGAAAACATGCACTGTTCCACACCTCACTAATAATTCCTCACTTTGCTCAGTGCAAAGAATTGACTGGAGATATGTTTTTAAAAGACGGTCTGCTAGCTTTGTAAATCCAAAGATTAAGGTGCAGCACAAGCAGAGAGTAGAAACAGCAAACAAACAAATCAAGCAAGAGAAAAGAAAGACAAGAAGAGGGAAGATTGTAGCAATGTGGGTTTGGACTGGGTTACTCCATGTTTGTATCCTTTTAAAAGATTTATTTGCCAATTTCAGAATAACAGAAACATAACGTTAATCATTGAAATTGGACTGACAGCAGGTTCTGATGTTGACAGTAATATATGTATAAACTAAAAGCATTTGCACCAGCTACAGAACCGAAAGATTCTACCACGGATACCTGTGAGGTTTCCCACGTTTTGAGCTGAAGCACAAACATAAGATTAAAAGCAAGCACACCAGAATATAAACATTAGAGCGCATCAAGAGCACTGCCAAAGATGCCACAGAACACAAAAGAAAAATGCTCAAAATTTTAAACAAAAACAGAAGTTGCTGGACAAGCTCAGCAGGACTGGCCGCATCTGTGAAGAAAAAATCAGAGTTAACACTTCGGGTCCGGTGACCCTTTCTCAGAACTGAAAATCTTTGATCATTTGCATTCTTCAATAATAGATACTTAACAAAAATGTAAGATTGGCATGTAAATTCTTTTCAATTGTTCCCAAAGGAGGACTAGTACTCAATAACTTAAAACAGAATTTAAACACTTGGGATATCTGATCAGCATGGACAAGTTGAGCTGAAGGGTCTTTTTCCATGCTGTACAGCTCTATGACTCTGTCTCAAACCCTCCAGTCTCAGTGATATTCTTGTGAATGTTTTTTGCACCCTTTTCAGTTTAATAACATCCTCCCTATAGCAGGGTGACCAGAGTGCAATGCAGTAACCATCTTAAAATGAGAATGTAGGCATCTCTCTTTGCCCTTCAATGGTATCGTCATCAGTTCAGCTTTTGCCCTTTAGTGATGAATAACTATACAATCCAGCAACTTCTGTTCTTGTTTAAAATTTTGAGCATTTTTCTTTTGTGTTCTGTGGCATCTTTGGCAGTGCTCTTGATGCGCTTTAATGTTTATTTTCTGGTGTGCTTGCCTTTAATTTTATGTTTGTGCTTCAGCTCAAAACATGGGAAGCCTCACAGGTATCTGAGGTAGAACCTTTCGGTTCTGTGGCGGGTGCAATTAAGGTAGAGGTGTTAGGGACTTTAAATATGGGCATTTAAGATGTTCTTTTGATAAAACAATCAATAATGACAAGCATGGGGCTGGATGAACACAGCCGGTCGAGCAGGAAATAATGACAGTTGAGGAAAATAATTGGTGTTGAAATGGTGAAAATCAGCCATAGTTTCTGCTCCTGATGGCGGAGCAGTCATCTTTGCTGTGTGGACATCAGACGATCAATAATGTGTTTTGAGTTGCCTACTGTACTTCTGAAGATCTGATATGACCTGAAGCACCTACATTCTGTGCATACATTGGGTTCAAGCCTCATCATAACTCTGCTCATATTGGACAGTTCAGTGGAGCTTTCATTGAACTATTCAGTGCTGTGTGCTGAATACGTTACATTTTCATCTTTAGTGCTAGTGTATGGTATATATCCTCTTCTTTCCAAACAGTACGCTCCTCTGTCTTCTCTGGTAAGAGAATCCAGAACTTGGCATGATCTAAAGATTCGAGCCAGGTTATATAGTCATGGAGTCATAGAGCTGTAATCCAAGATGGAGGACGGGAAAAAGTTGTGCCTGTAAGAGCTGCTCCTTTTTTGAGGTATTTTCAGTGTTGGAGCCGATTTCCTCGAATTTTTAGAGCAGTAATTACTGTCTTATAAGCTGTTGCATTGTTTTGGAACTTTAAAAAAAATCAAAACAACACACACTTTAACGATAGGAGGAAGAGAGACCAAGGCAGATACCATGGGGCAGGTGAAAAAACAGAGAAATAAACTGCAGAACTGTCTGACGCAGCAGTGAACTTGCGCAGCTGACTGCCTCTGCCCTTTAGTTTCAAGTATCACTGAACATTGGAGTTTGTTCTAAGAAAAATAAACAAACAGTGAAATTCACAGCTGACCTTGAAGAAGCTTATGTGGGAGAGCTCACAGCAGAGGAGCAGCTTAGTGGCATTTTTTAAAAGTGTAACCATACTTTTTTTGCCCATCTACCTAGTGTGGGTAGTGAAGGTTCTTTTAGATTATATGCTTTATTCAGATCTGTCTCTTGACTAAGCTTAAAATATAAAACGTAGATACTAAGTTATCCTGGAACAGTGTTTTTAGAGCAGTAAGACTGTGCTTTTTTCTGAGTCTGTAGATTGTTAAGATGCAAAGATGGCCTTTAGTAGAGTGATGTGCTCTTCCTGTCGAATATGCGCGATTAGGGAGAGTTTCCATCTTACTGATAATTATGTCTGCAGGAAGTGTGTTTGATTGCAAATCTTATTGGAGTGCATGGATCGGCTGGACTGGCAATTAGAGGCAATGAGGAATTTACAGGAGCTAAGGGATGTGACGGATGGCAGTTTCAGGAAGGGAGAAAATCTGCAGATACAGTCAAGTAGATGGGTTACCTTCAGGGCGGGTAGGCAGGTAGTGCAGGAGTCTCCTGTGGCTATCCCCATCTCAAACAGTATGCTGTTTTGGAAAATGCAAGGGGTGCTGGACTGTCAGGGGAATGTAGCACCAACAGCCAAGTTTCTGGTGCCAAGACTAGCTGTACTGTAACGTGGGGTACATCACGTTCCAAGTAAGCAATTGTGATAGGGGACTGTCTAGTCAGAGGCACAGACAGACATTTCTGCAGCCAACAGCGAGACATCACAATGGTGTGTTGCCTCCCTGGTGCCAGGATCAAGGATATCTCGGAGAGGGTGCAGAATATTCTCCCTCCAACAGGAGGCCATTGTACACATTGGAATTAATGACATAGGAAGAGAAAAGGACAAGCTGCTAAAGAGAGAATATAGAAAATTAGGCAGAAAGCTAAAAAGGAAGTCCCCAAAGGTAGTAATATCTGGATTATTCCTGGTGCCACGAGCAAGTGAGAGTAGGAATAGAAGGATAGTGCAGATGAATGTGTGGCTGAGGACCTGGTGCAGGGGCTCACGTTTTTGGATCATTGAAATCTCTTCTGGGTTAGAAGTGACCTGTATAAGAAGGACAGATTGCACCTGAATTGGAAAGGGACTAATATACTGGCAGGGAGATTTGCTATAGCTACTCGGGAGAATTTAAACTAGTAAGGGCAAGTGGAGGACTCAGGGAGATAATGAGGAAAGTGATCAGTCTGAGATTGGTGCAGTTGGGAAAAGGAATAAGTCAAACAGTCGGGGCAGGCAGGAGAAAAGCAGAGAACAAGGTAGCACTGATAAATTAAACTACATTTATTTCAATGTGAGAACCTGATAGGTAAGGCAGATAAACTCGGCATTGTTGGGAACATGGGACTGGGATATCATAGCAATTACAGAAACGTGGCTCGGGAATGGGTAGGACTGCAGCTTAATGTTCCAGAGTAATAAATGCTATAGGAAGGATAGAAAGAGGGGCAAGAGATGAGGTGGAGTGGCATTTTTGATTAGGGATAACATTACAGCTGTACTTAGGGAGGATATTCCTGGGAGTACATCTAGGGAATTTATTTGGGTGGACTTTTGGAATACTACATGCAGGTCTGATCTCCCTGTTATAGGAAGGGTGTTGTGAAACTTGAGAGGGTTCAGAAGAGATTTATAAGGATGTTGCCAGGGTTAGAGGATTTGAGCTACAGGGAAAGGCTGAATAGGCTGGGAATATTTTTCCTGGAGCATCGGAGGCTGAGGGGTGACCTTATGGAGGCTTATAAAATCATGAGGGGTATGGATAGGGTGAATAGCCAAGGTCTTTCCCCTGGGGTAGTGGAATCCAGAACTAGAGGGCATAGATGTAAGGTAAGATCAGAAAAGAAGGGACCTAAGGGGCAAATTTTTCACACAGAGGGTGGTGCGTGTATGGAATGAGCTGCCAAAGGAAGTGGTGGAGACTGGTACATTTGTAACATTTAAAAGGATGGGTCTATGAATAGGAAGGGTTCAGAGGGATATGGGCAAAACGCTGGCAAATGGGACTAGATTTACTGAGGATATCTAGTCGGCATGGATGAGTTGGACTGAAGGGTCTGTTTCCATGCTGCATTAATCACATTTTCACATAAAGGGGAGTGGACATCTGGAACTCATTGCCCTAAAAAACAGTGGATGCTGAGTGTCAATGAAACTTCCAAAACTGAGATTGAAGAAATCTCTTTGTTCTGATAGGCACAGAGCAGTAAGAATACCATGCAGGAATATTTGCACACTTACATAGCCTTTTATAGGCCAGTAACTGTCTTCCTCACACCTGCTCCTAGGTTTTAACCACAGATGAAACACTACTTATTTGGTATTCTACCTCCATTTTACTCTGGTCACGAGTGATTTCTAGCGGGATGACCCATCTCCGAATAGGACCATCAAATGGAGCAATGTCAGCCATTGGTGTCCACTCTGCATCCCAAGTTAGGACAGTGTGTTGTTGTTGCAGATGAATAGTGGCTCACTGAGGCCAACAGGAAGAGTAATTACTGAATAAGGAACCAGATATTTGAATGATAATATGTTTTACAACAGGAGCGTAGAGGGAATATGAATCAAATGTACAGTACATTCATAAATTGCAGCTTGGGAAAGAATAAAAGTCTCATCTCAGTCCACGGTTGCTTCATGTTCCTCCAGGTATCAGGTATTGTGTTCTTCTCGTGGGAGACTGCTGAGAAACTTCTGGCCACACATGTCACTCCTCCTCTGGACTCTTGTACCTATATGGGTCTGGACTCGGGGACTCGTCCCATTCAGGTACTTTTAAAATCTTAGTGGCCCAAGAAGTCTGCTTTCAGAACAGGGGACTGCAGCAAGACAAGCCCATTGCTATCTTCTGAAGATAACTAGGAGTGGGTAATAAATGCTGGCATTGCCAATGTCACCCACGTCCTACAAGCATCTAAATGACAGGAGTTCCTTTCGTATTAACGGACATGTTGACTCCTCTACCAGCCTTGAGTGCACTCAGTAACTGAACCTATAGCCAACTGACGAATCAGTTTAACATCCCATCTGAAAGATGACATCTTTGACAGCGCAGTACTCGTCTCAGAACTGCACTGGGGTGTCAGCCTTGATTATGCGCTCAGGTCTATGGAATGGATCTCGATCTCATGAATCTGACATTGAAGTGAGCACTGTTATTTTAAAAGCCGTAGCTGAGAAGCTTGCAGAAAGGTACCAGTGCTTGGCACGTTGATGCAGGGTCCAATTCTTTGGTTGAAGAGTGTACACTGGTTTAGAGGGTGACTAACAGGTTTGTGCCCCAACATTAGTCATTGCCTTGAGGAGAGGAAGTTTCCTAACCCTAACCCTAACCCTATGCCTTGGTGTATAATTTAAAAGGTTTTTTGCTGAAAAATACGGCTGTTAAATATGCCTCTGTTGCTTGATATACGTTCTTCCCTCCCAACAGCTGTCTATTTTCTTTGACATCTTGCTCTGCATGGCACGCCATACTTCTGAAGACATTTTTGTGAACAGAGCAAGTCGGATTCTGCAGAGCAGTGACATTGCAAAGCCCAGCATAACTGATAGCACTGATATGGCCATCATGAGGAGTGCCAGAGCTGTGCTGTGGCAGGAGCTCCGTGGGATTCCTGTCACTGTAGGTGAGTGATGGCTGAAATCTTATGTTTGAATTCCTACGTATAATTACTGAACTACAGTTTAACTTTTCAGATATTACCTCTCCCCAGTTACATACTGACAGACAAAAATATGCCTGTATGGTTCAGCCCCACAATGGGCCTCTAAAGATGTGAGTTTTGCCTTCAAGATTTTTTAACCTAAAGCAACTCCTAACGTAAGAAATTGAACATGGATAACGTGGTACTAATGAATCCAGCAGACATTTACTGCAGCTCACAGACACAAATGTAACATTTACAGACACATCAGTGTGTAGGTTCACATTAAGCTATTCAGTCACAAAGAGCCACATTGCTTCAATTTGCATGCTTTCAGTGATCCCTGGTAGGATGGCGTATGAGGCCTTTATACACGTGCTGTAATATGAAGATGATGTTATGAGCATGTCTCATTTGTGTATACCAACCATGAGACATGACACTCTCCTAGTCTCTATGGTCCAACTCTACTCTAGGCATTTCCTCGTCTGCAAGGTCCAACTCCACTCTGGGTCTCTGCTTGTCTGTATGGTTCAGCTGCACATTTGCTCATCTCTACAGTGGGATTTGAACTCTATGCCATCTGATTCAAGAGGTCAGGTTGCTACTAACTGAGCCAGGGCTGACATGGTAATGTTTGTTGTGCTTTGCAGCCTACATAGCTGATGGTTGCTATGACTACATGAGCTTGTCGGCAGATGATCACATACGGAACTTGACCTGGAGGGGGAGCATGTCGAGCTGTTTCGTGGCCCGCCACATTGTCCATTCTGAGCTGACAGTACGTAACACCCACTTCCATACTACAGGACCTGCCAACAATACAGCTACGTATTGTCCTCACCCTCCCTCCCTCCCATCACCCTCTTGAAGCAGCCTAGGTATCTTCGGTTATTAGGGTAAATAATTCAAACTACCCCGCGCCTAGTGAGTAGAGACATCATAGTGTGGTACTCAGTTAATTCAAGGCTAATCTATACATTAACTCCATTTAAACTCAATAGCCTCTCTCACTTTAATCCATAGAGTCATACAGCATAGAAACAGGCCCTTTGGCCCTTTATGTCTATGGCAAACAACAAACATTAAACTCCACTCGTCCCATTTACTTGCACTTGATCCTATTATGTCCTGGCATTTTAAGTGCTCATCCAGATGCTTCGTAAATGTTAGAATAGCAGCCTCCACCACCCTCCTGGGCAGCATGTTCCATATTCCTACCACTCCCTGGGTGAAAATGTTTTTTCTCAAATCTCCTCTAAACCACTTGCTCCTCACCTTAAACTTAGCCCCCCAGGTTTTAGACACGGCTGCTGTACGGAAAAGATTCTTATGATCTAGCCTATCTGTGCCCCTCATAATTTTGTACACTTCAACCAGATCCCCCCTCAACCTCTTCTGCTTTAGGAAAGACAAACTCAACCTATCCAGTCTCTCCTCATAACTGAGACTTTTCATCCCAGGCAGTATCCTGGTGAATCCCCTCTGTACCTTCTTCAGTGCAGTCATATCCTTCTGAAAGCATGGCAACCAGAACTGCACAGAGTATTCCATCTGTGGCCTAACCAATGTTATATAAAGTTGTAACAAGACTTCCCTGCTCCTACGTTCTGTGCCCTGACTAATGAAGGCAGGCATCCCTTTTGCCTTTTTAACCACCCTATCTAGCTGTGCTGGCACCTTCAGGGATCTGTGGATTTGTTCACCAAAGTCACTTTGTTCCTCAGTACTCCCTGGGGACCTACCCTTATTATATCCTTCCCTGATTAGACTACTAAAATGCATCACCTAGCACTTATCTGGATTAAATTTCATCTGCTGATCAATATGACTGTAGCCTGAGATCATCCTCCTATCAACAACACCACCAGTTTTCATGCAAACATAGTAATTACACCTTCTACATTCAAATCCAAGAGATTAATATACATAACAGGCAGCAAGGATCCCAGCACCAATCCCTGTGGTACACCACTGATCACAAACTTCCAATTACAAAACAACCTTCTACCATCACCCTTTGCCTCCTGTTTGCAAGCCAGTTTTGAATCCAGTTTACCAACTTGCCTTTGGATCCCATGGGCTGCTACCTTTTGGACCAGCCTTCCATGTGGGACTGTGTCAAAAGCCTTACTGAAGCCCATGTAAACAACATCACCACCTCCATCAATAGATTTAGTCACCTTTTCAAAAAACCCAATTAAATTTGTCAGAGGGGATCTCCCTCTAACAAATCCATGCTTACTATCCCTGATCAACTGCTGCCAGTCTAAGTGTTGATTAACCTGTTCCTCAGAACTTTTTCCAATAATTTCCTACCATTGATGTCAAATTAACTGATCTGTAATTACCAGTCCAATCCCTGCTGCCCGTCTCGAACAAAGAAAGTACATTAACTATCTCCCAGTTATCTGGCACTTCACCTGTAGCTAGCAAAGTATCTCCACCAGAGCCCCAGCTGCCGCCTCCCTTGCCTCCCATGACAGCCTGGGATACAGCTCATCAGGTCCTCAGGATTTATGCATCTTTATGCCCACTAAAACTTCTAATATATCCACCTTATTAATCTTAACCTGCTCGAGAACCTCACAATCCCCATTGAAATCTCCAGCTATAATACCTTTCTCCTTTGTGAACACAGTTGAGAAATATTTATTTAAGGCTGCTCCTGTATCCTTGCACAGATTGCCCGTTTGGTCTCCAATACACCCCACTCTTTCCTTGGTAATCTTCTTGCTGTTAATACACTTATTGAATGTCTTGAGGTTTTCCTTAATTCTATCTGCCAAAGGTATTTCATGGCCCTTCTTTGCCCTCTTAATTTCTTTTTAAGCAACTTCCCTACACTCTTTGTACTCCTGAAAGGCCTTCCCTGTTTTTAATGCACTGTATCTAACATGTGCTTCCTTCTTTTTCTTTATCAAATTCTGAATATCCCTTGACATCCAAAGTTCCTTGGACTTCCTGCCTTCGCCCTTCACTCTTGGTGAAACACACTGGCCCTAAATTCCCCCTATATTACCTTTAAAAGACCGCCACTGTCTAAATGTGGACTGACCTTCAAATAGCTGCTCCCATGTCCCTTGATAGCCTGAACCAGTATCAATCATAAAAATATCAATTGACTCAGCATCTGTGGCCTATTCAGAAGGAGAGCTTCATCATTCCATTCCTCTTCGTGTGATTTTTTTTTGTTTCATTCCTAAGGAGCTTGTCTATTAAATAAAGATTGTGTCTTTTTGATCTGGATTTTCTCACCAATGTAAGTAGCGTCTTTGTATGCTGATTTACTGTCCTCTTTCCAAGGCCAATCGACATTCCTTCTTTCTACCATTGACATTCAGTTAATCTTAAATCTGAGACTGATAATTTCTTATTAAGTAAAGATATTAAAGGATATGGACCAAAGGTGGTAGGGTTAGGGTTAGGCTATATGGAGTTAGATCAGCCACAATCTCATTGAATGGCAGAACAGAATCAAGGGACTGAATGGCCTACTCCTTTTTAATATTCCTTGTTAGCAGTAGTCTGCACTATCTACACAACTCACTGCAGAAATTTACCAAGGCTCTTTAGACAGCACCTTCCACATCTGTGACTGCTTCCATCTAGAAGGACAAGGGCAGCAGATGCATGGGAACACCACCACCTACAAGTTCCCATCCAAGCCACTCACCATCCTGACTTGGAAATATATTGGTGTTCCTTCACTGTCACTGGGTTAAAGACCTGGAATTCCTTCTCTAACAGTATTGTGGGTCAACTCACAACGTGGACTGCAGCTGTTCAAGAAGGCAGTTCACCACCACTTTCTGAAGGGCAACCAGGGATAAGCTGTAAGTGCTGGCCTAGTCAGAGGCAGGTACACTCTGTGAACGCAAGACGCTGTACGGACACATAGCAAAATCCTCATCTTGTTCATTCTGCAATTGAAACTAACCAATTTTTGCTTTGGCTTTTGCACCAGCTTCAAAATACAACAACTGCAACTCCCCAACTCCACACTTGGTCAAAGGATGACCTTGCGGTCTCCCACTCCTATCTCTGGGATGATTGATTCTGGTCCCTTCCCTTTTCCTCCTTGTCACCAGAAGAAGGAGCCAGCACAGAAGGCAGGTTAGTCCACACTGGAGTAGCAAAAAAATAGACTCTTTACCCCTCTCCCAAATCAAAACCATTGCCTCCTCCAGAATTCTCCTGGATGTCTCTCCACCATTTGTAGCCCTTGCCTTTTTGATTCAAAACCTGAAGGCCTGGTATTTAATCCTGAACCCTCATTACATCTCTCTTAAAAGACTTTGCTTAAAGCCTACCTCTTTTATCAAGTTGTGGGCAATCTGACCTAATATCACTTTTCATTGATTGAGCTCCTGTGAAGCGTCTTGCCATATTTCACTGCATTATTGCAGTCAGCATGTAAATACAAGTCATCATTGAAGATATTGATAGCTCTGCTGAAATTCAACTGTTTGGGATTCGTTGTGTAGTTTACAGCCATTGTGTTCTATTTGATGCAAAACAAAATAGGATGAAGCTTCTGATCTTGTGTGATTTGTTTGGTTCTTGTTGTAGCATCCTGTTCTAGTGCATGAGGACTGTTCTGTCATCAACAGCCTGCTGGATGGGGAGATCGCGATTGAGCCAAATAGTGTTGTCCAACACTGCCACCTGCAGGTAAACCCAGGACTGTGGCTGAGTCTCTCCACTTGCTCACAAAGAAAATTACTCCTGTGTTTAATTCCCAATTATTTCATTCTCTATTTATTCACATATATTTGAATTAGGTAGAATTTATAGTATAGGAACGGGCTATTTGGCCTGCCAGATTTCTGCTGCACAGACCTCTCCCCACCTTCGTTCTTCAGCATATCCTTGCGCTCCATTCCGGGTTGTGTACTTATCCAGTTCCCCTTGAATGTGTCTATTGTATTTTCTGTAAGTGGCTGTGAGTTTTACACTATAATTTCTAAAGGTAATGAGTTTTCTCCTGAATTCCCAATTCAATCTATTATTGACTATCCTGTCTTTAAAGTTCCTAGGTTCAAATTCCCCACTGATGGGAACATTTTCTCTATGTCTACCCTAACAAAATCTTCCAAATTTTAAATACTGCTTATCAAATTGCCGCTCAGCCTTTTCTTATCAGCCTGTTAATCTATTCTTGATCATTGGATCCTCTCCGTTCTGGTATCAACATTGTAACTTTACTTTTTGCATTTTCTTTAGTATTTTATTCTGTTTGTAATATGGGGACCAGATATACAAAGTGACAGAAAAGGCAAAGAAAGTGTGGGAGACCTAGACTTCTGCTAATAGGTTCTTGAAATGGGGCACTGAAGCCCTCAGCTAGTCAGTTAACCTTTCAGCTCCAAGGCAGGTGGAGTCTAGGATCCAGATGAAATCATTAGTTGAAGGGCACAGACCAGGAAGGTCACAGATTTCAAACTTGCTGATTTGTGCTCAGGTAGATGACCTCGGACTACACAACACATTGCAAAAGGGTTGCCATTTTGTTTGACTCCTGATTTAAAGCAAAATTCATCCAGAGTTGGTGTTGCTTATTCCAAAACACTGAGCCTTTTCAAAAGTGCAAGCATTGAGAAAGGGTAGGAGGGACCTGACCTCTGAAGCTCACTGCAGTCAGTGAGAAATTAAACTGAGGCCCAGAATGCCTTTTTGACTGTAAATAGAAAATTCTGTCTGATCCTGGTCACTGTATATCTCTTAACCATTATCACTTTGCTGTTTGTGGGAGCTTACTGTGTGCAATTGGTTGCCATTTTTCTTACATTACAGAAGTGGCATTATATAAAGGGTTTCACTTGGGATGTTCTCAGTTTGTGATAAGCACAATATAAATGCAAACACTTTTTCCACAAGAACAGAAAATTGGGGAGGAATGAGTAGATAGATGAGACTTATTTAAATAAATAGACTCTCTGCTGCATGAGTAGAGTTGAAGAAGACTCGGAATCTTGAATTATCAACACCCCACGTCTTTTTGATCTATTTCTCTAGATCACAAATTGTCACTTCTATTTTAAGTAGCTACTCTCTAACGATGAAAATGTTAAACCCAGTCTCCTGTTCTGTAGTCCTGCTTTCTATGTAACGTGAAACTAGCAGAAGTTCAAGCAAATCCCTATTCCATCCAATATAATCATACCTTAAATCAAAGCCAATGGATGAAAAATTATTGCAGGAATGTAGAGTTGAGGTTAAAATCACATTGGCCACAACCTAACTGAATGGCAGAGCAGGCTTGAGGGCTGAGTAATCTATACTTGTTCCTTGTTCATAAAGTCTCTGCATCTGAATGCGCGTAGCAGTCAAATTGTCAGTTCAAATAAAACTAAATATTTATGATCTGATAATCATTACAGAGATATGGCTGCAAGACACTGAAAGCTGAGACCTGAATACTTAAGGGTACATGACTTTCATGAAGAAGAGGAAGCTAAGCAAAGGTGGAGGAATAGCTCAGTTAATTAAGGATGACATTAGTGAAATAGAGAGGGATGACCTTAGTTCTAAACATTAAGATGTAGAAAGTCCATTTGATTAGAGATAAGAAATAGCAAAGATAGGAAGTCACTTAAGGGAGTAGTCAATGGGCCCTCGAACTAATTACACTGTAGGCAGGGTATACAGGAAGGAATAATGAAGGCCTCTGAGAAAGGTACAATGATAATCATAGCGATTTTCATCAACATACAGATTGGATGAAACAGATTGTCGAAGGTAGCTGGAATATTAATTCATAGTGTTTTCAGGACAGTTTCTTAGATCAGCATGTTCTAGAACCAGCCAGAGAGCAGGGTCTACAAGAGAAAATGTACAATGAGATAGGATTAATGAATAAAAACAAAGTTGCTGGAAAAGCTCAGCAGGTCTGGCAGCATCCATGAAGGAAAAAACAGAGTTAACGTTTCCGGTCCGGTGACCTTTCCTCAGAACTGATGGTGGCTGGGAAAACGTCAGTTTATATGCAGAAAAATAGGTGGGTGAGGTAGGGAGTAAACGATGGGATAGAGCCCAAAGAGAGAGAAAGACAGTTCGATTGACAAAGAAGTTACTAACAATCAGGCTGGGAAGGTGAATAGTTGTAAATGAGGACTGTTAGTGACTAACAATAGGTAGTGTGTAATGGCAGGCTATGTGGTGACAAGACCCGGTGTGTGGGGTAGTGGGCTGGGACATGGGAGAGTTTAGGCCCTAAAGTTATTGAACTCAACCCTAGGTTGCATTAATCATAATATGATTGAATTTCTCTTTTCAGTTTGAGGGAGAGGAGAGAGGATTGAATACTAGTGTTATAAGCTTTTAAGAAAGGGTAGTTGTGAATGAATGAAGGTGGAGCTGGCTAAAGTGAACTGGGAAATAGCGTTAAGGGGTCAGTCAGTAGAGATACAGTGATAGACATTCAGAAGATACAAAACATTCAGCAAAGATATGATCCAGTGTGAATGAAAGAGTCCAGGGAAAGACATACCATAAATGGCCAACTAAGGAAGACTAGATTAAAGATAAACACACAACTTTATGATCTGGTGAGAGAGAGAGTTGGTTAGAAATAACAAGTAGAGAATAAGAGTTTCTACAGGTATTTAAAAAAGAAAGTAATAAAAAAGTGAGCATTGGTCCCCTACAGAGCAAGCCTGGGGAATTAATAATGGAAAATAAGGAAATGGCAGGTGAATTGAACAAAGATTTTACTGTGAAAGACACAAATAACATCCCAGGAATCAATGTAAGTCAAGAGGTAAAAAGACTGAAGAAGCATAAAACAGTTCTAACACCAATGAACGGGTAGTGAGAAAGTTATTAGAACTGAAGGCTGAAGAGACCTCTGTTCCTGATGGATTTCAGCCTAGGACTTTAAGGAATAATTACTGAGAAAATGGATGCATTTTTTAAATTTTGCAAAGTTCCCTAGGTTCTGCAAAGGTCTTGTCATACTGCAAAGTAGCAAATAGCAGGTGTATTGTCTCTGTTCAAAGAAGATGGGAGACAAAATGCAGGCAACTATAATTTTAACCTTTGGAAAATGCTCAGATCCATTCTTAAAGGGGTTAGAAATTTCATTGCAATTGGCAGAGAAAGCATCGTCTTGTGGAAGGGAAATTGTGTTTGACTAATTTATTAGAGTACTCTGATGAAGTGACAAGCAACATGGTTGAAAGGGAATCTATAGATATAGTGAACTTGGACTTCGAGAGGCATTTGACACGGTGCCACATCAAAGGTTACTACACAAAGAAAGAACTCATTACATACGAGATGATGTATTTGCATAGATAGAGGATTGTCTAGCTAACAGAAAACAGAGATGAGGCAGAAATGGTCATTTTTCAATTGGCAAGTGGAGTGCCACAGGGATCAGTGCTAGAGCCTCAACCATTGACAACCTATATCAGTGATTGGATGAGGACTTGAACCCACAACCTTTCTAAAGGTGTCACAGTTGGTGCCAGTATCCCTAAGATAAATCAATCAGGGCTCCATCTCTGCACAGCTACCCTTTGACTCCTGCTAAAGGATGCAGCTGTGTGAATCAGGATGAGGAAGTTTTTTAATCCTCAGTGTTTCAGCTTGGATGTGGAGATTGACCATGTTGGTTAAACAGGAGACCATCAACACACAGGGAATGATGTCACGTTGTGATTCAGCACTTTGGGGAAGGAAGAAACAGAGGAGAGAAACTGGATCAATAAGTTGCCTATTTGAGATTACTTTGGAAATTCTGACATTGAGCCTGCAGTTTTCATTGGATTTCTGAAGGATGTTTCTTAACCTGATTATTTTATTTTTGCCAGGGGTCCATTCATGTAAGGTCTGCCTGTCTTCTTTCGGGAGTGGACTTGATGTCATCACCTGTCCTTTGCCAGTACCAGCTCTATGGTGTAATTATCCAGGGACACTACATCAAGCTGCGGGACCTAAAACTGAAGATTTTCAGCATCACAGGACATCAGGATGATCTGCAGGTGTTGTATGTGCTAGTCAGTTAACATGAAGAATCCTCCAGTGTTTGAAGAGGAAGAATGTCAGCAATTATAATATTCAATGTCACGGACCACTTGGATAAAAAGTAAAGTTCCCTCTATTCTTTCCAACTATCTATCACGTTCCCAGTCTCCGGAGATTGCCCACATCTACAACACGTATTTTCAACTGTTGCGTGCATTCAAGTGTCCCATTTATTTTACAATTGATTCTTTCATGGGGTGTGGGTGCCACTAGTAGGGCCTGTGTTGTGACTTGCTCAGCCATTTCAGAGAGCAGTTGAGAGTCAACCACATTGCTTTGGATCTGTAGTCATGCAGGGTAAAGATGGCAGACTTCCCCCAGTTAAAGAAATCAATGTATGACAATCAGTGATTGTCCTTTAGTCATGATTACTGACATGGTCTTTCAATTCCAGGTTTTGGTTTATTTTAAATTCCACCAGCTGCCATGGTAGGCTTAAATCTGTGCCTGTACCTCAAGATTACTAGTCCAGTGACACTACCAGTGTTGCATGTTGAAGTTATCTTGCATTTGAGCTCTTCTGTCTGTGTTGCTGTCTGAGGAGAAAGAGTCTTGCTTTGAAGTACAGATGAATGTTTCCAGCTTTCCTCCAAATCAAAGCAATATTGTTACTTATCTCACATTCAGTGACCCAAAACTTGTTGGAAAAATGATGATTCAGAGAAATGCCATGAGTTGCAAAGCTAAAACTTTGTCGGTACTCTCCATTATTTTTAAGTACTTAACAAGCCCTGTTTGTTGTTCACTAAGGTCCTAAATGCCCTGTTGCCATGTTATTGCTATTATCAGCTCATATTCTCAGTAAAGCATGGCTCAAAACATTTTGACATGAAGGTTTGCTGAAACCAGTCCAACTGATGGGACTCAGACTGGGATGGTCTACCGCACTGAGTCAAAGTGCTAACTTGCATCTGTCCGTTTGTTCATTTAGTTTCCATCATCAGCTGCAAAAATTCACTCTCCTGATCAGTGGAAGGTCTTGGGGGCAAGTCAGATATCTATTTTTAGAGGCGATGATAGCCTAATGGTATTGTGCCTGAAGTAGTAAGCCAGAGCCGCAGCCCAATGTTCTGGGAGCATAGGTTTGAATCCCAGATGGTGAAATTTGGATTCAATAAAATCTGGAATTAGAAGCCAGTCTAATGGTAACCATTGTTCATTGTCATTAAAAAAAAATCTAGTTCAATAATGTCTTTCATCCGTGGTCTTGCCTACATATGACTCCAGACTCACAATAGAGTGATTCTTAAACAGCAACTGAATTGGCCCCAACAAGTCACTAAGCTCAAGGGCAGTCAGGGACGGGCAATAAATTCCCTTGCCAGCGATGCCCACTCCCAAGGAAGAATAATGGAGAACCTTTAGCGATTTTTGACCAATCTAAACCCTTTCTCGTCCCTGCCCATTACAGCCTGGAGCATGCTCTAGTCCTCTTGCTGACCTTTCTAACCAGCCCATCTCAGTGCTCCAATTTAGGACCAGTCACAGAGTCATACAGCATGGAAACAGACACTTCGGTCCGTGCCGAACATAGCTCTCAACTAAACTAGCCCCACCTGCCTGTTCCTGGCCTGTATCCCTCCAAACCTTTCCTATTTAGGTATTTATACAAATGCCTTTTAAATGTTGTACCCACATCCACCACTTCCTCAGGAAGTTCATTCCATACACAAACCACCCTCTGTGTAAAAAAGTTTGCCTCATTTCTTTTTTAAATCTCTCTCCTCTCACCTTAAAAATGTGCCCCCTAGTCTTGAAATCCTCCATCCTAGGCAAAAGACAACTACCATTAACTCTACCCATGCCTCTCATTATTTTACAAGTTTTATCACGTTGCTTCTCAACCTCCGACACCCTAGCAATAGAAGTCTCAGCCTATCTAGCCTTTCTTTATAACTCAAACCTTCCATACCCGGCAACATCCTGTAAATCTCTTCTGAACCCTCTCCAGCTTGATAATATCCTAATGTTATAATGATATTGTCCAGCTTTATTTGTCGCTTCACCCCTTACCCCTTTCCACTGCTGTGCTGAAGGAACTACCTCTCGCTAGTACATAGTGCCATAAATATCAGCCTCACCACTATGGAGCCTCACCAAATCTGTCTTGCCTGAACTGAAATAATGAGAAAGACAGTGAGCCGTTAAACCATGAAGAGCATCTCAGCTAAGCACAATGCTGTGGGTATGTTAAAAAGGCAGTATGTTAATTATGACTGACTTTCAACTTCATATAGATTGGGATAGTCAGAGATAGCCACAAGGAAGAATTAAGAATGTATTTGGAACAGTGGAGATTTCACTCCTGGGTCTGAAGGGCGATAGCTGCATTATTGTGGTTTTAACCTGACTAAGTGTGCTGCACGTTGATGTAATCAGTCGCAGTGCCCATTGATATTTCAGCTTTGGATCTACGTGGACTTAACCTGCTCAACACGCGTCCAGCCCTGTCTGGACATCTCAAATCCCTTTCCACTGCCGTTTCTGAGCCATGGAATCAATCACACTGTATTCTTTTCTAACAGATGCCTTTTGCCAATGATGCTTCCACCTTCCTGAACATTCCATGGGCCACGTTTTTTTCAAGGACAGGAATAAAGTAAGGCTGCTCTGTGCTTCCCTGACCTCCTGTGCACTATTGACGAAAACTGTTGAAAATTCTAGAAGTAGAATCATTCAGTACAGAAGGAGGTCATTTAACATATGACAGTGTCACTGCCTTGGTCTTTCTCTATATTGCTGTTAATGTTCCGTGTTCTAGTCCTTATTCCCCAGACAAGTTTTCTTTCATCCTCATGCCCCTTCCATTCTTAAAACTTTGAGTTCTTGGTAGAGTTTCGCAGATGCTCAATGGTATCTTAAAAAGTAATCATTGAATATGTGTGATCAAAGGCCATTTGTGGACCTCAAAGCTGGTCCCGGTCCTGTCCTCACCTATATATTCATTCATCCCACTACTGGATAGCAAGTAAGAGCAACTCCTGCATTAGACTTGCCTCCCTAAATGTAGAGCACTGAAGCCATTGTACGCTCCTTACTCCCTGTTGGCTGAGATCAGTACAGTCTGAGCTTGAACCTTCCTGATCTGAATGTAAATTGAGTAGAATAAAGAGTTCTTTTGTTTTTAGTGGAAGATGAATGTTAATCTATTAGCTTTGTATTCTCAGTGTACTTTACTGAGTTAAATACTTCTTTGGTACCCTCAATTGGAGGGTACACTCCCATACCCTCATTCTACTGAATTCTACCTCTTGGCTTGTAGATTTCCTTTTAATTCATGGGTTGTGGGCAGCACTGGCTAGGCCAGCATGCATTATCCCTCCACAATTGCCCAGAGGGTGCTTAAGAGTCATTCCCATTGCTGTGGATCTGAAGTCACATGTAGGTCAGACCAGATAAGGACAGCAATTTCCTTCCCTAAAGGACATTCGTGAACCAGGTGGGTTTTTACAGTTTTACACATTCCACTGTTGTTATTGAATTCAAATTCCAACGTCTGCTATGGTGGGATTCGAATCCAGGTCCTCTGAACATTATCCGGACCTTCCATTATCCGGATTAGTAATCTAGTAATAATACCACTGGACCATCGTTACCCCAATGTGTAAAGGGAAGTCCAACTGTGTTCCCAAAGGCAGGGTGAAAAGATCAGAGAGAGTTAATGCAGGTTTCTCATATGCACAGTGTGGTGTTTAGTCCAAGAAGTAGAATTTACCCTTCATTTTAATAAAAAGGACAAAGACATCTGCTATTTCAGTGAGCTTTAAGGCCAGTGCAGTTCCTCCTTGAGGTGCTGCAGTGGGATAGATGGGGAGACCAGGACAATGAGAACTGGGCTATTCAGGGGTAATGTTAAGGTTCACTTCTTCCACCAGAATTCACACCGTTTAAAAGAGTGAGAGGTGACTTGTTTGAAATATACAAAATCCTCAGGGGTCTTGACAGAATGCATGTGGTAAGGATGTTTCCTCTTGTGGGACAATCTGAAATGTGGAGTCAGTTTAAAAATAAGGGGTTATTTAAGACTGAGATGAAGAGAATTTTATTTCTGAGTGTTGAGTGCCTTTGGGATTGTCTTGTTCAAAAGGTGATGGAATCTTTAAATACTTTTAAAGAAGGATTCAATAGATTCTTGATAACCTAGGGGTTGAAAGATCAAAAGGGCAGGCTGGAATGTGGTGTAATCAGATCAGCCATGATCTGAGTGAATAACAAAGCAGACTGAGGGGCTGAGTGGCCTCCTCCTGCTTTTAATTTGTGTGTGTACACACAGTAGTGTCCAGGGTCATATATCACTGTCACTATCCCCTCCTCCAAACCAGCCTGAGAGAAGTTTTAAGGGAAAAATGCACGTCTCTGAATCAAAGATCTCTGGTTTTTGTAGGAAGGAGGAGCTGTGGGATCCCAGCATTCCTGAAGGTGACCGGTGTCTGCTAAACGCTCAGCTCTTTCCAATCCTCCATACATCGGAACCCATTGGGATGGAGGATGTGCTATGGTTTCTGGGATCGGAGAAAGGACGGTTCCTGAGCAAGTGGCAGTCAGCATGGCGTCTATCATTGAGGGAAGTCCTGAACTGCCTGGACCAGCAAGCTGAGCTTGCCTGGCGACAGCAGCTCTTCCTTAAACAGGCTCAACATAAAGTCCAGAGTACACTGCTGAATCGCAAAGACAACAGCCTCTGGCCTCTGATCAGGGCAGCTGTCTGTGAAGGTCATGAGCAACAGATCCTCAATACTCTCGATACAGGTGAGAGCTATCTTTTTATGGGTCAGTGTCACTGGAAACTGATTTTCAGTTTGGAGATTTTTCTTTAGATGTTAA
Organism: Ginglymostoma cirratum; assembly: GCA_024137785.1. NCBI lineage: Eukaryota > Metazoa > Chordata > Chondrichthyes > Orectolobiformes > Ginglymostomatidae > Ginglymostoma > Ginglymostoma cirratum. Next base: position 2,860,908 of record JAHRHZ010000084.1, read on the forward strand.
ATAAGTTAAACTATGTCTGCCTCATGTGGAGGTAAAAGATCGCATGAGCCTATACTAGGAGAGTTCACCCAGCTGCTCTTGTCAGTGTTTATCCCTCGACGTTAATAGATTCTAAAAGCAGAAGGTGCTGGAGAAACTCAGCAGGTCTGACAGCATCTGTGAAGAGAGCAACAAAGTCAACATTTCAAATCCAGTATGACTGTCAGAACTGAAAAGGACTGGGAAAAGGTGGTTTTTACGCTGTTGACACAGGAGGAGAAGTGAGTGGGACAGATGGTGAGACAGCAAAAGATAAAGGTAGTGCTAATAGTGGTAGAGGAATAGCAGGGATGTGAAATAGGTGTAAATAATAAGTGTGGAAAGGTAAAAATGGATCCACTCTGCTGATAGCAAAGCCAACAAGACACAAACAAGACAAGAACAGTGGGGGTTGTAATCAAAATGGAGGACAAAGGTTGTTTTGTCTGAAGTTGTTATACTCGGTACTGAATCTTAGAGGTTGTAAAGTGCCTAACGAAGGAAAACTGGAAGTGAGGCAATCCATCTCAACAGACCCCAGAGTCTAAAAACCAGCCTGGAAAACACACCGACTCTTCATCGGAGGCTGCACTGAGGATGTTACCAAGCACGGTAATGAAACGTCTGCGGAACAACAAACCAGCTCGGCGAGCGAGCCAACCTCAACACCCAGAACCCGAGCTACAAATCTACCCCAAAACCTTAAAGTGCCTAAGCATAAAATAGAATATTGTTCCTCCAGCTTGCATTGAGCTTCATTGGAACATTGTAGCAGGCCCAGGACAAAAATATTAGCATGAGAGCAAGGTAGGTTATTGAAAGGGCAAGTAACTGGGAGGTTGAGGATATTCCTCTAGACTGAGCAGAGGTGTACTGCGAACTGGTGTCACAGTCTGCATTTGGTCTTGCCAGTGTTAAGGTGACTGCATTGTGAGCAGTGAATATCATACACTGGATTGAAAGAAGTGTAAGTGAAAATGCTGCTTTACCTGGAAAAGGTGCTTGGGGCTTCAGACAGCAAGTACAGAGGAGGTGAATGAGAAAGTGTTACACCATTTGCAATTGCACTGTATTGTGCCATGGAGGTGAAGAAGTCTTAGAAGTGATGAACAAGTGGACCAGGGTGTCACAGAGGGAATGGTCCTTGTGGGATGCTGAGAGTGGAGGGGAGGGGAAGATATGTTTGGTGGTGGTGTTCTGCTGGAGGTGGTGGAAGTGGCAAAGGATAATCCTTTTAGTGGGGAGGAAAGTGAGGACAGTGGGAGGGAGGGGAAGGGGGAACGGGTGAGGACTGGAAATAGATTATTTAGTCATTTATTGCAGTGCTGTTTGTGGGTTTTTGCACTGCTTAAATTGTCTGATGTGCTTCCTACCTTGCACCAGTCTATTTCGAAAACAGTTGGAGTGGTCTGATATTGGACATTAGGATGCTGGACAACAACAAGGTTTTATTTGTTTTATTCAGATGTTTTTCACAGTTGCGTTATAACCAATATCCTTGAGAGTATCAATTCTTTGAATATCAATTAAAATAGCTGTTAATTTCTAAAATGTTCAAGTATATGCATTTTCCTTCTCTTCATCTGCAAATACTGAAGTAGCTCTTGTCCATACACGACAAGACTTGGATAACATCCAGTCTTGAACAGTGGCAAGTAACAGTTGCGCCACAAGGAGTGCCAGGCAATGCCTATGTACAACAAGATTTGATTTGACATATTTTGATTTATTATTGTCACATGTACTGAGATACAATGAAAAGTAATATTTTGCGTGCTATCCAGACAAATCATATCTTAGATAAATACGTCAGGGTAATAGAACAGAATACAGAATATAATGTTATAGCTACAGTGAAGGTGCAGAGAAAGATCAGTTCTCTAATATGAAAGGTCTGTTCACACATCTGATAATGGGGGGGAGGAGGCTGTACTTAAATCTGTTGGTACATATTTTCACACTTTTGTATCTTCTCCCAATGGAAGAGGGTGGAAGAGAGTATATAAGAGAATCTTAATCATTGTCCCTTGTCATTCAATGATGTTATCATCACTGAACTCCCCCAGTAGCAACATTCTGGGGGTTACCATTGACCGTAAACTGAACTGGACTAGCCATATAAATAGGTGCTACAAGAGCAGGTCAGAAGCTACAAATCTTGCAGCAAGTCACTCACCTCCTAACTCACAAAGCCTGTCTACCATCTACAAGTGTGATGGAATACTGTCCACTTGCCTGAAGTGATTGCAGCTTCAACACCACTGAACACCATCCAGGACAAAGTAACCTACTTGATCAACACTCCACCTATCACTTTCAATATTCACTCCCTTCAATATTGATGCACATCAGCAGCAGTATGTACCATCTATGAGATGCAGCACAATACCTCACCAAAGCTCCTTAGGCAGCACCTTCCAAACTTGTGACCTGTACTACCAAGAAGGGCAAAGGCAGCAAATACATAGGAACATCACCACCCACCAATCCTCTGATGAAATTCAACATCATCTCTAGTGTGCCAGCATAACTTTTGGCCATCTAAGGAGCAAAGTGTTTGAAAACAAAGAACCCAAAGATGGAACCTAGCTAACTGTCTCAGGGCAGCAGTGTTACCAGTCTGCCTGTATGTATCAGAGACATGGGCAATGTATGAGAAACGTCTCAAATCCTTAGAAAAATATCACCACCAATGCCTCTGCAAAGTCCTGCATATCTATTGGAATGTTTTGAATATTGTGTCCTCTCTCAGATCAGCACCCTAGTTATCAAGACACTGGCAATGGTTAGTCAATGCAGTTGGGTGGGCAACATCATTTGTTTGTCTGTCACAAGGTTTCCAAAACCTGCCTTCCACTCCAACCTTCATCATGGAAAATTCCCAGGAGGGCAGAAGAAGAAATGCTTCCAGGACACACTGAAGGCCTCACAGAGAAAATGCACTGACTCCTGAAAATCTCTGCCCAAGACCACCCAAACTGGAGAACAGGCATCTGTGAACATGCCAACCACCTTGAACATCGCCCATAGGGACAGGTGGAGGCCAAAAACACGGAAAGAGGGTTTGAAACTCAAGCATCTCACCCAACTGGCCCTTCACACCCCATTTAACCACCAACAGCATTGGACTGTTTAGTCAGCTTGGGACCCACAGCATCAGGATGGAAGAAAGTCATCTCCTTGACAGACCACGTGTGAGTAGCAGGAGGTATCTTCCATGCAGCTCATTCACTTTTCACAGGGCCATCCAGTTGAATTTCAGCCCAAATGAAGAATTGCTGTTGTTTTGTTTTTGTTGAGTTGAAGCCTGACTGTTTTCTTGGTTTACAGTTGCTACTACTACTGAGGACCTGGGCATCGCAGCCCGTACCCTTGCCTGTGTTGCTGATGTCTTGGGTTGCATGGCTGGAGGGCAAGGAGGGCTCCGGAGTGGACCTGCTGCCAATCCAGCATGGACTGATGCTTTCCGCCTCCTGGAAAACAGGAATGTGGTGCTCGGAGTGAAGAGATTGGCGGAGGAGCGGGCCAAATGGTTGAACAGGTAAAGATGAAGCTTCTTTACAGTTGAATAAATTGCTGGATAATGTATTCATGTTTTTGGGTATGATGAAAGGTATCAAATTCGTATCAGTTTTAGAGTTTGGATTTTCAAATAGTGGCATATGGGCTTTGTTACTTTTGTGAAGAGTTTAAATAAAACTACTCAGTTAATTTTTCCGGAACAGTAACTTTATCCCATTTGTGTCGGAGAGGAGGGAGCCCTGGGTATATGACAGGGAATATAAATATTGAGGGCCATTAGCTTGATTTTGATTCAGGATAACGTGGGATTGATTTTGGTTCAGGAAACTACAGAGATTTGAGGTTTTTGACCAGTTCAGAGGAGATCAGATTGGGAACAGAAGCACGGTATAATTTCTCTCCAAGAAAGGAGTATCGAGAAGTTTGGGAAATAAGTTACCTTAATAGAAAGTTAGTTTGTGTGCAGTTTCCAGACCAGAAGTGTTTGGTTAGAAATTGGCAAATTGTTAAAAGACTAAGCTGTCAATTTTATGAGTATTTATGTAAGAAGACTTAGTTCATAGGAATGAACTGGGATGAATCAGTTGAGTGCAACTTAAAGGTTTGAGATAGAGGGGTAAGGTAACAACGGGATTTTTATCACTATAAAGTGATAGTGTTGGGGAATAGATGAGACTTTGTTTTGCTGTGTGTTTTAAGATCTTTCAAACTGTGTTCAATATTTAGCTAACCTTGTTTTTTTCTTTTATTGGTTTTCCTTTTATGAATATTGTTAAAGAAAACCTGCAACTTTGTGTGTTTATATTTCACTGAATGGCCACCATGTTAAATAAAAGAAAATTGACGTGATTTATAATCTTTAACTCTAATGTGCAGCTAATGTATAGCAGGGCTATTTCTCTGATAAATTCTGTCTGCTGAATTCATGCCAGTCAATCGCACAAACTCCTCAACTTGGGTCAACAGGATTCACAAACCCATCCCACAGAACAAAAAGCTGTTCAAGAATGTTATCTTCTTCTAAATGGCCTGTGTACTTTTAATAAGCCCTAGCTATGTTACAAATGTCCCAGGTATTTTAAGGGTCTAGGTTTTTTCTCTATAAGGAGCATATGGAGCGTAGAGATTGTTTTGGTGATAACAGAAAAGCTTACATGAAAAATTCACTGATTTTATAATTGATATAAAGAACAGTGAAAAAACAATACACTTTTAAGTGGATATCGCTGTGCCGAAAACTACCAAAAGATACGAGACCAAATCTGACCGAATCTACTTTGATGTTGTTTTTAACTATTCAGGAATACCTAAGATCACCTGGGAATATCTAAGCATAGAATATACAGAGTATTTACAGTAAAACTTTACCTTAAATCCTCGAGCAAGAAAGATATCTTCTCCCAGTGGGGAAAAAACCTTTTGAGAACTATTACCTGTGGATACCTAATAGTTCTGAAATTTCAGTGAAAGTGTCTAATTTTTATATTACTTGGTTCCTCCTTTTTATAAATGTGGCTGTTAACTCTCCATAGGTTTCTCACACTTTCCTGTGATGATGTATCATTTAACAGCATTTCTTAATTGTATGTTTAGGATTCCTTTATGAAATTGTGAGCTTTTATCTAATCAATTTGTTTGTGATATATTAAACTCTTATTTGGATATTCCTTTCATCTCTTCTTTATTCTTCCAATATGAAAATAATCCTTCAATAAAGGCTTATCAGTAAAGAAAATGTTTCATTTTGTCTGTTTTTGTGGTTATTGTCTCTTCCTGGTTTCTAGTGGTATTCATGTAATATGGATCTTTGCCTTCTCTTATCAGTTGGATGGCTCCATATTGCTCCTGTAATTAACAACTAATCATCATGCTTAGGTGTAATGTTCTCATACCTCCTCCTAGGCATTGATTAATTTTTTATTAATAGCTTTTTGTTGTCTGTGCTAAGCACTAATCTGTTAACCTAATTAAAAACATTTGTGTTACCTCTAAATCCCCTCCTAGCTATATGCTGATTTCAGAATGAACCCTTCTGGATTTCCTGCTAGCTGCAATGATGTCTTTACTGGTTAATTCCAACTGGCATCTTTATCTGTAAATGTTTTGATGTCTATATGTGTCCTACCTGAATAGTAATCCTTAATTATCAGTCTCACCTTTTATTTCTAACCAGATACCCCTGCAATATGACCTATTCAATCAGAATTCGTTCTGGAATTTGACTTGAATGAAACATTTGCTCTGTTGATAAGCCTTTATTGAAGGATTATTTTCAGATTGAAAGAATGAGGAAGAGATAAAAAGAACATCCATATAAGAATGTAAAACATCACAAACAAATTGACTAGATAAAAGCTGGGACCATAACACAAGCGACTGCAGCTTCCACCATTGTCTCTCTTGCTGAGGAAATCCAGTATCTCAGGCTGTGAGGGCCTTCTGCTCCTGTGCATTGTACCTGACCAGAAGCATAAGGCTGAGGCCTCCATCGCTATGAGACCTTAATAATCGGCTGACATAAATGTTTAGAAGTAAGTTACAGAACATTTAACAGGCTGTTCAGTCCAACTGTTCAATGCATATGCTGCACATGAACTTCCTCCTCCAGAATCTTCATCCCACTCTATCAGTACTTCCTACTGAGTTTTAACTTATACATGAATGTTGTCCATGTCTGTGGGATAGGACATCACCACAAGGCTTAGCATGCGGAGAATTCTTCCACTGTAAGAAGAAATTTTACACTCTTAAGTAAATGTGCCCAGTCTACCGGAAGTCGCCTAACCATACAGAATGTAGAAGGAATGGAGAGTGGAAATTAGTTTTTAACTTTGATTTGGAGAAAGGAGAACTATCTGATCAGAAAGGATGGAAAATTATCTATTAAGTCTCTATATTGAACAAATAAGCTGTTTTGATCGGAACCGACGTTAAGAATCTGTTTCATGTGCTCCTTCAATACAAATTGACACGGAAGCATGTCACTGGTACAAGAGAGTAGAGTCAGACTTTGGTACCTTTTGGCCTCATTAACCAGCGTATTGATGCCACCCATGGATTTGTTCCCAGAAAAAGGGGTACTGTTCTGTGGAAGAGTGGAATGTTTCTAATGATCAATTGTGCTGCTTCCAGCCCAAATAAGTGTTGATAGAGGTGAGTTAAATCCAGGAGTATGCATGAATATTAAACTACTGCCAGGGACTCCCTAAACTAACATCCAAACTACTGTCAGCTACTCCAAGGAAAACAGTGATTTTTTTTCTTAATTCCTGAATTAGTTTGTAGCAAACAAATAGAATGTGATACATAATGTAGAATTCTGGACTTGCTTTGCATGGGTGCAGAGGCATGGGAACCTGAGGGTCTGACGAACTCCTATTTGAAAACTTGTCACTGAACCATCTTGAAGCTGATTATTAATTGTTCATTTAACTCCTGCCAAGTCTATTGATGCAATTTTCTGTCTCACATAACACAGACCAGGCCTTCTGGTGAGGGCTGCCCGTCATTATGAGGGGGCGGAACAGATCCTAATCCGACAAGCTGTGATGTCAGCACGAAAGTTCATCTCCATGGGCCAGGGAGAGCTTCCTCCCATGAATCACTGGGTGGTGGCGGAATGCCCTGCCCGTATCGATATCTCAGGTACTCCCACTTACTGACTGCACTGTCTGACCATCTTAAAGTCAGGTTACCGATCCAGTCTGCAGCGTGAGATGATACATTGGTGTTGGTAGCCATGGATTACTTAGTAACGCCTCCAAATGTTTTATATTCAAGTCTCTTCCAGAAATTTTAGCATGTAATTAGACTGACTCAACAATAAAGGTCAAAGGAGCGCATTTATTCCAGTAAAACTTGCCAATGTGCTTTGCAAGAGTGATTAGCAGATCACTGTGATATCACATCATGTAAAGAGATAATGTAATGGATGCCCAAAATCTTAATGAAAGAAGTAAGTTTTCAGAAAGGATGGGAAAGGTTTCAGGAAGATATTTCAAGGTTTAGGGCCTAGGAAGTAAAGGTGCAGCCACCAGTTGTGGAGCAATGGAATTAGGTGTTCAATGGCACAAACTGGAGGAGCACAGAGACTCCATAGACTGGAGGAGATCACAGAGATGGGGAGTGGCAAAACTGTGGAGAGATTTGAATAGGCTAGGAATGATGAATACGTACCTTATGGGCTGTACGAGACATTTGAGAGTCTACAAATATTCACTAGCATTCTACCAGATATGAAGAAATACATATAAAAAGATAACCATTTATTTGTAAGAATTATTGAACAAGGGAGGCAATGGCCTGGTGGTATTATCGCTGGACTGTTAATCCAGAAACCCAGATAACGTTCTGGGGATAACAAGGTGTAGAGCTGGATGAACACAGCAGGCTGAGCGGGAAGGCTGACGTTTTGGGCCTAGACCCTTTTTCTGAAGAAGGATATTCCTGTTTTCCTCTGTTCTGAATCACTCAACATTCAATCTTGTAACTACAGTCTCATCCTTGATTCCTCATCTACTGGGAGCCGTTTGCTTCAGCGATCCTTTATATTTTATATTTTTTTCTTTATTCATTAACAGGATGAGCACAGCAGATAGTGGATTTTGAATTCAGTAAAAATATCTGGAATTAAGAATCTAATGATGACCACGAATCCATTGTCGATTTTTCAGGAAAAACCCATCTGATTTGCTCATGTCCTTCAGGGAAGGACAAACTGCCATCCTTACCTGGTCTGACCTACACATGACTCTAGACCCACAGCAATGTGGTTGACCCTGAACTGCCCTCTGGGCAATTAGGGATGGGTAATAAATGCTGCCTAGCCAGCGACACCCTCATCCTGTTAAGGAATAAAGAAAAAAATGTAAAATATAAAGGATCGCTGAAGCAAACGGCTCCCAGTAGATGAAGAATCAAGGATGAGACTGTAGTTACAAGATTGAATGTTGAGTGATTCAGAACAGAGGAAAAGAGGAATATCTTTGTGCACGGAGTTGTGATTTTTTTTATTCACTTGTGGGATGCGGGCATCACTGGCTGGCCAGCATTTATTGCCATTGAGAAAGTGGTGTTGAACTGCCTTCTTGGCTGCAGTCCACGAATGAAGCTGTGGAATTCACTCAAGTCAATTAGTGATTGAAGCAAAAACTATGAAGATTTGGCACAGTGGCTCAGTGGTTAGCACTGCTGCCTCAAAGCGCCAGGGACCCAGGTTCAGTTCCAGCCTTGGGTAACTGTCTGTCACATTCTCTCTGTGTCTGTGTGGGTTTCCTCCTGGTGCACCAGTTTCCTCCCATAGTCCAGTGATGTGCAGGATAGCTGGATTGGCCATGCTAAATTGCTCACAGTGTCCAGGGATATGTGGATTAGCACTGGGAAATGCAGGGTTGGAGGGATAGTGTAGGTGGGTGAGTCTGGGTGGGATGCTGTTTGGAGAGTTGGTGTGGACTTGTTGGGCCGAATGGCCTGTTTCCACACTGAAGGGATTCTATGGAAATTGGATCAATGGATGAAGCAATAGGAATTGAAGGGATCAGAGTGAGTGAGTAAGAGTTAAATTTACCCTCACTGTGGGGAGCTGCATCTGTAATGGGCACAAGTTTCAGATTTGAGGCTCCGGTGTTGCAGATCTTTCTATGAACTTGTAAAAGTGACATCCTGCTTGTGGTGTGGCTTTCCCTCTTAATCTGTCTGTGTTATTTTCTGTTCTAAGAGAGTGAGCTGCAGAAATCTGTTCTTAAACCTTCTGTAATTTTTATTCTCTTCCCTCTCTGTGACTCTATCATTGAATCGATGCCCAAGCCTAAGACATGTAACTCCCTCCCACAGGTGGCTGGAGCGACACACCTCCAATAACGTATGAGCATGGAGGAGCGGTGCTGGATATTGCCATTCTAGTGGACAAGTGCAAACCGATTGGTGCAAAAGTGCGTCGCATAGCAGAGCCCAAGTTGCACTTAGTCCTGAACAGTGGAGGCAAAGAGACAGGAATGAGCATGGAGGTGGTGTGTCAGACTCTGGAGGATCTGCAAGACTACTCTCAGCCACGTGCACCAGGTATCTTCGACAGAAACGCTGGTAGATATGCTGCCTGTAACCTACCAAGCTGGCTGGTCATGGTCTGTCTCCTCTCCATACTGAGATTCCAACGTGGTAGAAAGTGCATTATGAACCAGCCTAACATTAAAATAGGAGAAATGTATGGATAAAAAAGATCATTGTCCATCACAATCAAAACTGACTGCTTTCACTGTCACCCTAGGGAGCCTGTTCCTTGACTGAACACTCAATGATTTATTGTTTCCCTAGCTTAGTTTTGAATTTATTCTACTTCACATGTAGGCTGTGTGTATACTTCAGCTTTTCTGTGTGAAATAGCTTGTCATGTTATGCAGTGGCTCTAGAGTCTATTTAGGGATCACATTGGATTTCTGCTGTTGATCGCTAACTCCAGTTCTGTACATTAGAGGATAGGGTCAGGCTCGGCTCTGATGCCTCCTGTCAACACATGGCCCATGGACACACAGGGCTGAACTTCCCTGCTGGTATCAGAAAACTGACATTGGGACTACTTCAGGTTCCGAGCCTCTGTTTTGTGGATGTCTACTGATGCAATTTCACAGGAAGTATCCGATTAGTTGGCTGCCTCCATGTGTGTCATCCAATAAGGACTGGTGGAAGGAGCTTTGACATGAGAAGACCAATCCAAGGAGCCCTAGGGATGGCTGGTTGACAGCTGCAATGGGAGCGTTGTGTGCTACTCGGACTGACAGAAAGCAAGAGAGAACCATATGATGAAGGCACTAACCCAATGGTCTAAATGGCATGTAAAGGCTACAGGCCAGAACTGTCAGGGCTATCAGACCCCAGGAAAATGCCTCCCAGATTGCTGCATTTTGTTAGGGATGAGCCCTGTACAACCATTCTGCTCCTTTATACAGGAGAGTGTGCAAAATCTGACAATAGCACTGTGACCCATCCTCCCACCATGAAGCCTCCTCTAATGTGTTGCCAGGCCCCCAACCTGGGTCCTATGTGCCATTCGTAACATTTTATTACAATGTGAAAATAAAGGCTGAATGCCTTTTTAAGTACCTTAATTGTGACTCGTCGCTGCATTACAGTATTTTGAATTCAGTAATTATGGGACTATCAGCTCTGTGCTCTATTTTGTTTTCAGTAGATTCTGCCATTAATACCTGCTCTGGACCTATTTTGCTTCTGTACAACCATTACCTCTCATTTTGCCTTTTGTTCTGTGAACCTGTTACCTCTAATCTCCTTCGCCCTCTAACTCCTCATCTTCCCTCTCTTACATGCCCCTCTGACTTCTTTCTACAATATAAAATCTACCACTTTTCCATCTCTGTTGTGATTACATTTGTTGTGTTCTATTCTTTAATAAATGTTCCGTTGTTTGACAGGTGCCTTGTTGAAAGCAGCCTTTATCTGCACAGAAATTATACACTACCCTTCACAAGTTTCGCTGCAGGATCAGTTAATGTCGGAGTTTGGTGGTGGCTTTGAGCTTCACACTTGGTCCAGTCTCCCACATGGATCTGGCCTTGGTGAGTAACCATAAAATAAATCTGAGAGTAGCAGCATCTCATGTCAAGAGACCATTTTCCATCATCGCTTGCAGTCCTTTGTTTAGATTTGGAACATCAGTTTTGTGTTGGACTACATCATTTTCCATCCTAGCAAAGAAATCTATCATGTTATGGTCACTTTTCCCTAAAGAGACCCCACAACAAGATCGCTAATTAACCCCTTCTCTTAGCATTATACCAAGTATTGGAAATCTTGTTTCCTGGTTTTTTTCTCAATGTATGGGTTTAAAATCCATCTTGTACATACTCCTGGAATTCATCTGCTATCTTCTTGCGAATGTAGTTTACCTAGTCTACTTGTAGATTAAAGTCACCCATGATTACTTCTTTGCTGTAAACATCTCTTAATTTCATTTTTAATGTCACCTCTATCTAGCTACTCCTGTTTTAGAGGCTGATTGACAACTCCCATGAATGTTTTTTACCATGTGTGCTCCATAGCTCCACCCAGACTAATTCCCCATATAGATTTTCTAAGGCAATATCCTTTCTTACTATTGCACTGATTTTGTCCTTTACTAACAATGCCATCCCACTTCCTTTTCCTTTTCTTTCTCCTGACCTTCCTCAATTTGAACACTCTTGGTTATTCAGTTCCCAGCCTTGGTTACTCTGTAGACAACCCTCTATTATCACAATCATATCTTATACATTTACAGCTACTTGCGCCATTAATTCATGTACCTAATGTAGAATCCCCTGTTCATTCACATACAGTAAGTTTGGATTTGTCTTTTTAACATTTTTACACAATTTTTTGTGCTATGGCCCTATTTACTACAGGGTCTCATTTCCTTTGCCTTCCACAAATGCTTTTACATTTTTTTAGCTGCCTATAATCTGCTTGCAGGACCTCAACCTTCTTGAAAACCGAAAGAACTGTGGATGCTGTAAATCAGGAACAAAAATAGAGTTGCTGGACAAGCCCAGCAGGTCTGGCAGCATCTGTGAAGGAAAAAACAGAGTTTACGTTTCGGGTCTGGTGACCCTTCCTCAGAACTGAAAAGTAAACTCTGTTTTTTTTTCCTTCACAGATGCTGCCCAGACCTGCTGGGCTTTTCCAGCAATTTTGTTTTTGTACCTCATACTTCTTTATCTCTGTTTTTGGTACCAACATGGATCACAACCTCTGTCTGTTGACTCCCCCCTTTCAGAATGTGCAGTAGTTTTCAGTGGTTTCTGTGACTCTGGCACAAGGAAGGCAACATACCATCCTGTTATCACAACTGTGAGCCCACAAATGTCTGTGTGTTCCCATTACGTTAGAATTCTCTTACTATTGCTCTCCCGCTGTTTTATTCCTCCAGCCTGTGCAACTGAGCCACTCAGGGCAGCATGGTGGCTTGGTGGTTAGCACTCCTGCCTCACAGCACCAGGGACCCGGGTTCGGTTCCATCCTTGGACAACTGTCTCTGTGGAGTTTGCACATTCTCCCCGTGACTGCATGGGTTTCCTCAGGTGCTCCAGCTTCCGCCCATAATCCAAAGATGTGCAGTATAGGTGGATTGGCCATGCTAAATTGCCCACAGTGTCTAGGAATGTACAGGCTAGGTACATTAGACATAGTAAATGCAAGGTTACAGGGATAGGGTGGGATGTTCTTCAGGGGGTCAGTGCAGACTCGATGGGCTAAATGGCTTTCTTCCGCACTGTAGGAATTCTATGATTCATAGTGTTAGGAACATAGCTGTTGCTAAAAAAAAAAATCTCTTCCAGCAGTATCCAAAGTAGGAAATCTTGTGGGTGCTGAACCCAAGAGACTTATGCACTGCCTGTTCATTGCTTTTACTCTCACCCATTCCTTTTCTGCCTGTGCATTCTTTACCTGTTGTGTGGCCACCTCTCTGTATGCACTATCCACAAATCTCAGCCTTGCAAGTGCTCCACAGTGACTCCAGTTACTGTGCCAGATCTAAAATGTGGATTTTGAATAGCTGCAATTAAAGACATTTCTTGTACAAGTGATCACGCTGGACGCTGAAAGTGTCCCTGATTTCCCACGTGACACAGGAGCAGCATTCCATGTGGCTGAGCTGCCCTGCCATGACTTAGCCATAAATTACTCTCTAGCCATTTTCTTTGTCTAGTTTAAAGAATATTAAATATATAATAAGGCCCTTAGCCTTACTATTAAGTCATAGAACATCATTTTAATTTAAGACCTGTCTTTACTTTGAAGATTTGACAGCAAAAATACTTACCCAGTCCTCCATAATACAATGCTGCCTTTCCATGTGCACTGGCTCCCAGAACTTCTTGATGAATTTATGTTTCCCCTGTGATCTTACTTTGGGATGTTTTCAAAAATCACTTCTCTCATTCATTTTGTCAACTCCTGAACTTCCTGAGACAGCAGTAACTTCCCACTTTCCTTGTAATGATTAAAATATGTCGCTGTCACTCACTGACGGTCACACTCCTGCTTGTGCTCTGACACGCATACACACACAGATGCTGTACGTGGAATCTCATGTGTACACTCTCTCCCATGCAGTTGTATACATATGATGAGAGCACAATTTCAAACTGATTTTGCACTCCTTCAACTGCTGTCCTCTAAATCCATCGACACTTTCTCACCACTGACCCCACTAACATTGCTTGACTTGGCACAAGCCCAAGGTTGAATCTTGAGGATTCAGACCTGGGGAAGGGTCACCAGGCCCGAAACGTTAACTCTGTTTTCTCCTTCACAGATGCTGCCAGACCTGCTGAGCTTTTCCAGCAACATTGTATTTGTTGTTGTTGTTGAATCTTGCGGGTTTGTAATTGTAATTTTCTTCAGTGACACGCAAATAATGCTTAAAAGGTTTTGCTAAAGCAGAGCGGTGATGTTCTGGGTTGTCCGCTCTTTATTGTTGGTGTTTGTTTTTAGGTACGAGCAGTATCCTTGCAGGGGCAGTGATGGCAGCTCTGATCACAGCCGCTGGAAAGACCTACGACACCTCATCCCTCGTCCATGCCGTTCTTCACCTGGAGCAAATGCTGACGACGGGTATGCACCATCCCAGGTCTCCAAGGTTATTGAGGGAATTAATCTGGGCAAATGGTTTAATATGGTGAAGGAGTTCAATTCCTGAGGAGAGACAAGTTGACAATTAGACACAGGAAGAGAATTTGAAGGTGATACTCACACAGAGAGTTATGAAACAATTAGCTTGAAAAAGAAGTGTACAAGAGAATTTTGAAGGAGAATGGATTGAGGGGGAAGGTAAGAAAGTGGGTTAGTGTAATGGAGGTTTATTGAAAAGAGGTGTGTTGGTCTCAATGAACATCCTTGTCTAATCCTTGAGAGTTACAGTGTTCAACCAGGCTCATTTCCAACTAAAACAACAACACATTGTATCTATGTAGTGTGTTGAATCTAATCAGACAACCCAAGAAGCTTTACACGAGCAGATTAAAGCAAAATTTGACTCTGAGCCAAGTTAGGAGATATTCGGGCTGATGATGTAAGACTCGGTCAGAGTTAGGTTTTAAGAAGGTCATAAAGGAAGAAAGAAATGTAGAGAGGAAATTCCAGACTTGAGGGACCAGGAGGCTAAAGGCACAGGCACCAATGGTATCAGGATTAAAATCCAGGATACTCCTACACCCAGAATTAGAGGAGCAGTATTAACTCATGGGGTTGTCGGGCTGGGAGTGATTACAATGATAGGAGGGGATTACGCAATGAAGGAGTTTAAAACTAAGGCTGAGAATTTTAAAATCAAGGATTGTTTATCCAGGTGCCAGTGAGGTCAGCGAGCACAGGGTTGATGGCTGAATGGGACCTGATGTAAGTTTAGGCACAGGAACTAGGGTTCTGGATGCTGACATGTCTACAGAAGGTAGGGTGTCAGGGGGCAGATCGGAGTGCTTTGGAATTGTCAGGTCTAGAGGTAACACAGACATCAATGATGGTTTCAGCGCACATTAGCTCAGGCAGGGATAGGATTCAGTGATGTAGCAGCAAACACAGACCAATCAGATTAACTTTGGTGGTAAGGAATTGTCTAGAAACAATTATTTGAGGTAGAATTATTAGTTTTGTGGAAGAATGTGGATTTATTCAGAACTGTTGGCTTGGAGATTTTAAGGGAAAATTGTGTCTAACAACTTGCTGTTGTCTTTTGAAGAGTAACACAGGGTTGATGAGGGAGACTTTGTTAATGTAGTATACGTGAACTTTCAAAAGACGTTCAGTACAGTGCCACACAATAAACTAATGAAGAAAGTTATTGGTCATGGAACACAAAGGACAGCTGCAGCATGGGTACAAAATTAATTTAGGGGTAGAAAACAGAGACTAATGGTTAAGGGTACTTTTCGGGCTGGATGAATGTTTGCAGTGGAGTTCCCCACAAGTTGTTATTGGAACTTTCTTTCCCTGCTATACAAATGATCTAGATCTTGGTGTGCAGGGGACGAAAGAAAACTTGGGAGAATTGTAAACTGTGAGGAGGACAATGCAGAACTTCAAAAGGACGTAGACAAGTTGGTGGAGTAGGCAGATGAAGATCAATGCAGAAAAACGTGAAATGATACACTTTGATACAAATGACACGGCATGACAGAATAAAAGAAAGTAGTATTCTAAAGGCAAGCACAGAGAGATTTGGATGTATATATCTATATCATTAAAAATGGCAGGACAAGTGGAGAGAGCTGTTAATAACGCATACAAGATACAATTGGAACCGTAAATAGGGACATAGCACACAAGAGCAGGGAGGTTATGATGAATTTATGTAAGACACTGATGACACCTTTAGTTGGAGTATTGTGTAAATTTCTGGATACCACCGTATAGAAAGGATGTCAATGCATTGGAGAGAATGGAGAAGAGGTTTACAAAAACAGTTCCAGGGATGAGACAATTCAGTGATGAGGAAAGTTTGGAGAAGTTGGGACTGTTCCCTGGAGAGAAGGAGGCTAAAATGAGATTTGATAGAAGTTTTCAAAAACCACAAGGGGTCTGGACAGAGTGTTCTTGCTTATAAACAGGTTGATAGCCAGACAGCACAGTTTTCAAGTATGTTGCTGAAGAAGCCAATTCAGGATGAGAAAAAATGCTGTTTCACTCAGCAAGTTCTTAAGGTATGGAATGCACTGACTGGGAGTGTGATTGAATGCATCTGTTGAATCTGTCTCCAAGGATAATTATTTAAAGAGAAACAATGTGCAGGAATTTGGGGGAAAGGTAAGAGACTGGCACTCAGTTAAAATGATCAGAGAGGCAGTACAGACTTCAAGAACCAAAATGACATGCATGATAACAAAGACATAGGATCAGAATTATGCCAATCAGCCCATCGGGTCTGCTCTGCCACTCGATCACAGCTGATATGTTTCCCAACCCCATTCTCCTGCCTTTTCCCTGTAACCCCTGGTCCCCTTACTAATCTAGAACCTATTTATCTCTGTCTTAAACATACTCAATGTCTTGGCCTGCACACCCCTTTGCAGCAATGAGTTCCTCAGATTACTTTTGATTACTTTGATCTATTGATCACTTTTGCCAATCCAGTCTCAAACATCCTCTCAAGAGCTACTGTGTCATGGATGTCTCAACAACTTTTCCTGTTCTGTATGTTCCATTCTCCCCTGGACTCTGAAAGTGCAGTCCCAAACTTGTTCACAGACACAACATCAGCTTTTTGCAGACCGCTAGCTTCACCAAACTAGCTATATTCTTTGGTTTTCCTGCTTGTGAGCCTTTCACCCCAGTCAGCTGTACTACACTACTAACTGTGCACAGACTTCTTTCGGGTCCTTCGCAGCTGTTAGGACTTTCCTGAGCCCTCATTTTGTTTGTCTTAATCGTGATTGAGTATATGTGTAGCTGGGTGTTTTGAAAGGGTACAGTTTAAGTTGCATTGTAATAGAAAAGAAATCCTTTCGTTTCTATGATCTTGGTGAAGTTAAATATATAAGTTATTTTCCCATTACTGACAAAACCTAGTGTGATTTGATTTTGTCCTGAATAGCAGTCTGTCAGGCAGATTGGTCATTTTGGTGGTTACGTTGAGATTTTGTGACGGTGTGTGGAACAGTGGGGCACTATTGTCAGTGCATTCTTCCCAGTTAAATTGTGACAACAGTTTACTAAATTGAAAGAAGTAGAACACTGTTTCACCAGAAAGGAGTGTTTGGAACCTTTGATGGTAAAGGATGAGGAGATTAAAGGGTAGGTGTGCATCCCCGGTGCTTACAGAGAAAGCTGCTGTGGGAATGGAGAGTGTACTGGGAGTGATTGAGGAATTGAATGGGATTAGCCCCTGTGTTTCCTACATTACAACTGTGACTCCACTTCAAAAGTGTGTCATTGGCTTTGGGGCATCATGTGGTGTAAAAATATCTTTCTTTCTCCTTATTTACATTCCTTCCTCCTTCTAGGTGGAGGTTGGCAGGACCAAGTTGGAGGTCTGGTGCCTGGTATCAAGATCGGTCGGTCCAAGCCCCAGTTGCCACTGCGAGTAGATGTTGAGCGCATTGCAGTGACTGATGCATTTGTGAAGAGTCTGAATAACCACTTGCTGCTGGTGTACACGGGGAAGACACGACTTGCACGCAACCTTCTGCAGGTTCGACCCAATCACCACGTAATAGTCAGGCCCTGGGAGCAGTCACCCTCTCAGGACCGCTGTGTTACCAATCTAGCACTGTGCCCTCTGCCTTCAGCCCTCAGCCCTCAGGGGACTGTCAGCTGAAATGGTACAGGATGCCTGGCAGACTATTGGCACTGGTCTGACCAGGCTCATTACGATTCTGAGAGTAACTGGGGAGGTGCTGCGTGATCACCTGCACACAAACCAGTTAAGGTGGCTAGATGGGCAATCCATGCCTCTGATGTAATGGGCAGCAAAAGAGTCACATGCACAACCCTAGCGGCAGCTGTCCAGTTCAAAGGGATGGGAGGAGGGCTTTTCGCTGGCTCCTGGGGTCGTTTGGGATGGCTCTCTGGATAGATTTACCTCTCCATGTCCCCCAACGTGATCCCTGCAGCCTGTCAGCCTGGGCAGTAAGATCTCAGAATTAGCTAAACATCGGGTCCATCGTTTAATGCCATTCCTTAGCCTTGCTGTCATTGCGGAGTAGAGTACCATTCTTAATACCACTGCCAGGAGCAGAGGTGCTGGTCTCCGACAGGTCAGCAGCACCTCCTGCTGGAGACCAATGGAAATCTCACCACAGACTAATTAAAGGGCCATTTACTCAGCAATAACCCTGCTCGCAGGTGTTCATTTTGGCTTCCACCTGGACCACTTGGTTCCAGACCTCATTATAGTCTTGGTTCAAATATGGACAAAGGAACTGAATTTCAGAGGTGAGGTGAGAGTGACTACCCTCGACATCAAGGCTACATTTGGACCAAGTGTAGCACACAAGAGCCTGAGCAAAACTGGAGTCAACAGCAATCTGGGGCAACACTTTCACCTGCTTGAAGTTGGGTCAGAGGCTTCTGAAGCAAGTAATCCACCTCCTGAATCCCCAAAGCCTATGCAAAATTGACAAGGCATGAGTCAGGAGTGTGATGGAAACCTGTCCGCTTCCCTGGCTAAGTGAAGCTCACTGCTATCCAGAACAAAACTGTCCACTTGATTGGTGCCCCCTCTAACATCACCACTATGACAGCAGCGTGATCCATAAAATGCAATGGAGCACCTCCCCAAGGCTTATCATACAGCACCTTCTGAGATCTCTACCACCTAGAAGGGCAAGGGCAACAGATACATGGAAACATCACCATTCACAATTTCCCTCCAAGACATACAGCTGACTTGGAATAATATTACTGTCCCTTCACTGTCAATGGGTCAAAAACCTGGAACTTCCTTCCTAACAGCAGTGTGGGTGCCCTTGCACCATAAAAAGTGCAGCAAAGCAAGACAGCAACTCACCGCCATCTTCTCAAGGGCAATTATAGATATACAGCAAACTTTGTTTTATCCGACACCTCATGAACTGGCACTCTTGATAAACTGGCAAAAATTATATAACTCAAATACTGCGAAGTTTACAGTATTATCCTATCCATTTGTTATAGTTTTTAAATTGATTTACCTCAATGTAAATATACATGTTTTTCAATTGAATGGCCACATAAAATATCAACAGTTGATTCAATCTCAAGTCAATTTCTCCTGAAATACTGCGATCTATGAGTAGTCACTTGAGAGTGCAAGTGAGAAAGTGCTCTCCTGATTAAGTTTTATTTAAGGCAAAGTTGTATTATTATTTAAGCGATTAATGCTGTAAATAAAGTATAACAATGATGTGTATATCTCCTGCATTATCTTTCAATGACTTAGTGTGTGTTTTACATTAATTATATGGACCCTTTGATCAGGCAGAATATTTGATCAACTAGTCCACCCCTGCTCCCATAGGCGCTGGATAATAAAATGTTTGCTGTACAGTAAGTGCTGACCTGTGTGCCTTAGCCAAAGCTGATGAATGAAGAATAAGTTTTTAAGACGTTCCACTGGAGCACTATAAAACTGGGAAAGAAGGTTTACTGCACAGCATAAACTCCCTTGTCTGGGCCAGATGGAAGTGAACAATCAGGAAGTAGTTTTGATTGCCGCTTTTGAGATTTGTTTTGGTTGTTTTGCAGGATGTACTGAGGAGTTGGTATGCCAGGCTGCCCAGTATTGTGGAGAATGCGGATGCATTGGTGAGGAATGCAGAGGAATGTGCTCAAGCTTTTATCAAAGGTAAGTAAAACTGCTGGAGCTGCTGACTGCACTGTCACAGACTCAAACAGGGGGAGACACACCGTCTTGTGTAGTAGCAATCAGAATGTTCCAAGTAAGATTCCAGATAAAGCCACATTCCACGTTGATAGTAAGTTACACTGGCCAGCTGATCCCCAGATTTGGCCTCTCGACTCAGACTGGGAACTGGGTTGGAGAGAGAATGTGGGTGGGTGTGTGAGTGAGTGCATGTTGTCCCACTTCCACCAGCTGTCTTAGGTGACGAGGTGGCTACCCGGTGTCTCGCTTTCCATTCTGATCATTTGGTCTCCTTGTGTATGCACCAGTGACTTTACCCAGGATTAATCCATTGATGCTGTCCAAAAAGTATGGCACACAGGAATTCCTTTTTGCAAAACTGTCTACTTTCCTTGATTGTGTAATGTTTTTTAAAGTGTCCTGCACACGACCTCCATCTAAGAATGGATTTTAGCATTTTCCCACCGTTACACTAATTGGCCTATGGTTTCTTTTCTGGTTCCCTCTTTCTTGAGTTGACTTGTTACATTTGTGGATCTTGCAATCCATTGGGACCTTTCCAGAACAATTTTATTGTGGCAAGAGAAGAAAAAAAAAATCAAAGACCTTTAAATAAATAAATATATATATGATGGTTGGAAGAATCTTAGCACAAATATCAATACTAAGTTTCAACCTGTTTCCCAACAGAAACATAATCCCAGGGAGATATCACTCCTCTCTCAGCTTTTTATATCTCACTTAACTGATGCTTTCCACTTTCTTTCCCTTGGGCCCTAGAGACAATTCCTCTTGGAGTCCGTTGTGAAAGATTACAAGCAGTGCATCCACTATCTCTGTGCCACTTCCTTTAAGACCCTAGGACACAAGCCTTCAGGTCAAGGAGACTTGCCAACTGTTAATCCTATTAGTTTTCCAAGTATGTTTTCTGCAGTGATCACAATTGTTTTAAGTTTCTTTTGCTTTCTTGCCCTTTAATTCTTGAGGTGGAAGCAGTGACAGCCGCAGCAGTGGGAGAAAGTGAGAGAGGGAAGCTGCGAATTAGGGGCGTGGAAAGCACTGAGTAGAGAGATTGTGAGGGGGTTGGTTGAAGGAAGTGAAGACTGATGGGGAGGACAAGAAAGCAGTCAATAACAGTCAAAAGAGGAAAGAGGTAAGCAGGAAAGTTATGTTCATAGCTGATGGTAATACTGGATAAGTCTGATTCCAGAATTAAGCCCAGTTTGATAGATCGTATATTTAATTTTTGCTTTTTGCTTCCTCAGTGGTTAGTCACAGAAACATATTCATACAAGACTGCAAGTGTCCTTCAACAACAGAACATAATCTTATTGTGGCAGAAGAAGAAAAAAAAACAAAGACCTTTAAATAAATAAATAAGTATACACACACGATGATTGGAGGAACGTTGACACAAACATCAGTCCAAAGTTTCAACCTGTTTCACAACAGAAACAGGGAGATATCACTCCTATGTCAGCTTTTTATATCTGACTTAACTGATGCTTTCCACTTTCTTTCCCTCGGGCCCTAGAGACAATTCCTTTTGGAGTTCATTAACTGCTTACAATTTTGATGGCCTGATCTAGGTTTTAACAACTTCAAGTTTTCTATCCAAACTCTCCTAGCTTAAAAGCTCCACGGACTAGAAACCACATATGCTGAGGTGACCTGTTCCCCTGAACTGACTGGAAAAGCTTTCTCTCCCTGCTAGTTCTACCTCTTAAACTGCTCTCTAGATTATTCTAAACCAAAATCTCCTATCCTGAAGTCAAAACTAAACTAATTGCCTTAATGTGTTTTTGCTTCTGTCATAAACACAGCAGTATAAACATATCATCCATTATCACCTCAGGGATTCAGTAAACAGTTGGCTTCTTAGCAATGATGTACTTTGATCACTGTTCAAAAATGAGTTTCTGATCTCGTTAAATAAACTTCACTAACCGACGTCCATCTGCCTCTATTTTGAAATCCAAAACAAAAAATGGGATACAATATACATAACATTCCTTTTATCAGAGAGAGGGGAAGGTGGTGATTGGGAATAGGTCAGTGAGCGGGAGGCAGTGAGCAAAGTGTCAAGCAGGAAAGGAAGTAGGAGAGAGTGAGGGTTGTTTGAAGCAAGTAGTAAGCAACAGGAACTGGGAGAAGGGACAGTTGAGCAGGATGGAGTGAGGTGATCAAGAGGGAAGTTGCAAGCAAAGGGGTAGAGAGATGGAAGTGATATGTGGGGAATTGGAAGGGGGAAGCAACAAACAACCAGACATCCCATGAAATCTTTTGAATGCATCCTATCCAGTCCCAATGATTTATCAACTTTAAGCACAGCAAGCCTCTCATAGAACATAGAACAGTACAGCACAATACAGGCCCTTCGGCTCACCATGTTGTGCTGACCTGTTATCCTACTAAGATCAATCTACGCTGCATACCCTACATTTTACTATTCTCCATGTGCTTATCCAAGAGTTGCTTAAAAGTCTCTGAAGTATCTGACTCCACTACCACTGCCGGCAACGCATACCACACGCCCACCACTCCCTGTGGAAAGAACCTACCTCTTACATCTCCCCTATACCTTCCTCCAATCACCTTAAAATTATGCCCTCTCAGAATAGTCATTTCTGCCCTGGGAAAAAGGTCTCTGACTATCCACTCTATCTATGCCTCTCATCATCTTGTAAACCTCTATCAAGTTACCTCTCATCCTTCTTCACTCCAATGAAAAAAGCCCTAGCTCCCTCAACCTTTCCTCATAAGACCTGCCCTCCAGTCCAGGCAGCATCCTGGTAAATCTCCTCTGCACCCTCTATAAAGCTTCCACTTCTTTCCTGTAATGAGGTGACCAGAACTGAACACAATATTCCAAGTGTGGACTAACCAAGTTTTATAGCGCTGCAGGAAACCTCACAGCTCTTAAACTCGATTCCCCTGCCAATGAAAGCCAACACACCATATGCCTTCTTCACAACCCTATCAACTTGGGTCGCAACTTTGAGGGATCTATGGACATGGACACCAAGATCCTTCTGTTCCTCCACCCTGCCATTAACCCTGCATTCGGATTCAAATTCGACCTTCCAAAATGAATCACTTCACATTTTTCTGGGTTGAATTCCATCTGCCACTTCTTTGCCCAGCTCTGCATCCTGTCAGTGTCCCGTTGCAACCTACAACAGCCCTCCATGCCGTCCACAACTCCTGTAACCTTCATGTCGTTGGCAAACTTACTAACCCACCCTTTCACTTCCTCATCCAAGTCATTTATCAAGATCACAAAGAGCAGAGGTCCCAGAACAGATCCCTGCGGACCACCACTGGTCACTGAGCTCCAGGCTCATGTCTCTTGTCTACTTTTATTTCTAATTTTAGTCGACTACCTCCTCTTCCACAGTCACGACCACATTGATAGTATCCTCTTCTTTGTAAGGACAGATACAGATATCGATTTAGTACCTTATCATGCTCCCTACCTCCAACCAGAAATCCCCTTTTTGGACCTACTAGGCCCAACTTTGCTACCCATTTACTACTTTTCATGTGACTGTAGAAAGAGGGAGAGAAATGTTAACCTTAAAAGGGATAATCTATTGCATTTGGCAGGTGACCTCTCCTGGATCGGCCAGTGCCTGAATACCTACTGGCAGCAGAAGAAGTGTATGGCTCCTGGGTGTGAGCCATCTGCCGTCCGACAGATAATGGCTATCCTCCAGCCCCACGTACATGGGCAGAGCCTGGCTGGGGCTGGTGGTGGAGGCTTCCTTTACCTTCTGACCAAGGAACCTCGACAGAAACAGACCATCGAGAGGATACTGAAAGCAAGCAAGGTAGGATGGTCAGCTGTTATAGAGACCCTCCCAGAGTGCATCATCACAGTATCCCTGTTTCCCATAAAGGACAAACTGTTTAATTTCTTTCAGAATCAGTCACACATTCTCACAGGATAGTATTGTTATTAGGAGGTACAGGAATTTTGATTTGTCTGTTTACAGTCCGGTGAGCTAAATCCAATTCTCACATATTCGTGAGATTTGCTGTCAGACTTATACTTCAGGGGAATAGATTCCTCCTGCTCACTCCTAAAAATTGTGCAAGTCAAACCAGGATGTGCTGGAGAGCTATTCTGGCAGCACCTGTGAGGAGAACAGAGTTAATGTTTTATGTCCCATTTTGTCTCTGTTTGGTGACTTTGAAACTGAACAGGGCTGGAAAACGATTATGTTTACATTGTTGACAAAGAGAGAGAGTGGAACAGACAGCAAGGGTGCCCAAAGCAAAAGACAAAGGGAGTGATTATTAATAAAAAAGGCGATTTCTGGATGCAAAATAGGTATTAATGACAGTTGTGGATTGCCAAAAAAGGTTCAATTTGGTGAGCGTACCCATGCAAAAAGTGTTAAAAGTTCATGCTGTAAAATTGTTGAACTGAATGTTGAGTCTTGAAATCTGTATAGTGCCTAAGCAGAAAATGATGTGTTGTTCCCCAGCTTGTATTGGGCTTTACTGCAACCCTGCAGCAGACCTAGGACAGAATGCTAACATTCCTATTAAATTATGAGAATAGAAAATGGAAGGGTCAATTCAAGATGATCAAGTTCTTGATCTTGAGTTAACTTGGTAGATCAACTGTCTTCTGTAGTGGTTGGGTCCAGATCAAGGCTCCATCATCTTCAAATAGGAGCTAGTCTGTTCAGTGATAATAATCAGGAAGCTTTCCTTTGTTTAAATGGAAGTGGAAATCTGGACTGAACTCTCCCAAGAAGCTCTTGAGGCTGGCAGTCAGTTGAGAATTTCAGTACTGAGAATGATATTCTATTTTCAGTAATAGTATTAAGGGTTATGAAACCAAGGCATATAAATAGAGTTAAGATGCAGATCAGCCACGATCTAATCGAATGGCAAAACATACTTTAGGGGCTGAATGGCCTTCATAAATGCAATGCCAACAAAATGTAGAGCATTATCCTATGTAGTTAACAGAACATATTCCATTTATTGGAGCTCTCTTGACTCCAAAACACTGCATTCAGTCTTGGTTTCTTGGAGACTCCTGTCATTTCCAGTGAGGTCTTCCCTTTCCCTTTTAGTACAGAGCTCTTTGAATGGTTGCTTTGAAATTTCTAAGACATACCAATATCTTGTCTTTGTGAGATTAACCATGTTTCTCTACTTCATCCTGCCTTCAAAGCAATTGTCATTCATTGAATCTTTATGATTGGCACAAACTCTGGTATTTCCCTTTCCAAAGTTCCTTATCCCCTCCTGTGCAGACAGCTGGGTCTCTCAGATGCTGTTAGGCTGGTGTTGAGAAGGTAGGACAAGGTTATAACATCTGAATTCTGACTTGCTTACAGGGTTTGGGGAACTTCAGTGTCTATGCGGTGGACGTAGATGAGACTGGAATTACTGTGCGTCTGAGTGGAGCTGAGGGACAATGAATCCTACATGAATTATTTAACACACAATCTCCTGCTTTACAAAATAATCTTTGGGTTAAACCAGCATCATACACAAAACTTGGACTATTATGAAAAAAAAAATCAGAAAAATCACTGGGTATGATGACAACATTTTAAGTGACTTTCAAATCACTACATCTATTTTTCTGAAGCCAAAACATCAGAATCATTCCAGTATATCTACAAGCATCGAACAGCATTGGCAATGATCTGAAGCAAATCCTCGACAATTCAGATGATACCACCACCACTGGCTGGATGATGTTTGAATGTCTTACAACTCGACTCACACTCCAGAATTATTTTGCTATCCTAGAGTGGAACTTCATGAGCGTTTCAGTCAGTTGCTTTTCATTAGGAGAGTTTGGGAATTTATATAATTCATTCAGGTTCTGGGCATCGCTGGCCAGGCCAGCATTAGACTTTATAAAAATTTGCGCATGGGTTTAGGGTGTTGGCGGCTGAGCTAGAGAAGGTGGTGGTGGGCTAGCTTCCTGAACCTCTGCAGTCTGTATGGTATAGGTCCACCCACGGAGCTGTTAGGAAGGGAATTCTAGGAATATGACCCAGCAACACTGAAGGAATGGCAATATATTTCCAAGTCAGGATGATAGGTGGCTGGGAGGCAATCCCGATTTCCCATGCATCTGCTGCCCTTGTTATGTTGGAACATTAGTAAAGACATGAAGCAAACTCACTGCTCTTGTAAATAGTGTCATAGAATTATTAAATTCCACCAGAATAAGTAGGTGAGGCTTTGATTTAACAGTTCATGACCAAGAATGCAATGCTCTGAGTACTGACATACTGCATTAGATTAAGCCATCTTTTCAGTTTTATTTTTGCATCACACAAGAATGAATAATTGTTGTAATTTATTCACACATTCTTTAAATATTAGCCATTGCTTATCCACCATTAACTGTTTCAGTAAATTTCCCCAATCCATTGTTGCCACTTTGTCCCTTACACCCATTTAGTTCTCTATTTAGATTCAGGATTCTAGTTTCAGATTTGACTACTTCATCCTCCATCTTAATGAAGAACTCCTATTACGATTGCTCTTCACCAGAGGACCAGTACAAACATATCATTAGTTGGTACTATTGCAATGAGCAAGGATTCAGTCTAGAATAGCCTGGTTGGTTCATCAAGGTATAGATCAATAAAATCACCAAATACACACTCTTTGAAATCCTCCTCCACAATGTAATTGATAGTTAAGTTTCACTTTTTTTTTAAAAAAAATCCAGAAGTACACTTACAAACAGCTGAGTTTTTGCTTCCCCAACCACCTAGTTTGGTTTCATTAATCTATATGTAAATTGGGCAACTGTATTAAAGATGTATCCTTATTGCATGTGTATCTAATTTCTTATTTAATGCCTTCCTGTACATCTCCACCACCATTTGGAAGTTTATACGTAATCCCAACATTATCTATCCCTTGATATTTCTTATTTCCACATCATTATTTTTTGAGCCAATTACAGTTCCTCATTATTACATTGATTTATTCCTTTACTAATAATGTTCCCCCATCTGCTTTCCATTTTTGTCTGTCCTTCCTAAAAAATGAATATCCCTAGATATCCAGGTTCCATCGTCAGTCAACCTGCAGCCCTATCTCCATATTTATATCTATTCGCACTGCTAATTCATCCACTTCCTTTCAAATGTTCCACATAGTAAGACACAAAACTTGTAAACCTTGTTGGTGATCTTACTTTTATTGTCCCCCTTCAGAACACCCTCCAAGACATGAGGTGATGTGGACAAAACAGATTCTCTGGCAATTCATTTCTTTGTCTACTTTCCACATTACAGGCAATAAAACAGTTTGGAATTGTATTCTCTGGTGCAAAGCATCTAGGACAGCTGGAGGTCACAAAAGCACCATTAAACCACAAAGAATGATCTGGATTTCTAAAGTGAACTAATTTAGACAACTTTCAAACTTCGAACACAATAAAAATGAATTTCCATTCAATTCTCTGGTATGAAAGTACAGGAAAAAAAAGTGAAAACTGTTCCCCATGAACAATTCATTCTGCAGCACATACCAGGGAGGTCCTCCTGCTAGTTTGATGCCTCAGGTATTCTTTTTCATACACGTTCCGTTCCTTAACTACTCCACTGCAGGGTCCCATAGCATTGATTACTGAAACTTTGCAATGGAGGGATTAATATTGACCAGATTACTTGAAGTGACCCTACAGGTTCTTCCTGGCCAACCAAGCAGACACGTGGAGCCTTGGCTTAAAATTCATCCAACAGTCTGCCAGTCATCTGCTCCATACTATCCTGGCATGACAGCAATATATTAAGAGTTATTCGCTGGCTATTCAAACATTGGAATTACCATAACCATGTCTAGTCCATACTTACTAAAATTATTTGTGGAATTTAATTCAGGAATCAGATTTTAGCCACTGCTTCACTTCTCAGGGATATAAAGTCCCCCCTGCCACTCTGGTCAGCCAATCTCACCAGGTATCGGGGTGAAATTGGGCAATATTCCTAGTTTACATGGGTCAGTATCTCAGTGGACACAGTAAGTAGATTACATTTGAAAAGCTTGGCAAAACAATCATCTCTATAAGCTGCAACACGACCTGGTACAGCATAGTCCAAATGTGGTGAAGGAATACTCCAGCACATGGATGTACTATATGGTTCTGAACCTGTCCCCAAGACCCTGAAACTGGACATGCTCCGAGTCTGTCAATTAATGCACAATGATCCCTTTGGAAAACAAAAACATATGCAAGTCATTTGTGGTGCACACCAGATCCAGTCAAAGGTTTTTGTTTTAAATGGCACACAAAGCGCCACTGTCTGAATATGCACAAACATGCTGTCCAAGAGGAATCATAATAATCGATCCTCTAAAGGTTGACCAGGCACAACTGCTACAAGCGAAGTCTCTTGATGTCCTCACTACGAAAGTCATTCCGCAGTGCAAGCACCTGACGCACCTCAGCAGGGGTAAGACGCCAGGTTAATGGACCAGAGTTCTGTCCCCAGTAATCCAAGATCTCAGTGACCTATGGAAACAAAAAGTGATGAGTGATGAGTGATGAGTGATACAGGTGCAAAACCACATGTATTTCAATCTCTACAAAACGTTTTAACAGAAGTAGTCACCAAGATGGACTCTGGTAAAGTTACACATGTGGAAAAGGGTGACAGGACATGTGTCCAACAGAGACTGAACAGGGTTGGGAGAAGCAGGATTTATTGATGATCACACCTCCAAATGCCTGGTCAATATAAGTCAGTTAGTAATATAGGATACTGAGAGAACATTAGATTAAAAAGGAAAGTAAAGTATAATGACACTATACCAACCGGTGACACAGTCAGTTCTTCAGTATGCACAGTGTTGATCATCAAAAAGGTATGGATACATTAGAAAGGGTGAAGAGTGGCAGGAACTGCAGGTTTTAGAAGTGAAGTTATGAAGGAAGGCACAAATAATCATGTTTTCACTAGAGAAATGACTGATAAAAGACACAAGTGTTTTCAAATAATGACATGTTAAAGAAGCCAGGTATTTGGAACACAAGTAATGGCGGTATAATTCACATGTCTTTTGCAAAGTTAGAGAGAGTAGAAAATTTTTCTACTGGCAGCATTGACTCCCTGAGCAGCAAGTTGCACTAAGGTCAAAAAAAACACTTAGGGAATCAACAGCTTTTGATGGGAAAACATTATAAAATCTGTATCTGGATGGAGGAGACTTGCTGGACCAATATATGTTGTTCTCTCAGGAGCTTCTAAGAGTCCCATTGCAACTGTTTTGTTGCAGCTAATGCACTGATATAAATCATCTCTGAACCAGCCTGCTGTTGCCTTACACTATCTCCTTCTGTGTTTTGTTTGAAGCTCCCCAATCAGGCTGTCATAAGGATGGGCCAGTTCCCATCAGCATCCTGTGGGACAATGACCATGTCCTTGCTTTATAACTTTGCTGAATGTTACACTCCATCCTCCTCAAATGTCTCGGTGCCATCGAGCAAAATACTGCAGATACTGGAAATTGGAAATAAAACTCCCTTACAGTCAAAGACAACAGTGTGGAGCTGGAGAAACACAGCAGGCCAGGCAGCAACAAATGAGCAGGAAAGTTGACATTTTGGGTGGGGACCCTTCTGCTCCTCTGATGCTGCCTGACCTGCTGTGTTCCTCCAGCTCCACAGTGTTGTCTCTGACTCCAGGATCTATAGTTGTTGCTATCTTATCCCTATTCAAAACCTCTCCAAGGTCCCCTGCCCTCATTATGTACAGACATTGGAGCCTGGTTAGAGAATCAGCACTATGTAAACACAAGAGAATGTTACTTCAAAACACATCAATCAGATCTCTCTCAATAAGTTTGTTCTGACCAACTCATGTCCTGTTATTTTCTGTGTCACAGCTATATATAAAATTACAGCTCAGAAACAAGAAATTGAGCCCAAGTATTGTCAGCGAGACTCTTACATTGGAACAGTGACTAGATTTCAGAAGTGTTTCATTGGCTGTAAAGTACTTCTGGATATTGTGTGGTTATGGAAGAATTAATATAAATGTAAACCTTCCTTCTTTATGCTGCACGTAAGCCTCTTCCCACTCTTTACTTCACCTTATTCTACACACTCACCCTTTCTAGATTCAGTATAGTTGCCATCTGAGAGAGGCGAGCGAACTTGTCACGAATGGTCCACGTGATCACTGATGTCAGGTATGCAATAAGCGATCGGAGCTCCTTGTCAAACTGCAACCCACCAAGCTGAAAAATAACCAAGAGGTCAGGAGGAGATAGTGCAAAGTCGGATTTTAAGAAGCATGGTGGTTCAGCGGTTAGCACTGCTGCCTCACCACGCTAGGAAGCCGGGTTCAATTCTAGCCCGTGTGCGCAGTTACACATTCTCCCCGTGTCTATGTGGGTTTCCTCCAGGTGCTCCAGTTTCCTCCCACTGTCCAAAGATATGCCAAATTGCCCATAGTACCCAGGGATGTCTAGGTTAGGTGGATTAGCCATGGGAAATGCAGGGTTACAGGGATAGGGTTGGGGGAAGGTGGAGAATCTGCGTAGAATGTTCCTCAGTGAGTTGGTGTGGACTTGTTGGGCTAAATGGCCTGTTTCCACACTGTAGGGATTCTATGGAAACAAGGCAGTGTTAAATGAGGATAGGAGATGCCAATGGAAAGATGAGGAAATGTTTTAAAAATGCAAGAAAGCAATCCTCATTCAAACACAATTTGTAATTGAAATGTTCCTCAAGCTCCTCCTTCCTATTTTGATGTAAGGATTTTGAAGGTATACAAACTGTCTAAACCATTAAATTTTCATTCGGTCTGAATTTATTCTCAGCTGTAGAGTTACTGCCCATCCTCAGTCTACCTGGGCTAAAGATAAGGCAGTAGAGTGAAAAATCCCAGATCTGGAGCTATCCAGTCACCTACTGTCCTAGGGGAAGTACACTTGGAATAGGGAAGCAGTTTTTGGGGAGGAGGAATACAGGGAGGGGCTTACTAGAAGACACCTGACCTCTGTGAACTCAATAGGAGTCAACATCTTCAGGAAAACAACTGATCACGTAATAAAGTGGTGGGTGAGACTCATTCCAAAATGGAATGCCAAAGACATTTCAGTCCTTTGAAGGGCTAAAAACAATGCGGTTGAAGCTTTGACTAAAACGCACACGTACGTTCAGTATCTTACGTTGCTGTTTCTAAGACATATTTGCTTTTGCAGCTTCCCCTTTTTCCATTAGTCACTGTGAGATTTACTCTTATGGTTACTGATGGTGATTGGCATGACATCCCTTGACAATATTTCTCTATGGCCAATGGTTTCCGAGACCAATATAGTTTGGGTTTGCTCATGCTGCACAGCTGTGTGTGTGTGTATATGGGGAAGTCCTAGGGCTCCCTTGCGCTTGTACCAAGAAGTGTAATTGCCCTGACTGACCTAGACACACCCACTTCAGATTGGATAGACAGTGAGACGCTGTGATCCCTGAAACTTGTTAATGTCCTCAGTTATATCACTCCTTAATCCTTTACACGCAAGAGAATACAAGCATCATATGTGCAACCTATCATCAAAATTTAAACTATTTGCTCATCCGTATGGCTTAGTATCCACACAGTACCTCCTCCCCAGAAACCATCAGTTCAGTTTGTTTCAGGATAATACATATATGAAACGCTGTAGTAAGCGGCTTTCCCTGCTCATACCCTGCTAAATGTTGACTTGAGAACCACCTTTTCCAGTTCAATCGCAATCAGGCTCGTCATCAGACCAGTGAGATTATCATAGATGACTTGGGACAATCCAGCCTAGAGAACAAATAAACACACACAGTCGCATCTGGAAATGACTGCACTTTCCCTTCCACCCACCCAACACCTAGGGACAACAACCAATTCTGGTAGAGATATAAGGTACTGCAGATGCTGGAGAATCCGTGATAACAAGGCATGGGGCTGGATGAACACAGCAGGCCAAGCAGCATCATAGGAGCAGGAAAACTTGACGTTTTGGGCCAAGACCCTTCATCAGAAATAAATAAATAAATTTCTGAAGAAGGGTCTAGGCCTGAAACGTCTCAAGTTTTCCTGCTCCTATGATGCTGCTTGGCCTGCTGTGTTCATCCAGCCCCACGCCTTGTTAACCAATTCTGGTAATCTGAATCAAAAATAGAAAATACTAGAAACACAGCAAAGAGTACTAAATTCTAACTTGCTGGCGTTCTGAAAACTAATGAAATAGAATCAGCCAGCAGTTGTAAAGAGACAGGACTGTTTTGTGCAAGCTTCACACAAGTATGACAGGCATCTTTACTGTGAAGCTGTTAAAGAGCTGAGTCTTGGGGTCTGCTCTCCCTTACCAGGCCCACAAGGCCACTTTGAGGAGGTGAAGGACATTAATAATTTCCATAATCTTGAGACTTTTGGGAAAGAACAATTAAGAGACAATGTGGTTTCTCCTTGATATTACCAGTTTATATTTAGAATCCAACACGAGGAAAGGTGTACTTATTGTACAAGTTCTCAATTTAGTTGCAACTTCCTGAATTTTAAGCAAGCCTTACAGGCACACCTTGAACTCTGTCATCAGCTGCTCCACGTTGAGAATAAATTGTTGAACCCAGGGATCATTGGCTTCATAATCATTAAACTCCTCCTAGAATACAATAAAACATTGCGTAAAACAAAAAGAGGCCAATGGCTTGAGAAAAGGCACATCAGGAATTGGCTCTCTTTTTAAATAACTGCTTTGAACCAACAATTGTGCATGTCTTTACTCACTTTACCACTTAAGAACATGAAGACCACTTTTAGAGAGCTTCTACAGCATATCCGACAATGTACTGAGTACCAAAGGCTGGTTACTATTACAGACATGAGAAAGCAATGCCTACAGTAGATGAGGCCTTCAGACCACCACCTCTGGTCACTACCTATTATACCAATTCTGATGTTTGCTTGCAGTCTTAACAGCTATTGTAATGTTTACAACATCTTAAAAGGGTTAAAAAGAGTCACTGTTTTATACGTTGAGAATGTGATCATGAACAAATTAAATATAATAAGATGTTAATAACACGGAGCAGCAAGAGAATGTAACTCAGGCAATAAACCATTGAGTTTATACATAGTGGACTACATACTGTCCACTCAGGACACTGAACTGCAATACACTGGGTTTACAGATTGAGGAATACAGAAATGCTATTGGGGAGATACAGGGTTTATGGTGTGACCCATACTACATTAAGTAACTTAACACTTAGGCTGCATGTATTTGCACCACACAGTGACATGAACAAACTTCCAAACTTGGAGATGTCTATAATTGTGTTCAGTCACTTGTTCCTTGTTTACACAAAGTGAAATGCTCTCACCTCCTCAATATTGTGGGAGATGGAGAGGAACCCAGTTATCCAGGGCTTAATCTGTGGCTTGATAGCTGTACTGTTGAGTTCTGCTAAACCTTCCTGTAAGACAAAATACAACTTATTCACATACTTGGACACAGACTGGGTGTTGCAACAGCAAACATACTCTAGTTTCAGCAGTACCAAGGAAGCCATGGTGGACAAATTTCTAGTTATCGACCCCCATACCCTAGGTCCTGTTTTGAATGGGTTGCTCCCAACAGAATCAACCCATTTTCAAATGTTCACACTTCTTGTAGGCACCCATCTAGCATTCGTCTCTCATCTTAACATCAACAATCCTTTAGTATGCCCCTCCTTTTTACTCTCCCAGCACCATTTCCACGTATGCTATTGACTCCTCTTCCCCCCTCCCAAAAGAAACCCAACCACAGTCTTCCTTCAATAGCAGAAATAAATACCATTTCCCAGCTGCTTTCAGTTCTGACAAAGGGTCACTGGACTCAAAATGTTAACGCTGTTTTTCTTTGTACAGATGCTGCTAGACCTGCTGAGTTTCTGCTTTATATTAAGTTTGGAGTCTGCAGTTAACTCATTAAAAGACAATTGTAGCAAAAATTGGACCTTACCTGCAGGAGGTCCTTGAACTTGTTGGAGACCGCAGCCAAATCCGATAGGCAGCTGTCAATCTTTGCTTGTGCTTGCTCTGCTCCCAGTCCTTGGTTGAACAGCTTTGTACAGTCACTCTGTGGAGAAATATACATTTCATCAAACATTCCCACTCTAACACGCTGGATAACTCTATCACAGAGTGAAGAACAAGCATCTTACATGACAGAGTTTCTAGTGAAGCAGTGCCTTCAGGTGAATACAGGAGAAAACTGACAAAAAAATTCATTTCATGCTACGGCCCAGAGAGACTGGCTTACTCGGCCGGAAGGATTGGGAAATGGTTTATTGGCCTTCATTGCAAGAGGATTGGAGTTCAGAAGTAGGGGAGTTTTATTGCAGTTATCCAGGGCCTTGGGTGAGACTACACCTGATGTACTACATGCAGCTTTGGTCTTTCTACAAAGAAAGGACATACTTGCCAAAGAGGCAGTGCAGTGGAGGTTCATTAGTGAGATACCGGGCATGACAGGACTGACCTATGGAGGAGAGATTGGTTTGACTGGGCCTGTATTAGAAAGGAGAGAGGGATGTGATTGAAACATATAAAATTCTAACAGGCCTGGACAGACTAGATGCAAAGAGGATACTCCCCCTGGTTGGGACTTTAGAAACAGGGGGTGGACAATCTCACAGTACAGCATAGACCATTTAGGATTGAGATAAGGAAACATTTCTCAAAAGGTAGTGACCCTATGGAATTCTTTACCACAGAAGGCTGTGAAGGCCAAATCACTGAATATATTCAAGAAGGAGACTGTTACATTTTTAGATTTTAAAAGCATCAAGGCGTAGAGAGAGAAACCGGGAATTCACACTGAGATAGAGGATCAGCTATGATCATACTGAATGGAACCTGCTCTGCCAATGACCAAATGGTCTACACATGCCCCTGCTTTCTATTGTTTCTATGAGAAGGAAGCTAAATTTGGAAATCAGCTGAGACTTGGATTGACATTAGTGCCTTCGAAACAAGAGTTGCAGCCTCCATACACACAAACTGTTGCACTCCACTTTTCTCAAGTAACAGGCAAGTACTAGATCTTGGTCAATAACTGTACAAGTGATGGGAGGAACAGGAATTATGCAGCATGGAGACCATTATCAGCTTGACCTTAATCCTCAATGTCAGCGTGTGACCATCAGCAGTTGGTGGGTGGTGAGACCGAATTAAGCTACAACACTGCTCAAAATCAAGAAGTGTCTAAATGTACAATGGTAAGACTGACTACATGATGAAAAGCCACTCAGATGTGGTGCTGGCGGACTGCCTTGTGACTGTATCCAAGCAGCTGGCTTGGTCCTTCCACGAGAAGGGAGAAAAATTAAAAATGTTAATCCTGTCGCATAACATATGTCAGCGATAAAAGGTACTGCAGATGCTGGAGAATCAGAGATAACAAGCATGGGGCTGGATGAACACAGCAGGTCAAGCAGCATCATAGGAGCAGGAAAACTTGACGTTTCGGGCCTAGACCCTTCATCAGAAATGGGGGAGGGGAAGAGGGTTCTGAAATAAATAGGGAGCCCTGAGGTTTGTCCGGAGGGAGGAGGGTAACTTCTTCAGGGTAGGCATCCTTAGAAGAGGCTTCGCAGTGTCCTTAGTTCTCCAGCATCTGCAGTATCTTTTATCTCTGATACAATTTTAACCCCACTGCGAAGCCTCTTCTAAGGATGCCTACCCTGAAGAAGTTACCCTCCTCGCTCCGGACAAACCTCAGGGAATCTCTCGCCCACTGCAACTCTCTCATCCATCCTCTATCCGCCTCCCCCTCTCTCCCTATTTATTTCAGAACCCTCTTCCGCTCCCCCATTTCTGATGAAGGGTCGAGGCCCGAAACGTCAAGTTTTCCTGCTCCTATGATGCTGCTTCAGCTTGCATAATATATGTCCTTAGATTTGCATATTCTCATACCTCCAGGTTCTTTTTTAAGGTCAGAAGATATTCACTGCACATCTCCACATTGTTCAAAGTCACCTAAATGAAACAAGACAATTTAACAGCAAATAAGAACCACAAGCAGGACAGATACAAAACACACATTCAGTAATGAAAGAGTCAATGAGCACCCTTAGGTTAAGAGTTCAGAAAGCTCATTTCTGGGGCTAACAAGTACTGTAAGAGGTAAAACTCTCAGCATAAACCAGGCCCTAGTTAACGGTCTTTGGAAGTGCAGCATGAAATGGGTTCAGCAAGTTTTAATCTGAAATGGGTACACAGCACAAAGCTGCACTGAAGAATGAACAGTATGGGAAAGGGATAACGTGTCACATCAGTGCAACATTGGACAGTCAGATTGTGTAGGAGGCACAATGTTCAGATAAGGAAGAGCAGTGCAAACTTTACTCTGCGGGTAACTACGTTGGGAGCAATCCATGACAGTGCTGGAGGCCTAAACTATCAACATCCTCAAAGACGGATGCAGGCAACCCCGAAAAGGCATAGGGTCCTGGACAACTCATGCCATCATTTAACAATCACTAAGAATTATCACCAGGTGTGTGATGGTGGTGTTTGGTAATACCAAGAGTCTTGGAGTGTCTCATGCTAGAACTGGATGTGCTAAATGAACATGTCATTCAGTTTAGAACTTAAAATTCATATCCAAAAACACAAAGATTGCCCATGTAGGTGAGAATGCTCAAGGATGTAGAACCATGCCACTGATGCTTGACAGCGACATCTCATTGGTAGGGTGCTGACAGGACAGGGAGCCATCACACAACAAGCAAACTACTTCCCAAGTAGGGGTAGCAAAATGAAACACATACCAGGAAAGATTGTTTAGCTTCATCTGTGCTTTCAATGCCCTTGGTGTCAAATTTGCCCTGCTGCAGGCTGGAATGCATGATATTCACAGCACTGGTTACTCCACGCTGTATATCCTGAAAGGTTGTGGCAGGAAATCCCATCCGGAGCTTATTATAAAGCACTTCCCTGCACGAAAGGAAGGAGACAGGAACATCTCTCAATGCATCACCACACAACAATCTGCTACTTGCATTTATACAAACAGCAATACAATAGATATACATAGGTTTCTAGGATCCTATTGTAACTCAGGTACAAACTGCCAGAATATCTTGCCAGGTTTTACCCTTAAACAAGTCACAAATCTGTTGTAAACAGCTATTCACTACTGGTAATCTTTTCCTATACCATAACCACTAACTGCTGACTCATAGATTCCTCCTGTACTGTCACACTCACTGACCCATACAATTCTGCCTGCGCTGACACTGACCATAAGTTCCTCCTGTACTGTAATTATTAGAATGTTTCAAGAGTTCCACCCACATGAAAAGTATTTCTTATTTACCCACAGATAAAGTTATGAATAGAGGGATAATGAAATGACTTTAGTCGGTAATCATCTAAGGTTTATAGCCTTAAAGACATGGAATAAAATTTATCTTCACTCAATTTTTGGTGAATCCATGTGCAGGTAGTAGGGATTATAAAATGTGTGTAGATCCCCACATCTCTCTTAGTACAGGTTAGTCCACTGTGAGGAACCTCACGGCTTACCTGACTTCTATGTGTATGCAACTTCCAACAGACGGCACAACAACCAGGAGCAGAAGTCCTTGTTGATTCGTGCTCCCTGCTTTAGGATTGGTGAGGTCACTGTAGAGCTGAGGTTTTCTTTTCCTAAAGGATCTCCCTCTAGCCCTAGCTAGGCAACTCCTTCAGCCTCATTTAACTCCCCCATGAATTTGGCCCTTCCATGGAATTGCTGTTAATAGTGCTAACGTGCAGGCCATAGCCATTGTCTCCGAGCATAAATACCTTCTTCCCATTAAAACATTCTAAGCCTTCCTTTAATTTCTGACAATCAAACCAATTGGCTTACTCCCAAGCTGACTGTAGAAAAGCTCACATGAACTCCTTCATTTTTTTCCCCCTTCAATTAAAGATACTGTCGCAAAATATAACAATCTTATAAACTTCATAATTATCATTTAAATATTCTGTTTGACATATGCAGCTACATTTCAGTGGACATGAGAAGGATTTTTTTTCTCTGTCAGAGGATCGTGTGTCTTTGGAGCTGTCTTTCTTCAAAAGCACGGGAGAAGGGGATCAACGGATATTTTTCAGGTAGAGGTTGATAAAACCTCGAGTAATTAGGGAGTCAGAAGGGTAAACAGGAATATGGATTAACCATGATCTTATCAAATGGCAATACAAACTTCAGGGGCCGAATGGCCTACTCTTGCTCCTAATGTATGGGTTCTAAATATATGAGGGTGAAATTAAATAACAAAGATTTTTTTTTTCCCCATCTGAGGCTGCCACGTAGTTAAGGACTAAATGCAATACTGCAGATGCACTGGGCCAACACAAACCATTTCACCATGTGAGGAACATGGGCTCAATTTCCCAAAGCACCAATTATGAATCTCAAACAGCCTATTCTGGGAGAACCTAGGAAGAGTGAATTCAAAGGAAGCCGCCTCTGACAGTTTGCTAGCACTTTAAAGCCTCAAGACCTGCAACATATCTCAGAAAACAGGGACCCACGACACATCTACTATCCATGCCAGAGACAGGAGTACTGTTTCACCACAGGTTATCAATATATAAACAACCTAATATTGCACTGTTACAGCTTCCAGAAGTGAAAATGACCAAATACTGCAAGTGCTGGTGATCAGAAATGGTGCTGGAAAATCTCTCAGATCAGCAGCCTCTGTAAAGAGAGGAAGATACAGCATTCTATCAGAACCCATGAAAGGTCAGAACTAAGGAAACACTAACCTTCCAATACCCTCACCACAGATGTTGCCTAACCTGTCGATTAAGTTCTATAACTTATCGCTTCACTCAAAAGTACAGCAAATTCAGTGTCTGTGGACGGTGATACATGTTGGGTACCCCACAATTTCTTAATCTGATTCATTAACACTTTACATGGTACATGTTTAAGCTTTATGTTGTGTGCCATCTTCACAGTGGAGGACACTAATAACATGCCAGTAATTGACAAAGAGACAAAGGTAGGTGAGGACCTGGAAACAATCATTATTGCAGAAGAGGTAGTGTTGGGCAAGCTAATGGAGCTAAGGATTGATAAGTCTTCTGGCCCTGATTCAATGCATCCCAGGTACTGAAATAGATGGCGGGAGAAAATAGCAGGTGCACTGGCAGTAGTTTTCCAAAATTCGCTGGATTCTGGGGCAGTCCCAGCAGATTGGAAAACAGCAAATGTGACGCCACTGTTTAAAAAAAGGAGGTAGACAAAAGATAGGGAATTATAGACCGGTTAGCTTAACCTCTGTAGTGGGGAAGATGCTTGAGTCTATTATCAAGGAAGAAATAGCAAGGCATCACAATAGAAATTGTCCCGTTGGGCAGACGCAGCATGGGTTCATGAAGGGCAGGTCATGCTTGACAAATCTTTTGGAATTCTACGAAGACATTACGAGCAAGGTGGACAATGGGGACCCAGTGGATGTGATGTACCTGGATTTCCCAAAAGCCTTCAACAAGGTGCTGCACAAGAGGCTGCTGCATAAGATAAGGATGCATGGCATTAGGGGTAAAGTATTAGCATGGATAGAGGATTAGTTGACTAATAGGAAGCAAAGAGTGGGGATAAATGAGTGCTATTCAGGCTGGCAATCAGTGACTAGTGGTGTGCCTCAGGGATTGGTGTTGGGACCGTAATTTTTACAATTTATATAGATGATTTGGAGTTGGGGACCACGTGTAGGGTGTCCAAGTTTGCAGATGACACTAAGATGAGTGACAGAGCAAAGTGTGCAGAGGAACATAGGTACATTGAGTGAGTGGGCAAAGGTCTGGCAGATGGAATACAATGTAAATAAATGTGAAGTCATACATTTTGGTAGGAGTAATAGTAAAAAGGATTATTACTTGAATGGTAAAAAGCTGCAGCATGCTGCTACGCAGAGGGACCTGGGTGTCCTTGTGCATGAATCACAGAAGGTTGGTCTGCAGGTACAAGTAATTAGGAAGGCAAATGGAATTTTGTCCTTCATTGCTAAAGGGATTGAGTTTAAAAGCAGAGAGGTTATGTTGCAGCTGTACAGGGTGCTGGTGAGGCCACACCTGGAGTACTGTGTGCAGTTTTGGTCTCCTTACTTGAAAAAGGATATACTGGCACTGGAGGAGGTTCACTAGGTTGATTCCGGAGTTGAGGGGGTTGCTTTATGAGGAGAGACTGAGTAGATTGGGATTATACTCATTGGAATTCAGAAGATTGGAGGGGGGAATCTTATAGAAACATATAAAATTATGAAGGGAATAGATAAGGTAGAAGTAGAGAGGATGTTTCCACTGGCAGGTGAAGCTAGGACAAGAGGGCATAGCCTCAAGATTAGAGGGAGCAGATTTAGGACTGAATTGAGAAGGAACTTCTTCACCCAAAGGGTTGTTAATCTATGGAATTCCTTGCCCAGTGAAGTAGTTGATGCTACTTCAGTAAACATCTTTAAAGCGAAGGTAGATTTTTTTTTTGATCAATAAAGGAATTAAGGGATACGGTAGGAGTGCGGGTAAGTGAATCTGAGTCCACAAAAAGATCAGCCATGATCTTATTGAATGGCGGAGCAGGCTCGAAGGGCTAGACGGCCTACTCCTGCTCCTAGTTCTTATGTATGTTTGAAGACCCAGGCCGATAAAAGAGGGCAGCAATAACGTTCAAGAAAATTGAAAATTAAACAAAGCAAGAATCGGAACTGAGTGACATCAAATGTGGGTATGTACAGTATCTTGATGGGGACAGGATCATTCGTTGTGTTGTTGAACAAGTAATCCAGAGACATAAATTCAAATCTTATTTTGAAAATAAGCTTTATTAATCTATTTTAGACAGTGTTTTAATTGAAAGGGCCTAAAACCTAGGATAATTTATGGATTTCATTTACAAATCATGAGTTTCAGCCAGTTTGAGTTGGAAACGTAAAGCTGCACATTGAAATTTGTGGTCCTCTTTCAATCAATTGGATTCTACTCTTCTTGCCTGAATGCCCTGTTTCCTGTCAAGTGTAGTTTCTAGGTTGCCCATATGCCAGGCTGTTCAGCAACATCACCAGATACTACACACAATGACCACTGATGGAAGTCATTGATTCTCTTTCCTCTGTTAGCCCAGGAACAAATTATGCTTCATTGGCTCAAATCAACTAACTAGCATGGGCCGGGGATCCAACCCTTTTTATCTGCATGACTCAGCATCATGCCACGCAGGATACCGAGCACACAGAACCGCTTGGAAAGTGTACTGACTAGGTGGTAGAGGCCTGACTGGCAGAGAAATATACTTGGCATAGTGCAGTCAGCAGATTGCATTGCGAAAGGCTACTTCATCCAGTTCAACTATGCCCGCTAGCAGTCAGCAAGCAGTTCCAGGATTGGATCACTGGCAAAATTAATGACGAGGAATGCGCAGAGTGTCACTTGGCCCCGATTACCTGAAATCTGACTCCAGTACAGTGGTGGAATGGTTGATCATGGCACACAGGCAGTCAATGTTTGAGCTCGCCAGAGCACGACCGATGGACTTCTTCACAATGAAAAACACATCGTCCACCATGCTGGATGTCAACTGGCCCTTCTCACAGACATCCATTGCCACAGCCTGTAATCAAAAAATACCATCTTTAACAACCACTCATCCTCAGGCACCACCACTCATACTCTCCATTAGCTCCATCCTATGTGAAGTTGACAATATAAAGATTGTGTAAAAATTAACTTCCTGTTACCCTAATGTGACTGATCACAGGTGGGGCAGTAGTCGGGCATGTCTCTATACAGTCAAGGCCAGACCAGGTAATGATGGTAGATTTGCTTCCATCAAGCACACCAGTTGGAGTTTTTCTTTAAAAACAACACAACAGCTTCTTGATCATTTTTACCAAAAGGAGCATTTTTATTTTCAGAATTGTTACATTTGAAAAACTATTCACAATATCAAACTTATATGCGCAAAAATCACATAAGTGTTACAGTGCAGATGGAGGGCCATTCAGCCCATTGTGTCTGTGCCAGCTCACCAAATGAACTTTATGACTTAGTGTCATTCTCCTGCCTTTTCCTAGCACCTTTGCACATTGCTTTGAACCTGCCCTCCACCATACTTCCAGGCAGTGAATTCCAAACCCAGCCACTTTGTGTGTGGTAAAGGTTCTTTCTTTCTTACATCACGTTTGTTACTTTTGAAGATCACTTTAAATCTGTGTCTTCACTTTCTTAATCCTTTTAAAAGCAGGAACAGCTTCTTCTTACTCTACCCAAATCTCTCATGACTCTGAGAACTTCAGTCAAACTTCCTCTCAGATGATTGATTTAGGTCTTTGGTTAATATAACAATCACACCACCCATACATGTTACTAAAGGGTGGAAATCAGTGTACCACAGATACCTGCACGTATGATCAAGTAGTCTTTAGAAAGCAGGATTTGAGGGTACTTAATAACATTTTACATAATGGCCTGGAGCACCCCCAGCTGGCTGTATCAAAAGGTAATGTTCAGGTAGGTCTCAGATC
Source organism: Ginglymostoma cirratum (assembly GCA_024137785.1). Classification (NCBI taxonomy): domain Eukaryota; kingdom Metazoa; phylum Chordata; class Chondrichthyes; order Orectolobiformes; family Ginglymostomatidae; genus Ginglymostoma; species Ginglymostoma cirratum. The sequence goes on from JAHRHZ010000084.1 coordinate 2,903,321, forward strand.
ATTCATGGTGTGCGCTGAGACAGCAGATACAAAAACTAAACCTGCTGGAAATGCACACATCAGTCAGTGCCTGTAAAGGGAAGTTCAGTACTGAAGTCTGGATGGGATCCTCCATTGGAATCGGTACATTGCTTAACCTGATTCTCTCCTGACATCTGAGCCACCAGTCACATCATTCTGCCTTACAATCAGAGCTAAGCACCCAGAATTCTTCAAATACATGCTTTACTCAGCAGTCTTCCCACTGAATAGCAAACAGAGTAAAAAATCAGCCAATCAAAAATCTGACTTTCTTGGGGGGATTTGTTCAACTATTTCCACTCTTTTCTAGATGCAGACAAGCCTGACCTCCACCTGGTGCCGCCACCTGATTTAAACTGAGTGGAAGCAGTCAACAAACAGTTTGTTTTTGTAATTTTCTTATTTCTTTCTTCCATGCTTTTCTCTTCTGCAGCTGCTGTTTGGTAGGATACATTTGCTCAAATAACTCAAACAAATAGTCATTTTCATATGGGGACTTGGACAGTTTGTATCAGTAAAACTATTTGACATTAATGGGGGAAATCACAGGTCCACATTTCCACCCATGTCCTTGGGGCGGTTAAGACAGTGGTCAGGAGCAGGAACTCAGACTGGTTTTTCCCTTTTAGCACTTTAAAGAACTTATACTGTGACAATCATGACTATGAGAAATGTCAACAGTATAACACATACCTTGTTGACCATTTCTCTCATGAAGTATTCTTCCATTGTGATGTAATATCCAATAAGTTCCTGCATATTCCGGCTCAGCAAACATAGGTTACACAGTTTATCCAGTGCCTTCTGATGCTCTGAGTAATGAGCAATTAAATCACAGAAACAGGTCAGCAAGCATTCAATATCTTTATAGTCCATATCATATGCAGAGAATTTGCAGCAAATGGTCACATTAATATACAATGATATCAAACTCACAATGCAGGGTGGGTTATGGCCTAGTGCGGGAAAGTGGGATAGTACAGGTGGTAATATATTTTTGGCAGTACAGACTCGATGGGCTGAAGGGCCATTTCTTTATATGCTGTATGATTCTTTGAATGCAGAAACAAGTCGCCATTTATGTTTTTACCAAGCATCCTCCTACTTTACTTATCTACTCTACAAATATATATTTTTGATCCTTTCTCCCTCAGGTTTGACTAGTGTTCCCTTAAATGGATCTATTCTATTCATCTCCTTTGTCCCATTTGGTAATGCGATCCACATTCTCACCAATGTCTCACTAAGGATGTCATTCCTGAATTCTCTACAGGATGTTGCTGAGCATCTTCTATTTAGGCTCCTAGTTTCAGACTTCACTAATTACCCATAAAGTCTGTACCCAAAATCCAAATCACAAAGGGATTAGATTAAGCTGTATATTCTTTGTGGGGGGTGGGGGGGTGCAGTTAGCTCAGTTGGCTGGAGGGCTGGTTTGCACCCTGTATTCTCAGTCTTGCCCCTCACCTGAGGTATGGTGACCCTCACGTTAAACCACCCCCAGTTGTCCATTTCTCCCATGAGACAGCAGCCCCATAATCCTCTGGAAACTACAGCAGGCAACTTTACCACTGAAAATTTACCACTCTTCATTGTTTGAAAAGTTAACAGAAGAACACGCTTCTTCTTTCTGAAATCAGTAAACTTTCACATTCTGCTTCAATACAACTCAAAAGATACATAGTACAATCCTGAGATATGCAACCTATGTGTCACATGTTCAGAATTCAGGCACCTTAACTGTGCTAGGCACTGCTACATGAGGCAGCTATGGACATGTAGCCTCCCGGTTTCTGAGATCACCGACCACCGACTCCTGCTGCAAAGTTGGTGAATTTGAACACTTGTTAAAGAGAGGAACAGACTCCACTCTGGCTCAAAGGGCCTCCAAACTTCATCTCAAGGATGAGTGTTAATCACTGTAAGAAACCAAGATGCCCTACAATGGCAGCAGGATGAGAAGAGAACAAACAACAGTGAAAACATGACAGCATCATGCAGTGGTGGAAGGCTAGTCAATTTCCAATTCTCTGTTTCAGTGTCAGTTGAGACCACCCAAACAGGATGGAGATGTGCTATCAATTTGCACATTCACTTATCCTGCCGTGAACAAGTTACAAAGGCAGGGTAGACTGAACCAGGGAAGGGAGGATAAAATACCCCACAAAGTCATTAAACACAAACAGTTCTGAATGTGTGTGGAAATTCCACCGTTTACAGCAAGGAGATAACTGTACCTTGTTTCACTTCTTCTGAGGCTACCGCATCACAAACTTCAAAATCTGCAGTGATTCTTCTCCTTATGAAGCGCAGGTACAGTTCTGCACGAGCATTCATCAGTGTAACTTCTGCTAAAATAGTGTCCAATTCTCTGAAATTCAAAAGTTCTTAAAGATATAAACATAATTCATCCATTTACCAGGCCATGCACAATGCAGTTGAACCATTCTTCCCACTGCTTTAAATAATCTGTCTGCTGTGATATTAAACTATACAGGCCAGGCCTCAGATTCTGTTCTAGGTTAAATTGTTGGTCTTAGTCAGGCAAGTAGTTAAGTGCCCATGAGTTCAAGACAGCAAGAATCAGCATGAGTTTGAGTCCTGATATTTATTCAGACTGTCTTGTTGGTCAGAAGGACAGCTGAAGAACAACATTTGGGGAGTGGTATGGGCAGCTGTCACAGAGAAAGGAAAATAATCAGCCTTCTTTCAATTCCTCATCATTATCCAGAGACAGATGCAGGGAAAGGAACAAGAGATTGAATGTACGCACATGTAAAGAAAAGAAAGCTACCAATGTCATTGGAAAGGCAAAGGTGCTAACAATATAGGGAAGGATAAAAACAGACAGAGAATGACAAGTCCTTAGAGCAGAAAGTTACCCAATCCAGATGTAAGTTATTGACAGAAGTAAGCATGGAAATTGGAGAGGGTCTGATCACAATCTCTATTACCCTTGGATTGGGGATAGCACTAAAAGACTGGAGGATTATAGAAATTACACCCCTGTTTAAAACAAGGAGGAATGGATAAACTCAATAACTATAGTCCAATCAGCCTAACTTTTAGAAACAAACATCTGAGACAAAACTGATTGGAATTTTGAAAACTGTGTATTAGTAAAATGTGTAATAAAGACAGTTAGAAAATTATGAAGGGTATTTTTAAGACCGCTACAGGGAAAAGGCATGCAAGTATTATTACTTGAGTAGCTAACAAAGAGCTGGCACAGGTACAATGGGCTGAACAATCTCCTTCAATGTTTCCAATACTCAAACACTGGCTGACTGGACTCATGCACATAAAATAAGGTAAGGTAGCTGACTGTAATGGTACCCAAAGAATGCACGCCTACAGAAATCAAATGGAACTATTACGTCTCAAATAAAGGAGAGTGATAATAAACAACAAAGTTTGTTCATGTTTCTTCTGAGCAAAACCAGGATACACAACAATCTCCAGCTACTCAGAATATGTTCCTACCTGGGCTCTATCTTATCCACCGTCAAGCTTCTCATCATACTGTTCTGAACACGCTGGAACTGTAAAACCACAAAATGAATCAAGTCAATGCTTATGTTGCTTATAGCAGACATTTCCATTAAGGATTCAGTTCCAAATAGTGACTGTAAAACCAGAATGAGCATCAGGCCATTGTTTCACCACACCGAAACGTTAGACACAAGTTTACACACAATCCCACTGAAAGAGAATGCCAACCAGAAGTTAGTTACCTTTCCTTGGGATAGAAAATAATGGAAGTAAAAAATAGCTTAGGTCACATACCCCCACACAAACAAACCTCCCAGCAGACAGGGTGTCTCAGTCTGCCTGCCCTTCTGGATAAAGAATAATCCATGCCACATGGTGCTACTTTACAGAAGCAACAAAATGGGGATATATGGCACCACATCGTACTACAATGATTTGTTTTAGTGCAGATCCTGCAACTGGCCCTGAAGTGCGGGATGATAAAAGAAAACCATGTTTATTGCATTGTAACAATAAGCTCAAACTCTGGTGTATTTGTCCATTAAGCCAAATAGCTCCCTATTACTCCAAATTGAATATGACCATGTGAAGACAAGACCAGAGAATGGTCGCTTGTGGGGGATGTAGCCTAGAGGACTGATTGTCATGTGAAGTGTTGGACACAAAAGTATAACACACCTGGCTGAACAAATACAGCATCAAAACAAAGCTTAAGCGACCTATACATAGGTGACACACATATGCAGATGATAAGGAACCAGTGGTTAAGATTTCTATCCCACACACTGGGATTGCCTAACATCTCATTAATGACAAATTGGTTCTAAATGTATTCTCTCCTACGTGGGTTTGATAACAAGGTGCAGTGTGGGGTGAAACACAAGGCTGGATCTCTAGTCTGTGCTAAGTTAGTTAAGCTCGAAAGGACACAAAGTTTCTAAAGTTGACCCAGCGTTGCTGAGGTGAAAGGATGAGGGTCAGATGATAATTGACGTTATTTGACCTCTTAAGTCCGAACCAGCTGAGTATCTGTTCTGATGTATACATGCATCCAGCCTACCATTACTGGTGAGTATCCTGAGCAAAGCATAACAGTTAACCCTAATCCAGCCATAAAACAGACCATGCCTTGCAATTTTGACAGTACCTGTGAAATCTCACACAGATGAGGAGAGAAAACGGAGGAGGAAGTAGTAACTGTCATTCTCTCTAGCCTTAATATTTTAACTTATGGCCAATTGATTCAATTTTTTAAAATTGCGTTATTCCAATTGAATAGTTGTCTATGTTAACGGTAACATTTTCCATATCACTTACATCAGACATATCCTAGGCTGGCAATGCACAAAAAATAAGTCAAATAACAGACAATATGTCCTTGCAGCCCAAAATCAAGATTGAAAAGTTGGCATTTGAGGAGGAAAATTACATTTTGAGCAAGGGAATTCGGTAATTTAAACAAAGGAAAAATCTTTCTCCCTTAGACATTGTTTACACAGTCTAGCTTCTGATCTTTCATAAAATCCAGTTCGGTGTCTTAGATCTGCATTCACACCCAAAATTGTTCACTGACCTGCTGCTACTGCTCAGCACTCCTGATTAAGACTTTTTTTTTTAAATTGTGCAGCAAGCTCGTGTGATTTGGAACACACTGTATACAAGGGTGGTTGAAACTAAATTGGTAGGAAGTGTAATAAGTACTGGAGGGGAAAAATATTTGTAGAGCTTTAGGGAAATGACAGGAACATGCATCTATCAAACAGCCCTTTCAAAATGACATGTTGGCTGAATGGCCTCCTCTTAATCTACAATCATTTCTTAATGGGACCAAGGGAGTACCCGACAAAAGAACATTGCAAAACATTTTAGAATGTACAGAGACAAAGGAGCGTTGGCTCACCTTTCTGTGATAATCCCTCTGCTGAATGAATTTATCCACCACCTTTTCAACCTGTTGATCACACTCCACCTGTAGGTATTTAATAAGTGTGTACAACCGCCCAGGTCCATAGTACGTTTCGACAATGGGCTGGTGAGTCTCCACGATTCGAGCAATCCCTGTGAGACAATGAAACAACATGAGTTCCGCAATGAACCCTTTGGAAACTTTTCACAGCCTAGACGGAAAGTAAACATTCCTCTACTCCATAACAACTAGGTGCCTCAGCCTCAAATTCATAACACACCAATGTGACATGTTTCAATTCCCACACCAGCCATTATGTAACCTCTCTGTTATACTACTCTCTCATTGCTTTTTGGCAAATTGATTGTTACGGTCCATATCCTGGAAACATGATAAGTAGGAATGGGCACGTGTCTCAGTTGCCAGGCAACATCTCCGAAAAGAAAGAATCTATCACCCTTAATGTTCAATGGCATTATCATCACTGACACCCCCCATTGAGGGGTGTGGGGTTGCACACAAGCCCTCAACAGTCAGCTAGAGAATTTTCTAAATATATTTAATTCAACAGCAACCAATTATGAACTAGGAGAAGTGTGTCAATTTCCACGTTAATATGAAACTCTGCCCCAGCAAGAATGATCAAAATAAAAGCCAGTACAGCAATGCTGCAAAAGAAAGTGTTCAGAAAATTCCTCCGGAAATGGGAGAAACATTAGTGTGAGGTACACGCCCACACGGCAACACCGTCAGTGTGAGGTACATCCCCACATGACAGACCAAATGCAGGTGTGTGAAGCAGCAAGAAAAGGTCATTTTCATGGTAAAAGAAAAATAGAGTGGATTCAATCTCTAGGCTTGAAACTGGCAGGTTATTGTTCTGAACTCTTGTGCGGATCCTGCTAGTACAGCTTTTTAATTACTTCTCACTGAAATAGTCTTACCTTCAAAGAGCAGTGTGAGGGTATCAGCGAAGGTAACAGCTGCTCTACGATCACTCATCTCCGTGCTCAATGCCAACTGAAGGTTTTCTTCAGCTTTGTCTGCAATCTTCAGTGACAGAAAACAGTGACAGATCAGGCTGACATAAGGAGTTAATTAACGCACATTTACATCTAAAGCACCAATCTAATACACCAATCCGTTCTCAGTCTGAGTCCTATCTGCAATTGCCCCATCCTCAATCTAGAGTAACTGATTCAATTACGGACGCAATAAATAAACGCTTTTACTTTAACATCTCATGAGGAAGGAAGAAAGTTAACCTACTATTAAAAAGAAACTTATATAGCACATCTGAAGCTTTAGTTATAGACATTGATGTAAATACCCAACTAATAAGGAAGCTCAATTCCGATCCCATAATTAGAATTGAAGCAGATCTTATACATTCCTAGTCTCCTTACCTGTTTACACAGGTACTCTGAGAACTTGTTCAATCCTTCCTCGTGTAATCCCAGCAGTGGAAAAATCTTGAAGAAGCGCTCCACTTGTGGTAAGTCACCTTCTTTGATAGCCACATGAAACTTTTCAGCTACAATCACTCTTAACCGCTGCTCTGCCTCTTGCAAAAGGTTTAGGTTTGCATCGATGATATTGGCTGTCAGGAGATTTAGCCACAATTAGTTGAGGAAAGGGTCCATGATACTACATTTATTTAATCATTCCCATTTGAAGTATAAAGCTCCCCAGCTGTGGTGCTCAAGTTTTATTAGAAGGACTTGCTACTGACATCAATGATTCTCCCATGTTCCTCTGTATGCAGCTCCAAGTGAAGACAGTGGTTCTATTGTTTAATTCTCCTCATCTTTGCCTTTCAAGAGTTACCATCCTCAAAATAAACAAGCAAGAAGTTATCAGAATGGAACTAAACTTCTGGGGATTTCAGAACTCATTTGCGTGGATATCTTGTAGTTTAGATACCGCAATAGTTTGCCGTTCTGATTACAAGGGTGCAGGGTTGTTCCCTGGTCAGTACCAAAACACAGTGGCTCAGTGGTTAGCACTGCTGCCTCAAAGTGCCAGGCACCCGGGTTCAATTCCACTCTTGGGCAACGGTCTATGTGGAGTTTGTACTTTTTCGCAGTGCCTGCGTGGGTTTTCATCTGGTACTCTGATTCCCTCCCATAATCCAAAGATGTGCAGGTTAGGCGGATTGGCCATGGTAAATATGGGTTTACAGGGATAGGGTGGGAGAGCTAGGTCTGGCTGGAATGCTCTTCAGGTCTCAGTGCAGACTCAATGGGTCGACCGACTTCTTTCCGTACTGTTGGGGTTCTATGATTCCCAGCCAAGATAATATCAGCAGTTTTGCCACTTGGTTTATTTAGTGCAATGGTGCCAGTATATTGCAGGAAACTGTGTCTTTCTGTTCTGCACATGAACATTATTTGTGTCAACGTGTCTTAATCCATTCCTGCCAAAGTAGCCGAATGAAAATTCCATGCTTGCTACTTTCTCCAGCCACAGCCTGCATGTCAGGTGAAACTTGAAATTGTACTATAAACGCAAACTGGTACAGCAGAAACATGAAATCCACTCGTGACATTTTAAATCATAGGGACAACACAGGGTCATTACCAGTTTCAAAACATTTTATATTACTGCTTTAACTGAGCCCAGCTCAGTGTCTGACTACAGTAGCAATGTTAGCTAGTGTATTGGTTAATCCGCATATACAGCATAATCGCAGGCTGAGTGCTATACAAGTCCCTTCTGTATATTTTGTTTTTCACATTGTAAATAGATAAAAATGATGTCATTATCTCAGAGGTACAGTTATGTACTCGGAACAAAATAAAATGTGTGCACAGAAGCTCAGCTCTCTTCATAAATATTCTCTGCTGATTAGAAACTGTTTCTGCCTTTTGGAATTTATCAAGAATAAGAAGTTCTTTTTACTTCTACAAGACTTTGGGGACATGCAGCATAGAAGCAGCTATGTGCTATGTCTCAGCAGCAAAGTCCATTTCCATAAGCAAGCCCTTGCTCTCTTCAGGCTGGAGAGTGGTTTTATCTTCACTTACCCTGGTATCTACTTAACTGTGGGCCCAGCATTAGGTTCTGGATTGATGCTGCACAGAACAATTACATGTTTAAAAAAAAAACAAGAGGGAAGTTGGTTTAAATCCAATCAGTTTGAGCAAGTTTAACTGAAGATGAAAGAGCCAACTTATTTTAGCTTCATAGCTGAAGGCTAAGTGAGTTACTATTTCTGGGTCCTCACCTTCCTTGCCCTGTCTGCTCAGTTCAATTACAGATTTGTCGAGTGACAGGTACCGATGAATGTGTGCTGCTGCCTGCTCATAGTCCTCATTGCGCAGAGCTGTCTGTACTCCATCAGTGCAGAATTTCAGATCCAAAATGTCATCTGCTCGTTGAATAGCCTGGTAAATCCGGTTCTGCACAGCACAGACAAGACTGCAATTATCACACCGAGCCTGTTGGCCCTCGTTTACTCTCACTGCCTTTCTCCTCAGATACTTACCACTTCTGAACCTCCTAGGAGCCGCTGGACACAAGAGGAAGCTGGAGAAGCTCACTTTAATGACGCTGGGTTGTGGCAACAAAACATTTTTCACTGTAATTTCCAAATACATGTGACAATAAAATCATTCATTCCCAGGCGACTAACAACACAATGATTGAATTTGCAATCTGGAACATTGCAAAAATGTTTGCTTTTCAATGTGATTCAGAACTTGCTTTTCATCTGGTATTATTTTACTGAAACTGTTTTTGAACTAATAAAGCAGCTGTTGTGAAATTTCACTAGATTGACAGCTTGATGTGGTAATGAGCAACAGATTAAGACGGCATCAAGTGGGTTCCTAAGGATAGGACCTCAGTTGGGCTGGAGGACAGTGCAGTTGAAGTGATGCGATGCATTGATTTTCTCTCTCTCTCTCTCTCCTATCCCCCCACCAAAAAAAAACATGTATGTGGGGGAAAAGGTCCATATTGACAATATCTCAGGGGCGACTGACAGCATTCCAAGAGCATAGTCCCAGGAACACTAAGTATCCTCGAGATCTCCCATCCCCTTCTCTGTCACCGTACTTGTTGAAAGCCCGTTACATCTAACTATCGTCAGTTCTGTGAAAGGTCATCAACCTGAAGTGTTCACTTTGTTTCTCCCTCCAAATAGTGTTGCCAGACCTGCTAATTATTTCCAGCAATTCTCCAGATTTTGGAACAGAAGAATTTATTTCAGGTTAATTAACACATAGAAGTAAAATATAGCAAAATGTTAAGAATGCAGTAGTAACACAGAATTTACAGTATAAAAGCAGGCCATTTGCCAATGGTCGATGCCAACGTTTCTGATCCACACAGGTTTTCTGCCACCCTACTTCACCTAACTCAATCTGCATATCACATACCCACTTGTACTTCATGTGCTTATCCAGCTTCCTCTTAAGTGAACAGCACAAATAAATTTAATCACTCCACTTTGCAGCATGCTGTTACGTTCTAGTTAAATAACAATAAATGATAAATATTCAAAACCAATTTAAAAGAAGTCATCCACATTAATTAAATCATAATTTTGGAGGGTATATTTGTTGCAGTTTTACACATAACATGCAACTGTAGTTACTTAAGATTTAACCTGGACAATGAGAATTTCCCAGGCCACCTGTGTGAACATTCTTCAGACTTCAGAGGTCACACTTGCCAAACATCCCTAAATAAAGACTCAAGTTAAGGAAAATTACACAGAGCACATCTGCTGATGTTTTGACCATACCTTCAGTACATTGATAGAAGTTGCTGTGACCTATCCAATTTCAAATTAATCAACTTAACCTGGTTCCAAAAGGAATTTGGAAACATAAATTCAAGACCACATTTTCGAAATTAAGGTTATGAAATGAAACACTATTATAAATGTGGTCATCTCAAAAATAAATTCAAACACATCATGTACCTGTTCACTATTCATTTACCGTAGTTTGGATTTTTTTAAAGTTCATTCATTCATATGGGCGTCACTAGCTGTGCCAGGATTTGTTGACCATCCCTACCACAAATGCATATCATATCCTTCACCGTGAATATTCTGCGAATACTCTACACTTAAGCTTACAGACAAATAATCAGCAATTGGCCGAGATCCCAGGAATGCCCAGTTTCCATGGAGACATCCTTCAGGAGGGCAGAAAATTGGGATTAAATAGACTCAGACATAAAGCTCTATCTGATGATACTCAAGAAAACAATATGTCTACTATAACAACTAGTCCATATGGCAGGTTTAACATGTCTCCAACTGTTTCGGAGACTGGGATTATCAGACAACAAAAATAAAACTCAAAAACTGACACTGTCCCTTTATTACTCATGGATGTAATAGCTGTAATTCACACAATAGTTGCACTTGGGTTGTAAATCAATTGCCGTACCTTGGCCAAATCAAGCTGCCGAACCTTGCTGCTGACATTTTCAGCCAGGTTGCATGTAAAAGTGATCATCCCTGCAAGCTGCTTGGCATCCCCTTCGATCAACTGCAAGTTTGGACTGAGGAAGAATGTAAGAAAGGACTGTGAAAAAAATAACAATGCAAGCACCATGAAGTGTATATAACATGGTAGAAGTGGAACGCTCCATTTCACACAAAGAGAGGCACAGCTGGACAGACTGTATCAGTACAGAGAAAGAACCAGCTAACCTTTCAGCTGTGTTTCCTTCCAATGTGGTTAAACTTCATTTATACAATGGACTGAGGAACCCTCATAGAACACAATTCTGTTTAATGAAATAGTTAAACATTTCAACAGATATACTGGATTAATATGATTAATGTGCTCGTTTTGAGTTCAAAATAAATAGACATCAGCATCAGAAAGCAGCAAATGTTGCATTTCAGAAACTCATTGTTAATATCAAGCTGTCTGTCCTCCAGGGCAGCTATAAGAAATTCCGACAGTTTCTCACAAGCATAAACCAATATTGTTTGCTGTGGTGACACAGTGCCTCAAATGAGCAAATACAAACTGCTGAAGCTTCCTGAGAGCCACCATACTGTACTCTACAAGTCCCTTCATTTGCAACATTGTCACTCGATTCAGAAAAGCATATTGGAGTGAAAACAAAACCTCCTAGTGCTGCTATGTCAACTGTGAAGAGCAGTCAGCAGGACGTTTAGAACATACTCACTTAGATTGTGTCTGTACAACCACCAACTGGTGAGAACAATTTCAAAAGATGAATTTTGAATTCCATACAATCATACTACACAGCAGGAGTTCACTTGGCCCATTGTGTCTGTGTCCTCATTCCCTTTTCTCCCGTAGCAGTGAAAATTTATCCATTTTAAGTACGTTCCCCTTTTCTGTGTTATCTATTTCAAGGAAATTTCAAAGCCTCTTTTGAAAGTTACTATTGAACCTACTTTCATCACCCTTTCAGGCAGTTTCCTCTGATCTTAACAGCCCAATCCATTAAAAAAGTGAGTCCCTTCCCCCACTTTGCTCGTGTCTTTAAGGCAATTAAAACTGTGCCTTCTGGTTAATAGCCCCCCTGCCAGTGGAAACAGTTTGTCCCAATCTACTCTATCAAAACGTCTCACCTATGAGCACCCTCATTAAAAATATACGGAACGTGAGAATAAGTAGGCCATTCGGCCCCTTGAAGCTATTCCAACATTCAACACGATCATCTGTTTGATGTTTCAAATTCCATGTCTCCAGCTACTCCCAATAACATTGAATTCCCTTCCCAATAAGAATCTACCTATCTCCACATTAAAAATATTCAATGACCTGCCTCCATTGACTTCTGAGACAGAGTTCCAAAGTCACACAAACAACTGAAAGAAAAATCCTCCCCTCATCTGTCCTAAACAGGCAATCCTAAGTTTTAAAAGTGCCCCCAGTTCTGCATTCACCCACCAGAGGAAACATAATTCTCACATCCACATTGTCAACACAATTCAGGATCTCAGACACTATAATCAAGTCATCCTTCACAATTCTAAACTCCAGCAAAAACAAGTCCAATCTGTTAAATCTATCCTCATAAGAAACCCAGATAACAAGGTGTAGAGCTTGATGAACACAGCAGGCCAAGCAGCATCATAGGAGCAGGAAAGCTTGATGTTTCGGGCCTAGACCCTTCATCAGAAACTAGCATCTGTAGTTCCCTATTATCTCTCATAAGAAACCCACTCATTCCAGGTACCAATATAGTAAACCTCTGACAAACTACCTCCAATATATTTACACATTTACTTAAATAAGGAAACCAAATGGAAAGACAGGTGTGAAAGGGTAATATCACTGACTTTGCACACAGTCTCACTGAGGTGAATTAAAGAAAATCTGGAATTAAAAGCTACATTAGTAGTAACATTGAAACCATAGTCAATTGCAGTTAAAAACCCATCTGGTTCACTTGGGGGGAAGGAAGTCTACCATTTGTACCTGGTCTGGTCTGGTCTACGTTATCCACAGAAATGAGGCTAATGCTCGACTGCCTTCTGAAGTGGACGTAGCAAGCCATTCAGTTCAATGGGCAATTAGGGATGGGCAAGAAATGGTGGCCCAGCCAATAGCACCCAAGTCCCACAAATGAATAACTTAAAATTGCACACAGTATTTGAGATGTGATCTCATCAGTGCTCTATATAACAAACATAACTTTTATGTTCAATATTCCTGTAATATACATAGCATTCCATTAGCTTTCTTAACGACTTGCAGTTCCTTTATACTAACCTTTTGTGACTCATGCACTACAACACTCAGATCCTGCTATTTTGCTGTGAGGAAAACAATTCCAGTTTCTGTAGTCTCTCCAAAGTCCCTCACCCCTAGAAACTTACTTCCGTACTCTGTTCCTATACTGCGGAATCCAGAATTGAATAGATTACTCCAACAGAGGTCTAATTGTAATTTCTGATGGTTTATAAGACCACAATTTCTAAGAACAGAAGTCAGACATTAGGTTCATCATGTCAACTCCATTGTTCAATGAGAGCATGGCAGATCTGATAATCCTCAACTCGACTTTCTGGTCTTAATCCTGTAACCCTTGCTTCCCTACCGTTTATCTCAACTTTGAATATATGTAACAACACAACCTCAGCAGCCCTCTGCACTAAAGAATTCCACAGGTTCACTAGCATCTAAGAGAAGAAATTCTTCCTCCTCTCATCAGGCTTTCTGATAGAATATTTCAAAATTACGAACATGCCGATAGAGTAGAAACTATTCCCACCCGTAAAAGGAGCAAGAACAAGAGACATAGATTTAAAGTTATTTACCAAAGAAGCAAGGATGAAACTAGGAATAAGATTTTCACTCAGCGAATTGTCAGGACATGGAATGCACTGCCTGTAAGTGTCAGAGGTGGGTTCAATTGACGCATTGAAAAGGGCATTGGATGATTATTTGGATAAAATTAATGTGCAAGGTTATGGGGGAAAAGCTGAAGATTGGCAAAAGGTAATAACACTCATTTGGACAGTCTGTGCAGGCTCATTGGGCTGAGGCCTTCTTCTGCACCGTAACACTTCTGTGATTCTGTGATCTCTATTTTAAAGGAGCCACCCTTACTCCAAGATGACGTTCTCTGGTCCTAGACTCTCCCACAAGGGAAAACAATCTTTCTGCATCATCCAATTGAATAAGTGGCTGGAGAACTAGTATAGGAGGAACGGCATCACATTTCTGAGGAACTGGGAACAGTTCTGGGGCAGGTAGGTCCCTAGACAGGTTACATCTTAACAGGGAGAAATCCTTACAGGGAGATTTACTAGTGCTGTTGAGGTGGGTTTAAACTAGCTTATCAGGGGGACAGGAACCCAAATTGGGAGTAAGTAATATTGGTAACAGTAAGTCAAAAAGAAGCTGGGAAGACTAGAAGACAGAATAAACAAACTGAGCACTGTGCATGTTACAAAAGTGGAATGACATTAGTAAGATAAAGTTAAAAGTATTCTACCTAAAACGTACACAACTTTTGCTATAAGGAAGATTATCTGAAGACACAAATAGAGACACAGGAGCATGACCCTAATTGCCATTGTAGAAACTCGGTTGCATGGTAACCAGGACTGGGAACTGAATATTCAAGGATAGTTGACATTTTGTAAGGACAGACAAGAAGGTGGAGGCGGAGTTGCACTAATAATAAAGAATGAGATCAGTACATTGGTAAGGGAGAATCTCTGAACAGAAGAACAAAATGTGCAATTTGTTTGTGTGGAGCTAAGAAACAGCATGGGACAGCAAACATTAGTTGGGAGTTATTTCTAGGCCACCGAATAGTAGTCAGAGGGTAGGGCACAGTATTACTCCAGAGATGAGAGAATCATGTAACTGGTCAACAGTTATCATGTGTGACATTAATCTGCATACAGACTGGATAAATGATTCAGCACTAAAGCTGTAGAGGGCAGGTTTCTGGAGGGTGTTAGGGATGGTTTTCTAGACCAGTATTTTGAAGAGCTAAATAGAGACGTGCTATTTTATATTTAGTATTTTTAATTAAACAGGACTAATTAATAAGCTTGTTATAAAAGAACCTTGACAAATGAGTGACCAAAATATGATAGAATTTTACATAATTTTGAAAGTAAGGGGGTTCAATCTGAAGCAAGGGTGTTAAATTTGAATAAGGGAAATTGTGAAGACAGGAGACAAATTGGCTGAGGTAGATTAGAACATACATTGAAAGGAATGACTGTACATAGACAATGGAGCGTCTTTAAAAAAAAACTGTAACGTGACTTACAGACAGCATTCCTTCATTGGTTCAAAGTGCAAAACTTAATAAAAGGGTCAGTCACCATGGCTAGCTAAGGAAGTCTAGGGTTAAACATTAAAAGAAAAGGCCCATGGTTCCCAGAAATAGCAGTAATTCTGAGGAGTGGGAGGTTTATAGAATACAACAACAGAGGTCCAAGAAACTGATAACGGACAATGAGAGTATGAATTCAATCTGGTAAGACAAAATAAAAGGGCTGTAAAAGCCTGTATAGGTATGTTAAAAGGAAACATTTGCCTAAAATGAATGTAAGTCTTACAAAGTCAAGAGAATTTACAATGGGGAATACAGAAATAGTAGAAAAACAAAATGATTATTTTGCGTCTGTTTTCACTGAGGAAGGTACCCAGAAATCTCCCAGATCTAAAGATCTAAGTGGCTTTGGAGAATGAGGAGTTAAAGGGCATTAGCATTAGTAAGATGATCATACTTGAGAAATTCCCTTCTATCCCAGATACTGGTGCCAGTGCCCCATGAACTGAAATCCACTCATTTCACGCCAATCTTTGAGCCATGTCATAAATACCTCACAGAAGAAAATAATTATACAGTGGAATAACTCCAGAGAGGCCAGTATCCAGTCACCATTTTACCCATTATTTACATGGGGAAGTCCTTGACACTGATCCAGCTTTTTCAGAGCCAACTCTCAGAGTGAACAGGATCTCTGATACTCCTGTTTATATCTGCCACCCAGGGCTCCCTGGTTGGACAAAATTAACAGCCCCAATCAGGGAACTCATATTCTGAGATCCACCAGGCTGACCTCCTTACAGAAACTACACACAGTATTACACAAAACCCTCAATACAGAAACAGGCCATGCAACCCAAATATTTATTCGCCAAATGAGCAAAAGCCATGTTCATCATTACATCTTTATAGCTTAAATGTAGCAAACTAGTATTTTAAACAGACCCAATGACAAATCTACAAAGCAATCCGTTTACAAAAAAAAATTGTCTAAAGCAATGTTCTTGAACACAGTGAAGTTAGGAAGTTGATTTTTTTAAAAAAATCTTATCTCAGCCTTTAATGGTAAAAGTTTCAGTTCTTTAATCACAACCTTTTCACATTAGTACCTACCCCATACGGTGCAGAGCCGCCATCTTACTGTCTAGGCTACTCTGCTGTCCAATGAGAGCCTCAAGCTCTGCTTCAACTTCTTTCTGCAGAAGGAAGAAAAGGAAATAAACAGTGTAAACACAACTCACAGACAAGCACCACATAAACACCGATCTTCGCATCCCTTACATACAGAGCACAGAAATAGACACACAATACTCCTGACTGGGCAAAATGCTAGTTGTACTCTCTCATCATAGGTCTACTTTTTCCCCAAATGCACTAAGTTTTGCTTGAGTCAGTTAGACAGAGAGCAGCTGCTTTGTCTAAACAGTCATTCGGGACAATATGATGGAGCTGTCAAATGTCAACATAAGATCAATCATATTGTCACTTAGCATTGACTGAACAATTGCTTTATTTGCTCCTTGAGCACAGAGGAGGAACTGTACTGAGGATCTGAAGGAACTAATGGTGCCCTTGCAGCTTTATTCAGTGAGTACTTGAGCCATACAAACCAAGCTGGTCCTACATTTGCGTTTTATGATTTCAGTCACAATGATAATGGGATTTCTACAATTCAACTCATGCTCCTGGAACTTTTTTTTCGCATTTGGTCTTATAATGTAAGCGTCGCTGACATCACCAGCACCCTGAATTTGAGCAGATGGTAGTGGTGGTGAGCCACCTACAACTGAAAGACTGCTACGCCATTGCAGATTGCAGTTAAGCAGCTCCCACATTGCTATGGGTCTGGAGTCCAGTGTAGACCAGACAGGTAAAGGCAGCAGACTTCCTTCTCTAAAGGGCATTTGTGAATCAGATGCGTCTTTACAACAAGCTTCATGAGCATTATTAATGAGCCTAACATTAGGCTCATTGGGAGGGGGGGGGGGGCGGCCGGGGGGAGGAATCCGAATTATTACCCCAGCAACTTTGAAATTATGCTGCAGACCCTTTCTTGTTCCTGATCAACATTCATTAGCCCCTACTGAAAGTTCAGGTGTCAGAACATTAAATGCATTCAGGATTAAGCTCACATATGATGCCCTCCATGGTTTAAAAAAGAAGCCTGCTGCTATTCACTAGCACACTACAGGTCTGAAATTACTGCCACTCAGTGAGCAGTCAGACTCAGTTCGACCTGTACTCCTGACGGAGAGAGCACTGTCAAAAGAAAGGCCTGCACTTGCACAGTACCTGTCACAAGATATTCCAAAACACTTAACAGGCAACAAAATATGCTCAAACCGCAGTCACTTTGTTTAATATATGGAGGACAATTTGTACACAAATAACAACAAGATATAAAAATAGAAAACACTGGAAATGCTCAGCAACTCAGGCAGTATTTATGGAGAGAGGGAGACAGAGTTTTGAGTTAAATCTAACTTTATTCTCAGCATAATGATCAGATAGTATGTTTCTGTGATTTGGCTCAGTAATTAATATTAGTCTAGGTAATAGGAAGAACTTGCTACTCTTCCCTAATGCTGTACCATAGGATCTTGTATGTCCACCTGACGGGTGAAATGAGGCTCAGTTCAACATCTCAACTGAAAGATGGTACAGCACTCCCTCAATACTGTCCTAGAGCGTCAGTGTTGATTTTAATGCTCCAGTCTGTGGAATGAACCCACAACCTTCTGATTCAGGAGCAGGAACACTCACAACTGAGCCAGGGCTGACACAGGAGCGGAAAAAAAGGTCTAAAAGAAAATTGGAGGGGAGAAAACCATTTTTATAAAAGGTGTTCACTTTCATATATACACATTATACATCAACATATATGTTCTCCCATTTGACAATCCAGCAGCAATGATGCTACGCAAGGAAGAAGAAACTTACTAAAGGGAGGACAAGGCAACCAGGGCTGACACTGAAAGTCAGGAATAGCATAAAATTGAAAGAAAAAGCATATAACGTGGTGAAGATTAGCGGGAAGCCAGAGGATTTAAAAACCAGCAGAAGACAAGTAAAAAAGCAATAAGGAGGGAGAAGATGAAATACAAGAGTAAGATAGCTGTTGATATAAAAGAGTATTCCCTAGAGCTTTGTTTTTTAAGATATATAAAAGATATAAAAGAGAGACAAGAGTGGACATTGGACAGCTGGAAAATGAGGCTGGAGAAGTAGTAGTGGAGAACAAAGAAATGGCAGAGGAACCGAAAAGTCATCACGGTGGAAGACACCAGCAGCATATCAGAACTTCAAGAGAATCAGGGGCAAAGGCGAGTGTAGTGGCCATCAATAAGGAAAAGGAGCTGGGGAAGCTGAGAAGTCTAAAGGTGGATAAATCACCTGACCAGATGGACAACATCCTAGGGTTCTGAGGGAGATACTGGAAGCATTGGTGGTAATCTTTCAGAAATCACTACAGGGAGGGTCCAAGAGGACTGGAAAATGGATAATGTAACACCCCTGCTTAAGGGAGGCAGAAGAAAGGCAATTATAGGCCAGTCTGCCCGAATACGGTTGTTGATAAGATTTGAGTGTCCATTATTAAGGTTTAGGTTGTGGCGTCCTTGGAAGTGCATGGTAAAATAAGGATGAGTCAGCATGCCTGACAAAGCTGTTAGAAATCTTTTAGGTAACAAGCAAGTTAGACAAAGGAGAGCGAATGGACATGATCTATTTGGATTTCTAAAAGGTCTTTGACAAGGTGCCTCACAGGAGGCAGCAAAATATGATAAGAACCCATAGTGTTAAGGGCAAGGTAATGACGTGGATAGAGGATTGACTGACCAACAGAGAGTGGTGAGTAGCTTTATCAGAATGGCAGCCAGTGACTAGTGGCATTCCGCAAGGGTCAGTATTGGGACAGCACGACCTACGTTATACAATAACAATCTGGAAAAAGGAACTGAAGGCATTGTTGCTAAGTTTGCAGATGACAGAGCGATGTTGGAGGGAAAGGTAGTATGAGGGTCTGCAGGATTTAGACAGGCGAGGAGAGTGGACAAAGAAGTGGCAGATGGTATGCAATGTGGATAAGTGTGAGGTTATGCACGTTGGCAGAAAGAATAAAGGTGTAGACTATTTGTAAACGTGGAAAGGTTTCAGAAATCTGAAGCACAATGGGACTTGGGAATCCTAGTTCAGAATTCTCTTAAGGTTAATATGCAGGTTCAGATGGGGAAGATAAATTCAATGTTAGTATTCCTTTCAAAGATGTTGGAATATAAGACCAAGGATGTACTGCTGAGACTAAGGCTCTGGTCAGACCATATTTGGCATGTTATGAGCAGCTTTAAGCCCCATATCTAAAGAAGGATGTGCTGGCCTTAGAGGGGGTCCAGAGGAAATTCACAAGAATTATCCTAGCAAGAAGGGCTTATTATATGAGGACCGGTTGAGGACTTTGGTTCTGTATTTGGCAGAGTTTAGAAGAATGAAGGGGGAATCTCATTGAAACTCCCAGCATACTGACGTGCCTAGACGGAGTGGAAGTGGAGATGTTGCTTCCACTAGTAGTAGTAGAGACTAGGACCAGTGGCCATAATCTCAGAGTGAAGGGGTAGCGCTTTAGAAGCGCCGAGAAGGAACTTCTTCCACGAGAGGGTGGTGAATCTGCAGCAGGGTGTGGAGGCCAAGTCATTGGGTGTCTTTAAGACAGAAATCAATCCCCTTACTAAACAAGAACCCAAGGTTATGGGGCATAGGCAAGAAAATGGAGTTGAGAAACACATCAGCCACAACTGAATGGTGGAGCAGACTCAAAGGGGTGAATGCCTTAATTTTACTCCTGTATCTTATGGTCTTAGAAGTAACTGTTTGTGGGAACTTGCTGTGCATGAATTGGCTACAACTTTTCTGGAATTACTATGATGGCAACACTTGCTGAAATACTTTACCGCGGTGTGCTTTAGGTTCGTAACAGTAAGCAAGTGCGAGTCTTGTGTATGTACACATCTTCTGTACAGTTACCCCAAGGTAGCACTGATATATCCATAATTGTGTTAAACACGTACATACAACCACACGCATGAGCCGTTATATTGTACTTGCTGTAAGTTGTATCCGTTTGTAACATAAGACGATTTAAAGAGCAGCAGCAACAAATATATATTTCCACTGTCTCTCAGGGAGCTCGTTGTGGGCTGCCTCTGCCTCCCATCAGTGCTGACTAGTCCCGCCCCCCTCCAATCACCCGGGCCCCGCACCTCCTCGCTGCACAGTTTGCTGTAGGCCTCCTGTAACTCGGCGACCTCAGTCAGTCCCTCCAGGAACTCCATGGACAGACTCGAACAGCAGCTGCTCCGGCCGCCGCCGGCGCTGCTCGACGTGGAAACCGCCGCCATCTTCGCCGTCGCCCCGGCAACCACTTCCGGTGCTGCCCGACGCCCGCCTGAAGGCCCCCACAGTGAGCAGGTGACCCAAGGGTAGATGGTGTCAGAGGGAGCCGGAAGTGCAGATGCTGGAGAATCCGAGATAACAAGGTGTGGGGCTGGATGAACACAGCAGGTCAAGCAGCGTCATAGGAGCAGGAAAACTTGACGTTTCGGGCCTAAACCCTTCATCAGAAATGGGGGAGGGGAAGAGGATTCTGAAATAAAGAGGGAGAGAGGGGGAGGCGGATAGAGGAGAGGATAGGTGGAGAGGAGGCAGACAAGTCGAAGAGGCGGGGATGGAGCCAGTAAAGGTGAGTGTAGGTAGGGGGGTAGGGAGGAGATAGGTCAGTCCAGGGAGGACGGACAGGTCAAGGGGGTGGGATGAGGTTAGTAGGTAGGAGATGGGGGTGGGGCTTGGGGTGAGAGGAAAAACAGGTTAGGGAGGTGGAGATGAGCTGGGCTGGTTTTGGGATGCGGTTGGGGGTGGGGAGATTTTGAAGCTTGTGAAATCCACATTGATACCATTGGGCTGCAGGGTTCCCAGGCTGAATATGATTTGCTGTTCCTGCAGCCTTCGGGTGGCATCACTGTAGCATTGCAGGAGGCCCAGGATGGACACGTTGTCTGCGGAATGGGAGGGGGAGTTGAAATGGTTTGCAACTGGGAGGTGCAGTTGTTTAGTGCGAACCAAGCGTAAGTGTTCCGCAATGCAGTCCTCAAGCCTCCGCTTGGTTTCCCCAATGTAGAGGAGGCCACAATGGGAACAGCAGATGCAGTATACCACATTGGCAGACGTGCAGGTGAACATCTGCTTGATGTGGAAAGTCTTCTTGGGGCCTGGGATGGGGGTGAGGGAGGAGGTGTAGCACTTCCTGCGGTTGCAGGGAAAAGTGCTGGGTGTGGTGGGGCTGGAGGGGAGTGTGGAGCGGACAAGGGAGTCACGGAGAGAGTGGTCCCTCCGGAAGGCAGATAAGGGTGGGGAGGGAAAAATGTCTTTGGTGGTGGGGTCGGATTGCAGATGGCGGAAGTGTCACAGGATGATGCGTTGGATCCGGAGGTTGGTGGGGTGGTACGTGAGGATGAGGGGGATTCTGTTTTTGTTGTTATGGCGGGGAGGGGGTGTGAGAGATGAGTTGCTGGAAATGCGGGAGACACGGTCAAGGGCATTCTCGACCACTGAGGGGGGGAAATTGTGGTCCTTGAAAAAAGGACATCTGAGATGTCCGGGAGTGGAATGCCTCATCCTGGGAGGAGATGCGGCGGAGGTGAAGGAATTGGGAATAGGGGATGGCATTTTTGAAGGAAGGTGGGTGGGAGGAGGTGTATTCTAGGTAGCCATGGGAGTCGGTGGGCTTGAAATGGATATTGGTTTCTAGGTGGTTGCCAGAGATGGAGACAGAGAGGTCCAGGAAGGAGAGAGAGGTATTGGAGATGGTCCAGGTGAACTTAACGTTGGGGTGGAAGGTGCTGGTGAAGTGGATGAACTGTTCGAGCTCCTCGTGGGAGCACGAGGCAGCGCCAATACAGTCATCAATGTAACGGAGGAAGAGGTGGGGTTTAGGGCCAGTGTAGGTGCGGAAGAAGGATTGTTCCACATAACCTACAAAGAGGCAGGCATAGCTTGGGCCCATGCGGGTACCCCTGGCCACCCCCTTTGTCTGTAGAAAGTGGGAGGAATTAAAAGAGAAGTTGTTGAGGTTGAGGGTGACGATGAGTTCGGCTAAGCGGATGAGGGTGTCAGTGGAGGGGGACTGGTCGGGCCTGCGGGACAGGAAGAAGCAGAGGGCCTTTAGGCCATCTGTATGGGGAATGCAGGTGTATAGGGACTGGACATCCATAGCAAAAATGAGGTGTTGGGGACCGGGGAATTGGAAGTTCTGGAGGAGGTGGAGGGCATGAGTGGTGCCACGGACGTAGGTAGGGAGTTCCTGGACCAAGGGGGAGAAAATGGAGTCGAGATAGGTGGAGATAAGTTCGGTGGAGCAGGAGCAGGCGGAGACAGTGGGTCTGCCAGGGTAGTCCGGTTTGTGGATTTTGGGAAGGAGATAGAAGCGGGCGGTGCAGGGTGTGGGGAACGATGAGGTTGGAGGCTGTGGGTGGAAGGTCACCTGAGGTGATGAGGTTGTGGATGGTTTGGGAGATGATGGTTTGGTGGTTGGGGGTGTGGTCATGATCAAGGGGGCGGTAGGAGGAGGTGTCAGAGAGTTGGCGCCTGGCGTTGGTGAGGTAGAGGTCAGTGCGCCATACTTCAACTGCGCCTCCCTTGTCAATTGTCAATTCTATCTGACTAGTGGTCCTGGATACAATCTATGAAACCAAACCAAATTGGACCTACTGGCATCTCACAAGTCAACAGCACTTTAGGGAAAACCAACACCACTCAATCAATCTAATTAGTTTTAAATACCACGAGGCCCATTGACTCTGCAAACCCCAGGTACACGTTTACGAGAAACAAGCTCATTAAACTTGACACAACCTAATTCATTTGAACCCGACCAGGATTAAATCAGTAATATCAACATTGCCAAGAATGGTTGTAATTTACCCCGCCAATAGCCCTTGTAGGAGGTCTTGTGGCTCAGAGGTAGCATCCCTACCTCTGAATAAAAACTGAGAGCAATGTGGACGCTGTAAATCAGAAACCCAACCAGAATTTGCTGGAAAAGCTGAGCAGGTCTAGCAGCATCTGTGAAGAGAAATCAGAGTTAACGTTTCAGGTCCGGACCCAACTCCACAGATGCTGCCAGACCTGCTCAGCTTTTCCAGCAAATTCTGTTTTCCCAATCTGTGAATCAGAAGCTCCAGGTTTGAGCGCTACCCAGGATTTGGTGACCAAGTTCATATTTGCCAGTCAAGCAACAGCCAGTCATGGACTTATACCTTGACTGTGTCTCATTCCATCAGTAGAGTCTCCAGAGTGCAGACAACGATATACAGTCAGGAGTGAGTTGCAAATATTTAGCCCGGACACCATAATATCTCATGGCATCAGGTCAACGCAGACAAGGAAACCTCCTCCTGATGGCTACCGTGGAGAAGGTACAGAAAAGATTTACAAGGATGTTATTATATCTGGAGGGTTTAGTTATAAGGAGAGGCTGGATAGGCTGAGACTTTCTCCATTGGAGCATGGAAGGTTGAGGGGTGACCTTATAGAGGTTTATGAACTCGTAAGGGACATGGATAAGGTGAGTAACAAAGGTCTTTTCCCTAGGGTAGGGGAGTTCAAAATTAGAGGGGATAATTTTAAGGTGAGAGGATAAACATTTCAAAGGGACCTGAGAGGCAACGTTTTCATATAGAAGCTGGTTCGTACGTGGAAATAAACTGCCAGAGGAAATGACAGCTGCAGTTACAATTACAACATTTCAAAGATATTTGGACGGGCACATGAACAGGAAAGGTTTAGAGGAATATGTGCCAAATGCAGGCAAATGGGACTACTTTGTTTTGGAAACTTAATCAGTATGAACAGGTTGGACCAAAGGGTCTATGACAGTGACTGCACTGGAAGATCAACCCTGGTTCAGTGAAGATTGCAGGAGGGCATGGCGGGTGTAGCACTGGACATTTCAAAAAATGGGGTGTCAATCTGGTGAAACTACAATAATGGACTGGGTGCCAGACAGCATAGGTTGAGATTGGCTAACTAGTTGAACACAGAGAGTTGCGATAAGGGGGTCATTTTCAGAATGGCAACCTGTAACAATTGATGTCCTACAAGAATCAGTGTTGTGATATATTACAATATATAGTCATGACTCGGAGGAGGAAAGTGAATGTACTACAGCCAAGTTTGCAGATGACACAAAAATAGGTGGAAAGGCAAACGGTGACGATAACACAAAGGATCTGCAGAGGAACGTAGACAGGTCAAGTGACTGGGCAAAAACATCACTAATTCTCTTCCTGATGTGTTTGCAAGGCACTGACTACCAATGTTATATCATGGACATTCACTGTACCCTCTTGGAAGAAACTCTGCAGTCCAATTTGAATTAATTTTGACAAGTGTCCAGCTCCTGGTGGACTGTTCACACTAGTTTTTTAAAACATTTTTCTAATATTTTCATTATAAGGTTTGAAAAACAAAAAAATGTTAATTTTTTTGAAAAATGCCGCAATGGTCTAACAGTGCTATTCCGAGGGAGATGGTGAGACATATTCCAGAGAGAAGATCTTATGATGCCGTACCTGACCTGGAGTGGTTCAAACGGAAATCCTCAGCATTAATGCATATGAGAAAGTTTTTTTTTAAATCTACATGATTAC